>JAQPPZ010000910.1:790000-1242500 GCA_028583015.1 Wollemia nobilis
ATATTACTAACAATTAATGTCACATGTTGCTTGAAACCTTGCAATTTTAACAAATATTGAAAATAGTCAAACATACCTCAAAAGGTAAATGAGAGCAAGTAGTCAAAATGATATCACCAATAAGAGATATAGGTGATATGTACCTTAGACCATACCACTTCTCTATAGTATCTAATAAGCATGTTGTATCAAAAAAGGAATACATACTGCTATAGTAGATGAATAACACACTATAGTATTTGATGGACTTGGTGTCAAACAAGGCATACCCAACACTAAGACACCTTGTAGTATCTAGAAAATATGATGTGTTAAACAAGGCATACTCTTCACTATAATGGATACTGGTGCAATGCACTATCAAACTAACATGATATGCCAAAAAATACATGCAAACCACTACATCAATAAAATACAACCACAACACAGTATCCAACAAACATGATATGCTAAAAAAATTCTTTAAGAAATATTAATAGTATTACAATACTCAACAAATATTATATGTTAAAATAAGATATGTTCATCACTATTTCAAGGGGAACCAATAGTACATCACAAAACAAAGATGCAAAAATAATCTCTCTTAGTATAAATCACCCCTTCTGGTGAATACAATGTGTCAAACAAGGCATGCCCACCATAATAGAGGGAGAACCAAAAAAAGGAAAATATATGAGTAAGATATATATTACAACACACCCAAAGCAAGGAATCTATGTCAAGACTAGAACTCACATGTATCTATTATAATGGTCTAATATCACACACTATCATATCCAACAAAACATTATGTGTCAAACAAGTCATACTCTCCACTATAGTGGAAGACAACAATGATTGATTGAATGTTTGATTTATTTAAAAAATTTAATGTGTATAAAAATTGAATTTTTTGCCTTGGTTTTTGTGTCGCATATCATATGAAAGATAGCATGGATTGAATTAAGATATTTTTCTTTATCACTTAAAGCAGTGTAGTGACACAAAGGTCAAACAAAATAAAAGAGAAGGTTGTGAAGATATCAAGATACCTCTTACTTGCAACAGTGATAACATGATATAGGAGAGAAATTAAAAGTGTAAATAAAGTTAATAGCAATATATGCCAATAAAAAAAACAATAAATATCAAGCAACCAAAAAATGTAAAATAAAAACATGCAAATGAAAGAAGAAAACATCAAACAATGGGAAAATCATCACTTGTTGTACCAAAATCATCCAAAAACCAATATTGTTGCTTAAAGTGGCAATCTCAGTGAAAAGAAAAAAAAAGTTTTAAACAACATTAAAAACACAAAATACATGCCAACATTCAATAATATATGGGACTAATGGAGGCGCATACTTAGAAATCAAGCAATCAAAGCAATCAAAGTGCAAAAAGAGGCAATAAATTCATTAGGTAAACTAAGAAAATATAAAAATTGTACAAGCAAAACCAAAGGGACTACGCATAAAAGTGTTTGATATTGTTAGAACCTTGAGGTTCTAATACAAGTTTAATGAATAAAATGATCAAAAATGTAAATAATTTGATCAAAGAATTGTAGGCCACTCTGAGGGGGCTTCCTCCTTAACTTATATAATAAATTATTCTTGTTCTTTGATGATTTGTATTCATGTTCATACATAATGTTATATTTATCCTAACACTATGTTGGTGAAGACATGATGGTTCACTTTATGAATTAATATAAAATTAATTAAATTATTAATAATACTAAATAAATAATGTTAGGATGTGGAATCCTAACATGCCATCCTTCCTGGGAAAATCTTTGTCCTCAAAGTTGAAACTTGTTGGGAAAAATATTGGTTAGTTTTCTATAGTTCAATTAATTACCTCCATTTAATTGTCAACCTGGGGTAGCTCGTAAACTTGTGAGTATCATGCATAATATATGTATGTAGTGCGAGGAATGAGTTCCTCTATACCTATTGGTTTGGTGGGGGTGTTCTTTGTGTATTTTAAATTCATCCAAACTCAATAGAATTAAATGAAAAAAAATAAATCTGCTTGTTGTGGTGCAGTGGTAAATACCCTGGGTGCTGGTAGTGTCCGAACCAGGTTCCATTCCCCTTGTCTCCATCCTACAGATATATGGTATAGTTAGGAATGTCCTATGTGCTGGTAGAGGCCGACAAGGCTCCATTCCTCCTATGCCCAACCTGTTGAAAGTGGCACCTCGAAAGGGGTTTTTTCCACTATAAATTAGTTTTACCCATGTGTTGTAGGTGAGTTGGAGAGGAGAGGGCAATCCTCCAAGGGAGGTCCTAGGTTCGAATCTCCACCCTACCAAAAAGCTGAATTGGGTACCCAAAATCCAATTGATAATGTTGGTGCGGGCAGGGCTGGGTGCAACCCCCGGGTGACTTTGACGGTGTAGAACCCCTTGTTCGTGGTCTCTTAGACCAAGGCAGCCCCGCAAGGGGTTTTTCGCTTAAAAATAAAAAATAAAAATAAATAAATAAATAATGAAATAAAAATAAACATGACTGAAAAATAAACCTATGAAAATTAAAACACGCACTTGCGAGAAAAATACAGAAAATAAGGGAAACTACAACAATTAAATAATCTAAAAAATAATAAATAAATTAACTATAGAAAGCAAGATAAAATGGGGAGGAGTACTATTTAGAGTGGGTTCAAGCTCCAGCAATATTCTGCCCAATCAATTCATTCACCGAACGCTAGTATGATATTAATAAAAATACTCAAATAGATATATTATAGTTTCAAAAAATTACAGAATAATTCTGACATCCAGGATTCAGGATTCAGGATTATTTTTATCAGGGGTGGCTTGCATATTTATAAGATATGTGGCCATGCCCTATTACATTTGAGAGAAAATCAATTTCTGATTTTCTGGTTACAACAACACACAGGAATATTGGAGATAAAACAAAAATATTTAATTTCAGACTGATTTAACGTATTCTATTTTTATTAGAACAAAGTACATTAAATATTGTGCTTTATCTTTCTACATTGATATTTGTGTTATTGCTAAAAAGTAGATAACATATGGTCTTTGAATTTGTTCTTCATCCACATCCATTGCTAAAATATCATCTGCATCCATCACTAAAATCCCTGTTCTATTTTGCTGGTAATAGGATTTGCATTGTAATTTTACGTCAACAGGAGTCAAGCTATATTTATGCATCAATGGGAATCAAGCACCATAATGGGAATCAGGATCCTAATGGAAATCAGGTACCTAATGGGAATCAAGCACCTTGTTTGTAGAAGTCAAGAAGCAGACACCTTGTCTGTAGAAGTCAGGAAGCAGGTGCCAACACGGGAGTCAGGAACCTAATGAGAATAAAGCGCCCATCAGTTAAGCACCAAAAAAAAGTTGAGCACTTCAAAGGGAATCGGGTGCCTAAGTTAGCATTTCACACCGATGTACTGTGATTTTTTTCCTTCATGAAATCAAAGGTGCCAATTCCGAGTGGGACCTTGACAAAAACATGCTAAATACCATAAAAACCACTAAATATACACACAATTCACTTGAAAACAAATATTAGATAATATACATAATTTACTAGTAAATATATATAAAACTTTTAGAAAACATACATTCTATAATAATAATGTCGCATAATACGTTAGAAATCCATGTAAAAATATGAGTATTTTTTGTGCTCATCATACCCCCATGCTTAAAAGAGTGGTACATCCTCGTGACACCCCCATGCTTAAAGAGTGACATGCCCTTGTGACACCCAATGCTTATAATTTCTATTTTTAGCAATGATTGTCCAATAGGCTTTGTTTTTATTTCTCCTTATTCTAGTTGTGGCAGATCATTCTTTTTCAAAAAATGATTTGTGGATTTCCCCCATGGTAAATCTCTTTGGTTTTTCTACTTTTTGATTTTTTCAATTCGACAACTCTATTATTTTGTAAAGCATGTGCCATATTTTTTAAGTGGATGATGACCATGAGTGTTCTCCCAACAGAATATTTGCATATGAAAAAATACCAAATGGTTGGATAGACAATTTAATAGGGATTGTGTTGGCACTATTTTATAAAAATATTTTTCTATAAAAATTATATATATACAAAACATAAAATAAAGTACATACCTATATTATGTTTTGTGCATGTATAATGCACAGACGCTCGTCGTGCACTTGTATTGGATGTTTGATTATGACCATGTGTACTAGAATAAAGAACATCATGCTTATTTCCCATGTGATAAAATATTTCCTCTACATGACTGGTTCTCGATTACTGCAATTTATTCATTTGATATTTCCTGCAAAAATTCAAGAAAATATTAAAAAAAAAATCTCTTCACGGGACGACACACATCCCTTCCTCGGAAGTTGTTTGCTAATAACTTTTTTTTTTGGAATGTGCACAATATATTTAACGAATAAAATTAGAATAATTTCATCCGTGATAGATTTGACTTTGTGCATATGAGCGATCAGTTGACATGGAACAAGCCATTTCTTGAATGACAAATATTATTCACACATGGCATAAGAGTCCATTGAACTATAAATGAGGTGTCTTTTACATGGTAATCAGGTGCCTTATTTTGGTTCACGGGATGCAAGTGCTTGCTAAAACAGGATGCATGCACCTTTTGCTTGCAATTGGACATTGTGCTTTATAATGGAAATCAGGCACCTCCTTTTCACATGGAAATCAGACACCATACTTTAAATAGAAAGCAGGTGCATTTTTCTAGAAATCGGGCATCGTACTTAACATGGAAAGCAAGCACCTTTTACTGGAAATTGGGCATCATACTTTAAAACAAACTTTATACAAAACTCAAACTTTATTTACAACATTTTTTTTTTTTTTTAATGTTTAGGAGATTAGGCATCGCTTTCCCAAAAAATGGAAGTAGGGTTCCATCTCCTTGGAAAAACCAGGAATCAAGCATCGGTCTGCCATAAAATGAGACGTAGGCACCATCTCCTTGACATGCTGGGAGTCAGGTGACTTGTACCGTACAAATGGGAATCAGGTGACGCCTTCCCAAAATATAGGAATCAGGCACCTTATTTTGTAAAATGTGAATCAAGCACCATTTTCTCTAAAATCAGGAATCAGGCACCTTTTGCATTAGAAAATGGAAAATAGGCACTTCTTCCTTATTTCAACGTCTGCTTGATATGCCCACTTATGTACACTTAAGGTTGATTAGACCTTCAACACTCTGGTTGAAGAACAAAGAAAAAATCAACATTCGCTACTTGAACCAGCAGTTGAGTGTTTTATTATCCATAAAGACCAATCCAAATGTTTCTTATACAGATTCAAGTAAAGTACTCCCCCTATGAGTGGGGATGAGCTACTCCTAATCCTAGAAAGCTGGAATGCACAGGTTCATGGATCATGTGCCCGTTAGACCTAGGTTTCCCAAGCTGCCTAACGATTGCACTCAAGGCATCATTCATGCAAAACAAAACTTTAAAGCAGTAAAATGCAAGTTCATGGAGTTTGTGCCTGATAGGTCTAGATTTCCCAAGTTGTCTACATATTGTATTCAGATTACGATACCTATAAAATAAAAACATAAATAAAAGAAAATTTATGTTAAGTAAAATAGGTTCCATGTCGTTTTTTCCTTTTTTTAATGACGAATACGTGAACATTCATCAAATGGCTAGTATGGATTTAAAAATATGAAGTCCCCACATGCTTGCATTTGATTCAATATCATGAATGTGAGGTGCATGACAAGGTTGTAAATGGAGTCCATTGACTATTACTCGTATTGTTTCATCATGTGATTTTATAGACTCCTCGTACAAATTCCTCACTTTATGAAATCTTCATAGCCAATTTTTTTAAGGAAAATAGAATGGATCGACACATGCTGGTAGGTCAGATTGCCTTGGATGCCTATGATCTACACTGAGCCTCTTGTTGTCTGCAAAACATAGCAAAATAAAATAAAAATCCTAAACTAATGGCATTAAAAAAACTCTATTATAATTTTTTCTATTGAACGATGTAATAGAATTCATCGTGTTGTGGGTAATACCATTAAAGGTGGGGTCTCCCCTATGCTTGCAATTGAGCAAGCCTATGGAATTTGGGGTTTGTAATAAGATCTTATTTTATGTCAAAAATTTTATACAACTGAGTCTTTGTTTGTCCCCTTCTTTATCCAGTCTTATGATTCTTTGCAGCATGGAAGAGAATCATCCTGGATGACCTCAAAACCATATTCGTCCAACTCATTGGTAGATTGTGCAAGCAGGAAGATGACTATTTTTTTTACAATTTTTTCATTAACTATTATTTTTCTTACTCTGCAACTAATATCAACATTAAAATTTATCAAAGTGTTGGAAAATGTTAAATTTGTAATTTTTACCATCTGCTTTGGTCTCTTGAGGCATACCTCCCTAATGGATTCAGTGTAAATAGGCACATCCTTGATAGTTTGAGGAATGATATCAGTAATATTTCTCAACTGTTACATAATATCAAAGTTATGTGATGTCATTTCTCTGGTTTTCCATAACCTTTCGGGATACAGTGAAATTCCTTCATTACTTGATTTTTCAACAACATGAATTATTTCTACACTATTATGGCACATTGGGTTTATTCTCGTAATTCCCTGATCAGCTAGTGAATTTAAACAGTTGCTTCTGGAATTCAACTCTGGTGGTGCCAGAAACTGTTTTGGCTTGGTAGAAGGTGAAACTAGTAATCTAGAATTTTTGATGGTCGTTTCTGTGGATATTGATCCACGAAGTAAGTTTCCACTTTTTCTAGATTTTATTTTATTATTTTTGGACACAACCTGGTCTGATGATCTAGGTGACAATTTTCATACACTTCTATATTCTTTGGATATTTATTTTTTTCATGATCTTCTCTACACCTCAAACAGAAAAAGGTATACATTGCTTCAGATTGTTGCTTCTTCTTTGGAAATGTGTCTGACTATAAAGAAAGAGATAAAATTTCACTCTTAACACCATTAAACAATGTTTCTATTTCTATTTTAATTGTGGAGGTTATTCCTTGTATTGGTAGTTTTTCCTTTTTGCTAGAATACTTCTAAAATAATTGTTGAATTTTCTCCATCCTAGTCACTAAATTCTGTAAAATAATTTTTTGTGATAAGATGACTCAAATGGATGGGATTTTCTCTTTAATAACTATTTCCAGAATATTCTAAGCTTGAGGTATTTTTTATTTTTCAATAAATGATCTGTTGGATTTTTTTCGGCTCTTGGTGGACTCATGCTTGGCAGGTAGATGATCTACAAGCAAGAAAATCTGAAATTATTTTTCAAACTAACTGACCTATGGATCATAAACTACAGTTGTGACACTCCCCGACAACGGTGCCAAAATGTTGGGTAAAAAATTGGTTAGTTCTCTTTAGTTCAATTAATTACCTCCATTTAATTATCAACCTAGGGTAGCTCATAAACTTGTGAGTATCACACACAGTATATGCCTATAGTGTGAGGAATGAGTCCCTCTGTACCTATTGGTTTGGTGGGGGTGTTCTTTATGTATTTTCAATTCATCCAAACTCAATAGAATTAAGTGCAAAAAAATAAATAATGAATTAAAAATAAACACGAATGAAAATAAACCTATGAAAATTAAAACATGCACTTTCTAGAAAATTATAGAAAATAGGAAAACTATAGTGTCTATTGATCATAAAACTAATATAAGAGGGTATCTATTTCAATGCTCTCTGTTTTAAATAATCTAAAAAAATAGTAAATAAATTAACTACAGAAAGTAAGGTAAAAGGGGGAGGAGTACTATTTAGAGTGGGCCCAAGCTCCAATAGTATTTTTCCCGATCAATTCATTCATTGGACGCTAGTTTGAGATTAATAAAAACACTCAAATGAATATATTACAGTTTCAAAAAATTACAAAATAATTCTAACATCCAGGATTCATGATTCAGGATTATTTTTATCAAGGGTGGCCTGCATATTTATAAGATATGTGGCCATGCCCTATAACATTTGAGAGCAAATCAATTTATGATTTTTTGGTTACAACAACACACAAGAATAATGGAGATAAAGCAAAAATATTTAATTTTAGATTGTTTTAACGTATTCTATTTTTATTAGAATAGAATACATCTAATATTATGCTTTATCTATTTACATTGATATTTGCATCATTTATGACAAATAGATAACATATGATCTTTGACTTTGTTCTTCATCCACATCCATTGCTAAAATATCATCCGCATCCATTACTAAAATCCCTGTTTGGTTCTACCGACAACAAGAGTTGAGCTATATTTTTGCATCAATGGAAATTATGCACCATAATGGGAATTAGGTGCCTAATGGGAATCAAGTGCCTAATGGGAATCAGGTGCATTGTCTGTAGAAGTCGAGAAGTAGGCACCTTGTCTATAGAATTAGGGAAGTAGGTGCCAACACGGGAGTCATGCACCTAATAGAAAGCAGGAACCTAACGAGAATTAGGTAATTGTGAGTTAAGCACCAAATGGAAGTCAGGCACTTCAAAGAGAATCGGGCGCTTGACTTAGCACTTCACATTGGATTACTATGAATTTTTTTCATTCATGAAATCGAAGGTGCCAGGTCTGAGTGGGACCTGCTAAAATACCATAAAAACCACTAAATCTACACACAATTCACTTAAAAATAAATATTAGATAATATACATAATTTACTATTAGATATAAATAAAACTTTCATA
The DNA here is from genome assembly GCA_028583015.1 of Wollemia nobilis. Lineage (NCBI taxonomy): Eukaryota > Viridiplantae > Streptophyta > Pinopsida > Araucariales > Araucariaceae > Wollemia > Wollemia nobilis. Next base: position 798,721 of record JAQPPZ010000910.1, read on the forward strand.
AAACATACATTATATAATAATAATGCAGCATAATATGTTAGAAATCCATGTAAAAATATGAACATTTTTTGTGCTAATCAAAACTAAGGAAATTGTTGTTGAATTTGAGGAAGGGCTTCCAAGTAGCATCCTCAGGGGTTAAGCCCCACTACTGAATCAATACCTTGGTGATAGAGTGATGGTGAAGTTGATGGGTGTGGTGATACAAGACTGCTTCAGGTTCAACCACAAGGGATCCATCCTCGGTAAACTCAAGTAACTGAGTTTGTATCCTTACTTGTGAGCCAATGATCTTCTTGAGGCAAGACACAAGAAATACAGGATGAATTTTTTATGACTCAGGTAACTCCATTTTATAGGCAACAGGTCCTATTCGCTGCAAAATTTTGTAAGGAATGTAGAATTTTGGGGTTAATTTTTGTGTACCTTTAATCTTGAGAGAGTTTTTGTGGTAAGGTTGAAATCGTAGGAATACCATATCACCCTCTTGAAATTCACATTCAACTCGTCATTCATCTGCTTGTTCTTTCATTTGATGTTGTGCTCTGAGTAAATTCTCTTTAAGAAGATGAATAATATTGGCTCGAGTAGAAATCTCAAAATTTACTACTGGAATATTGGTGCTTCAAGGACTATAGGATATGACTGTCGATGGTGCCTGACCATACATGACTTCATAGGGTTTCATGTTAATGGTGGTATGGTATGAAGTATTGTACCACCATTCTGCCAAGGGAATCCATTTAACCCAATGAATTTGTTGTGTAGAAGCAAAGTACCATAAGTAAGTCTTTAAAAATTCAGTAACAATATTCATTTGTCCATTGTTTGAGGGTGATAGGCCGAACTCATACGAAGCTAAGTGCCTTGGAGTTTGAAGAATTTCCTCCAAAAATGACTAGTAAAAGTGGGGTCTTGATCACTAACAATAGTGGATGGCATAGCATGGAGCTTGAAAATGTTATCAAGGAATAATTGAGCCATGTTGATAGCCTTGTAGGGATGGGTCATGGAGAAAAAGTGTGTATATTTGGACAATCGATCCACAACCACCAGGATAAAAAAATTTCCAGAAGACTTGGAAAGGCCCTCAATGAAGTCCATTGAAATATCAGTCCAAGTCTTTGTTGGGATAGGAAGGGGCTAAAGAAGTCCTGGAGTACCCATGGTCTTCCATTTTTTTTGCTATCAAAACTCATATTCAGCAACAAATTTTTTGATATTCTGTTTCATTCCATCCCAATAAAAATATCAAGCCACCCTCTTATATGTTTTTAGAAACGTAGAGTATCCTACTGCAGGTGTAGCATGTAATTCATAGAGTATCTTGGGTCAACATGAAGAGGTAGGAGGTAGTACAATATGTCCATTGAACTGAAGCATTCCATGGCTCTAAGTAAAGTGAGGTTGATTGTTGGGTTATTGTTGGAGTTGCTAAATTAATGCCCATGTTGAACTATCACTAATCTATTCCTATGTTACCTTGTCTATTCATTGTGGAATGGGTGAAGAGAGTGCTTGTAATTGTGGCAAATCTTCAAATTTACATAAAAGGGCATAAGTGACCACATTGTCCTTCCATTTACAGTACACGATCTCATAATCATACCCCAAAAGTTTATCGAACCATTTTTGTTACCCTGAGGTGGAGATATGTTGTTCCAAGAAGTATTTCAAACTATGATGATCCGTACAAATAATGAAATTTTGACCAATGAGGTACAATCACCAATGTTGAATGGAATGAATGATGGCCAACATCTCTTTTTCATATGTTGATCATGCCAACTTTAGTCCTAAAAGTGCCTTGCTAGTGAAATCCAAGGGTCTACCTTCCTACATGAGAACGACACCAATTTTGAATCCGAAAGCATCACTTTCGATCACAAAGGTCTTGGAGAAATCTAGCATGGCCAATACAGGGGTGGAAAACATGGCTTCCTTCAATTTGTGGAAAGCATCATTAGCATTTTAGGACCAAATAAATGCATTATTTTTAAGTAAAGTTGTCAATGGTGCTGCAATCTTGCCATAGTCCTTTACGAACATATGGTAGTACCCGATAAATCCAAGAAATCCATGCAATATTTTCAATTATTTTAGGATAGGCTTGCATATCTTCAATTTTTTGGGGCTCCACATTAACCCCATCTTCTGAAATGATATGTCCTAGATACTCAATCTCCTTCCACCAAAAGGAACATTTTGAGCGTTTGGCATATGATTAGTTGTCACCCAAGATTTGCAAGCTTTGTTACAAATGAACCAAATGATCCTCCCATGTCATGCTATAAAACAAAATATCATCAAAGAAAACCAAAATAAAATTTCAAATATAAGGGTAGAATACTTGGTTCATCAAGCTTTGGAATGTGTAAGTAGCATTCGTAAGGCCAAAATGCACGACTAAAAATTTATAGTGTCCCTAATGGGTACAAAGAGTGGTTTTAGGAATTTTGATCTCTCTGAATCTGATTTGATGACACATTGATCATAGATCCAAATGTAAAAAATATTTAGCGCCATGAAGTTCAACCAACAACTCATCAATAATAGGATTTGGGAATTTATCCTTGATTATGAGCTTGTTGAGGGCATAAAAATTGATATACAGATGTCATGATCCATACTTCTTACGAACCAACAAGACTAGAGAAGAATAAGGGCTAACACTTGGTCAAATGAAACTTGCCTTCAGTAGTTCTTGCACATTTCAACTTTATTTTTTTACAATTAGGGGTATTGATAAGGCCAAATATTTTATGGTTGAGTCCCAAAAAAAATTTATAGCATGATCGTGACTACGATGGGGAGGCAACCCTTTTGGTTCTTCAATACTCCAGAGTGATGTGTTAGGAGTTATTGTAATTCTTCCAATTCATCATGTTCTAATTTTATGGATTGAATGGAAAATAATTTTGTAACCATTCCCTTGAGTCCTTTTCAAATAAGTTATTCCATGTGGTGAGAACTCACTATTTGTGAGGAACTTGCTTGGAGTTTGTTTAAAGTGTATTTTTGACCTTCAATTGTGAATTTTATCCACAATATTATAAAATTCCATTGTATTATCTTGAGTGTTTTCAACCATTGAGACCCCATGACAACATCACATCTACCCAAAAAAATGTATACATGTCACCTTTCATGCTGTAGTCGCCCATGGTGAGCTTGACATTTTAGCACTTTCCCTTACAGGAAATCCATTCCCATTACCAATCATTACCTCAAAACTATTGCAAGGTTGTATATAGAAATTAGACTATTTTGCCACACATGGGTAAATGAAATTATGTGTACTTTTGGAGTCAATGAGCACATTGAGATTTTGTCGTTTGAAGTATCCTCGAACTTTCATAGTTTGTGGAGAAGAAAATATTGTGAGAGCATTGAAAGTAATTTTTGGGGTATGTTCATTGCTATTATCAGGCATATCTATCACTACTTCCACTTCTATCTCATCTTCTTCCTCCATTGAGTTACAAGGATCAGCTACAATTAACAAATATAACTTACTTATAGTGCATCTATGATTTGGCACATATCTCTCATCACATTTATAGCAGAAGCCCTCTGCTCATCGTTCATTAATTTCCTCAGGGTTGAGATGCTTAATTTGTAAGATTCGGTTAGGTTTTGGGGCACTACGAGTGAGTTATGGTTTTCCAATAGGTGGCTTCCCTTTTCGATGTTGAGCATTGAATTTATCTTCTGCTAACTTGGCTAATCCAATGGCTTCCATCATGGTGCTAGGATTGAACATATATAATTCCACCCAAATTTCTTCTTTTAATCCACTGATGAAGCAACTTTTGAAAAATTATGCATCCAACCCTATTGTGAGATTTACTAGCTTCTCAAATTGAGCCTAGTATTCATGCATTGAATGGGTTTTCCATATTTTAGAAAGATCTCCTATGAAGTCTTTGAATATACTTAGGCCAAACCGGACCAACTGATTGTTCATAAAGTTGTACCAAGTAGGAATACCATTATTCTTTTTGTACCATTGGTACCATTGGATAGAATCATGTTCAAGGTGGAATGATGCAATATGAAATTTTTGCACCTCAGGAATCTGGTTCAGTGAGAAGTATTGTTCTTCCTGATAGACCCATCTAGTGGGATCTCCTCCAAATATGGAAAAATCCCACTTATTTGTTCTTGGAAGGATAGATAGTTGTTGACCCCCAAGGAGCATCTGATGTGTGGAGTCACCAACTGGTCCATAATATGGGGGGAAGCATGACCCTTGTGTGTTTTGATACTGATTGGCTATAGCTAATTTCATGAATTGTACTTGTAGTATATTTTGATTCATCAAGTCATATTTAGCATTTAATCCAGTCATCCTTGCCTCTATTTCTTGAAATGTATGTTTGAGATTAACTTGCAAAAGTAGATCCTTGATTTGGTGAATATCATGATCCAATTTATCTAAACTATGGTACCCTCGATCATTTTGATAAGCTTCTTGTAAGGTGATGTTCAAAATTTAATTTGAATGTTGATTATAATATTGAAGGTTTGGCAGCAAGGGTTGAATATGAATTTTGGAAAATAAAAAAACAAATATTTTCCTAAAAAAATTTATCAACTTATTTGACCCCTTCTTCCCAATGGTCACAATAGACTCGACAAACAGTCATAATAGACTTAGCATGGAAACTGATAGACTCATACTTGGCATTAAAATTGACAGACCTAGACTTGGTACAAAAATTGATAGACTCAAGACACGAAGCAACCAAACATGAAATCTCAGACACTAGAAATTGATACGGATAGGTGATGATGCAAGACATAGTTGACACATATGACTAATTTTGAGGAGGAAAACTAACAGTATACACGAGACACAGAGCAACCAAACACAAAATCTCAGACACTAGCAACCGATATGGAAAGGTGATGATCCAAGACATGATTGACATAGATGACTAATGTGAGGGGACGGGTAATAGTAGCGATGCGGTAATGATAGTGGCATGAAGCAAGTAGACAAGAAACAATAGTTACACAAAGCACATGGATAGGTCAAGGATACGAAGCAAGGAGTGGATAAGTGGATTGTGGGTACAGGAAGGAAGAGGTAGGAGTGACCACCACAAGGTGGTCACCTTCTTATATGGGTGTTGGACCTTTTAAAACACTTGTAGATCATCTCACAGATGATTTGGGATTAACTTCCCACAAAAAAAATTAAACCCTTTATGATGACAAAATGAAAATAGTTATTCCGACGAGGCTATCCCTCAATTACGATGGAGCTAGCCACTTGATACTCGCTATATGGCATGATCCGTATGGGTGAATATTAGGTTTTATAATCATAATTTGAATCACAATTTTAAAAATTAATTTAAATCTTTAACTCAGTACACACCTGAACTTTTCCTTCTTACAATTTCAACTGTGAAATCCAAGCAGGTTTAGATAGACCAGCACCATCATGAATCCGCATGTTCTCCTGTGCTTGGTAAAAAAATTTGAATTTTCTATTTCAAAACACGGGCCAGCAACATTAGGAAATTCGTCCATCACTCTTGTGTTTGATAAAAAAATTTGGATGCCAGTGATGCAGGAAAAATTGTTTTTGAGGTATAACAATGCAGGTACTGCATTTGAACAACTGTTTTAAGATGTATAATTAGTTTACATACAACGTGACAATGATTTATCTTATAAATTTTACACAAGATATGCAGATCATTCAGTCCCTTTAAAGACAATTATTATCTCATGAATTGAGAGCTCTTGAGATTATATGATCAATAATTTTCATCAATCTAATAACAATAGATCTCTATTCACAAAACTGCTCTGATACCAGATGTTAGAACCTTGAGGTTCTAATGTATGTTTAATGAATAAAATTATTAAGAAACTATAGAAATGTAAATAATTTGACCAAATAATCACAGGCCACTCTGAGGGGGCTTCCTCCTTAATTTATATTATAAACTATTCTTATTCTTTGATGATTTATGTTCATATTCATACATAATGTTATATCTATCCTAACACTGCATTGGTGAAGACGTGATGGTTCATGTTATGGATTAATATAATATTAATTAAATTATTAATAATACTAAATAAATAATGTTAGGATGTAGAATCCTAGCATATGTGCATGGAATTGATGAGTTTTGTCAAATCTACTCCATTCATTATTTTTAATTTCATCACCTCATATGTTATAAAGATCAAGTTACTTATAAATAAAACTACCCTTATGTTTTTTATGCACATTAAGGTCTCTAAAATTGAAATCACAATGACAAACTTACTTATTATACTTATTGGCAACACAATTCTTATAAGTTGTATTTTTCTCAAAAGCATAAAGGAATCTCTCATCAAGAGTAGTGAGTTCAAAAAGACAAGCTTCCCTATACTCTTGATGATACTCATCATGACAACATTTTGAAGATAATTCAATCTCAAGAAGAAAAATAACTTCATACCATGGACCAAAGTAAAAGGGGTTGCCCCTATGAATATATAGATACTTGTGCACTACATCCATAATGCAAGATATAACACAAATTATTAACCAAAATTTTACTACTAGACTCAGCTTGACCATTTCCTTGTGGATGTTAAGGTATGGCCAAAAATTTTGAATCTTAAATTCTAAAGTCAATTTCTACATTTTTTTATTCTTAAAATGATTACCATTATCTAAATGATAGTAAATGGGACACCAAAATTACACAAATTGATTAAAGAAAAATTTAGACACATTGAGAGTTGTTTGATGAGTAAAATGCATAGTCTCCATCCACTTTGTGAAATACTCTCTAGTTGTGATGATGAACTTGTGCCCATTAGAGGAAAAGAGAGAGAGGTCCTACAAGGTCAAGTCCCCAAATGGAAAAAGGCCAAGGAAATTCAATTAGATGAAGAACTTGGGAGGGTCATGGATTTCATATTTATGGAGCTAATATTTATCATATGATTTTACATATTTATTGATGTTAGCTTCCATTGGGGGCCAAAAGAAACCCATTCTCAAAATTTATGAGTCATGAAATGACCACTAAAGTGTTAACCATAATCATCATTATGTGCATAAAATAAGGCTTTTAGAACCTCAAACTATGTAAAGCATTGTAAGATAAAACCATAAAGATTTCTATTGTATATTACTTCATCTAAAACTACATATCAAAAAGCTTTCCTACAAATGAAAGCCCATTTCTTAGCATTAGCTTTGAGTGGATAGAGTTGATTATCAAGGAAACACAAAATAGTGCTATACCAAGGATCATCTAAAGGAACTTTGCAGTCAATAGAATTAACCTCGATTGTATGCATATCCACCTAGACTTTAGTGATAAAAATTTGAATTTTATCATAAAATTTTATCACAATTAATTTCAATTATGTTTTTATGTGACATTAATTCACCAATAAAAGTGGCTAGAGATTCAACCTCAACATTTTATCCCCTTAGGGAATGCCTAATAGAAAAGGACTCAAAATTAGTAATTAAGCTTTTAGACACTTGATGTATATGATCAAATGTGGAACTATGACAACATACTCACCTGAGATTTAATGAACTATAAATTAGGAATCCATAGCACTCTTATGTGTTGAACATTATTGTATTGAATGTTTAAGAGCCCTAAAATTGAAGCCTCATATTCTCTACAATATTATTGGTAATTTTAAAAAATTAAGTGAAATATTATATGAATGATGAGGCCAATTAGATATAATAAAAAATATTGGCTCCTACCCCAAATTTAGTTTTTGTACCATCAATTGAAGGCTCCAAGTATCAATATTAAGTTTCTATTCAAGATCTAGAGTAGTCGTAGGTGTGTAATTCTTTTCCTTGGCCTTGGCTTCATACCAACTTTGAGTAGCCTCATAAGACTCATAAAGAGTTTTTCCTTGTTAAGTAAGGTCATAAAGCCTAGTGTTGAATCAGACTAGAAACAACAGAGGAGGAAAATGTGTAAAAATCATGGAGAACCAAGAAATGACCCATCATGTCTTCATTGCACAATGTCTCATCTAAGGGTTGTTGAGTTGGATTTAGAGAAACAACTACTTTATCAAACTACTTGGGCTTTCATATATTTTTAGGTAAAGATACAAAGACCAAATGCTTACATCATGGTGATCCACTTTTTGTGCTGAGTGTCGCTAGGGATGTATGGCTTTTAAAGTAATAAATTTAGGGTATCTATCATAATGACCACATAAGTTATTTGATACAATATATAGTGTATAAGCTTATCACAAGTAATATAAATGGTCAAATAGTCTTTCTCCATGCGAGTGTACCAAGTTTCTCACAACAATATTTTTTGATAAATTTAATACATGACATGCTCTTTGTTGTTATCACCTTGTTAGGTAAGGACATTTCTAATGATACATGAGCAGACAATATTTACAAAACAAAGGGCTTATTCAAATTGGGTAGGCAAAGAGTTGTGGGTAATAAAAATTTTTAAAATGAAGAAAGGTCTTATCACTACTTTTACCCCTTTGAGATCTACATATTTTTGAAGTAATTGATTAAGTAGATAAGCTTTAAATACTAGCTTAGGCATAAATTGTTTAATAAATCTAATATTCCCCAAGAAAGATTTAATATATTTAATAGTACAAGGAGTAACATGACATCAATGTCATTTATTTTATCATGGTCCACATCTATGTCCCTTTGTGAAACCATGAAGCCTAAAATATTACCACTAATAACATCAAACACATATTTCTTTAGGTTAAGTCTAACCTTATAATGGTGAAATTTCTTAAATATGACAGAAAAGTTATTGGGATGGTTAGCCCATTTTTTTGAGTTATCCAAAAGATAATTAATATAATATTCCACTATATTCCCAATCAAATCATGAAAATGAATTGTGATAGCCCAGTAATAAGTTGCTCCAACATTCTTTAATCCAAATGTCATGACAACATGGCAAAACATATCCCAAGTTATGGTAAAAGTTATTTTAATTTTACCATCAAGGGTAATTCAAGTTTGATTATATTCCAAATAGTCATCCATAAAGGACAACATATCATACCCTACAATAGAGTCAATAATAGCATCAATAAAAGGTAAAAGAAAATTATTGTTAGGGAACTTTAAGTTGATATTTCTAAAATTATAGAAAAAAAAAATTGGTAGGTAAAATTGCTTAAGTGCGGGGTTTAAATGGACCCCAAACCCAAGTACATAAAATGGTAGATAAAACAATAGCATAATATGACACAGGCCTACACATTGGCCAACTGCAACCTGAATGAAAAGGACCAAACAATAGTAGAGAATGCTGAGTGGATGCCTGAAATTATAAACACAAAATTACAACCCGAGCAATACCCACGCAGGGGTTGCTTAAGAGAAGTAACTACCTATAAACCTTGTAAAGGAGCTATAAAAAAAACCACGTAGGGGATGCTCACAAAATATCAACAAAAACTATAATAGATACCTAAAAAAATTATAGCAAATTTGGATAACATTATTCTCTTTCTTTTCCATAGGAACAATATTAGAAATATGTCCTAAATAGTCAATAGGTCTTATAAAGTTAGCATCTAATAGTTTCTAAATTTTAATATTGCATAGGTCTTGAATGATAGGGGAGATCCTCCTTTGCTTTTTTTGAAAAAAAATTTCATCCTCATAAGTGAAAATGTCATGGATAATAAGATCCTCATCCATTCTAGACATGTTAGAATATTCCTAAGTGAAAACTTCTTTGTACTTCTTAAGTAAAACAATAAATATGGCATGTTCTTATTTATATATACTATCCTTAATTTTAATAATGTATGGTAGCTCAATGAAAACTATGTCAATAACTATAATAGGTTCAACATCCATGATATTATCTTATTTAAAGTAATTCAAATAAAATGGAAGGTTATCCATTTTAGAATTAACCTCAATTTGGAAGACATAGTCAGACCACTTATGTTGATCCCTGTAGACACTCAAAAGTTGCACATGCTCACTTCTAGGTATTTTTAGGCTATCATAGGCCATCATAGGCCATCATAGGTCACTTTAGTCATATGTAGGCTACCTTAGCCATCCATAGGCTCCTAAACCTACAAAAACTAGGTAAAACACACCCAAGATGCTTCCTACCCACTTGGAATCCATCTACTAGCTCCCTAAGGTAACCTAATACCTTTCCTACACGTAATTAGGACACCATGGGACCATTCCCCACTAAAAATACTAATTAGACTAATAAATATTCTAATTTGAAAGTCACTTTTCACTTAAGTGCACTTTATCACCTAAGTTTAATTAGGGTCCTAAGCCAAAATTAGCCCTAAGCACAATCTCACACGTGTGCACCATGGATTATTTAGGATATTTCTAGAAACCTAAATAAAACCCAACCTAAACTAGGACTTAGCTAACCCTAGATAACCCTAACCCTTATTCACACATGTGTGAGGATGAGATATTCTTTCAGGGCATGTGGTCTTGACATCTCTCCAAAACCCTAACCTAACCTCAGTAGGAACTGAATCTAATATCTGGTTCATCTAACACCCCCTAACCTTGGCATTTTATATAAATATAGGGTTCTCCCCTCATTTCATCTCTCTCTCCCCTTTTAGTCACCTTACATAAACTCTACGAAAATCATACCAAAACTGCATTTGATAATTCCACATTGTGCAAACAACATCAGAACACCTTAGGAGCCCATCTTGACGAAGGATCTCTACTAGAAAGTAGTTGTAGACCAATTCATATTCTGACCTATGAATTTGGGTTCCAATTCATAAGCCACCCTATGAATTGACCATAAAGACAACCTACATCAGTAGATTTAGCATGTATCATTCATTTTATGTTTTTATAGCATCTCTTCCTACTTTTAGCACTTTTCCATACATATTTCATGTCGTATTGTCTTTTTTATCATGGGGTCTGACTAAGGTAGGCACCTAAATGTACTAACCATATTTTGTATGCTTAAAAATAGGTACAATATAACCACACCAACAAAACTATTGGTGGCCCGTGCACACAAAATCCCACTTGCATCGAGGAGCCCTAAAGGAGACCATCAGAGTGCTTCATATTTGTAAAGAGAATAGAGAGATTCATTCTATAACCCAAAAATACTCTTAATAAATGAAAAGCAATATTTTTGAGCAATTTATATGTTGATTAAGTTGTTTGATCAAATGGTCACTTTTAGTTAGCTTCATTCTGGCACGCTCAATGGGACCCCCACAAAAGGTTGCATTAGACTAGTTTTCTTACAAATCTGATGTAGTCTCTGGTTTTCTATCCTATTACAGGTACCCTCAAGATATAATAGAACATACCTAATCCCTAACAAGCACTTCAGGCTAATAGAAAAGGAGCTTGAGGCTCCTAAACCTAATTCGCACCTCACCCTACGAATCAGGTCACCCTATGAATTTGGTCGTATTGCTTCACAAAACCCTAACATAGTAGGGCATCATAGTAGGAGATTTAAAAAACCCATATGAAATATTAATAGTTAGGTCTTTCATCACCAACAATAACATATTTAGTGGCAATACCTTGTTCCAGGCACACACATTCAGCATACCACTTACCCTCATCATGCAGAACTCCATACACTACCTCCAATACCAGTCACCCCATTTGATCTTGCCATGCCACCTGACATATTCCATGTACATCAAACCTCTACATCATAACATTTAGACCACCGTACTTCACCCCACATTTGATCACCCCACCATAGGGATTCATCCTATTCATTCCACTTCGAAGATAACCAAATATCCTTATCCTCCTTCATAGATAAGGAGTAAAATTCCCATACGATAGACCCTCATGCATTCAAATCATCCCCACCTCACATAGGTGATCCAAGAGATCCATATCTACCACCCTCCTTAGCCCAAAGGCCTTTGCCAACATACTACCCTCCTAATAGAGGCATTGCACCCATTTGTGCACATTCCTCAGAACTACCCCCACCACTACCAAGCAGGGTATCCCCTTACGATATATCTTTGTGCCATCATGCCACCATGGCCACTACTATTCGTACTCCCCCACATTGTCCATGTTATTATCTACAATAATCTCCTACACCACCTATCCTTTAGACACCACCATATCCACTCTATGACCTCCCACTTCAGCCTACCACACCACCAACATAGCAATTCCACTCTCCCTCTTCTTCCTCATGTTCACTCCCTTCTTCACACCCATACCTAAATTCCATTTACCCACCCGAATCCCAATCACCACTAGCCTTATTTACCTCACATTCCCCCAATAACATCTAGAATATCCTTCCTCACTTCGACAACCTTGAGTTACACTTTAGCCATTTTTGTTGCCACTCTCCTTTACATCATTCTACCATGGTTTGGTCCACATTACATTATTCCAAGTCTACCCTTCACTCTTGGATCTGACCTACACCTAAATACTGCATCCCAACCCAACCGCTCATTCTTACTCCACATCCTTCATGCTCATCACCATCCGAACCATATATCTATCCTATTCCAATATGGTCAGCACCTATGTCACAAAATTTCCACCAGTTACTTCACCAGGGCCTCCTTGTACTACCCAATATTCACCCTATCAACCCATGGCACCCTAATCCATGAGATTACAAAGAAAACCAATTGTGTGTCTATCATCGACAACTAGGGCATAACATCAATGTGTGCCATACATTTGAGACCATTTTTTAGGACATGCTTTTCGATGACCCTCTTTCACATCCTGAACAAGCACCCTCGCCTATTTGACTCTAGAGCCCCCCACGCTATCTAGTACCTCACTCCAACCCATAACATGATTCATTCACCTTTGTAGCTCGTTACTTTCAATAGTTATCCAATTACACCAACTACGAAAATCCTAGTTGCCTCATCACTTCACCCAGTCGCTTGCACCCCGAGTCGCATCACTTCACATAGTATTAGTTTTTTTTGTTTTCTCATGTTTTCTTCCATTTCATATCCTCTTATCCTTCTTATTTAGTGTTTTTGAATGGTCATGCTTTGAGTAGCTACATTCCTATGCTAATTATCCTCTTTTCTTCTCCTTTTTCTTTTCTATTTTCTTACATTGTTGTTCCACTCCCTCTTCTTTGTCATACTTCTTCACCCTCATTTTCCTCTACATCTATTCTCACTCTCAACTTTTCTGATTCATAATTCTCACATATATTCTATCAATTATATGCTTTTCTCCTATTTTTCTACATCTCCCCATACACTAGGGCAACCATTATCATGAATCTCTATTCTCGTCATCCTCACCCCACACATCCATATTCAAACATGTTTATTTTTTAATTTACCTGGTTACATCTCACATATTTCCTCTTTTAGATATTGGTCTTTCATACTATATCTCACACTATATTCATTGCATATATCCATATTTCTTCTATGGTTTTATTCATATTTTTATATTCCATATCTAGAAATGTACCCTTAGCAGGAATAACATACACACTTGTTAGCATTACCACTTGGATTTCCACTCCCTTTATTAGGATTACAGATTAGATGATGTATTGTATATTCTTGAATGGTCATTAGTTGATTCAATAGAATGCCATCTCTAGATGACAGGTTATTAAACTCCTTATAGTTTCCTTTGGTTGGTTTAATGTCTTTCAAGGACCACTCACACAGGTCACATTTTAAATAAATTTTAGGTCTAGGAAAGACAAAACCTTGCATATATATCACCATCTAGCAAACAGTTTCCCCTGCTCATCCTATCATTTGTATGGTAAACATACATCTTAGGGATAAATAAAGGGATAAGCATTAAAAACATCAAAATGCGGGTAGAAAAAAAAAAGCAAATGCCCATACAAAAAAAAAAGTACCATAAAAATACAAGAAATAAATGAGGGGTAGAAAACAAAAGGAAAAGCCTCCAAGAAACACAATTTTTATGCTTCATCGCCTTTGGTCCTTAGGTTTAACATAACATCATGGGATGATTTTCATCGCTAGCTATAGGTCCTAAGCACCTATTTGCCAATGGAATAGTCTTACAAATGGAAACACATCTGTCATATTAGCAACCTTATTTTTTATATATCATTGTGTACTTGTGGATGAGCTAGCTATTTTGGCTATGTTTACAATGGGTTAGTCCTACCTCCCTCAAAATGAATAAATGAACATCACTTATTTGCACACACTGGTCCTTGATATATTTTGACCTATCCAGGTTAGTTATGAGTTGTCGATAAATATTATTTAGTTTTTCTCGAGGTTTTATTGCTACAACTATGATTGTCAACATTGTTGCATACACCATAAACTATCCTACATCCCTGATATTATGGAACGGATTACATTACCATAGGTTATGCTATGATACTAGTGCTTCCTTTACATATTTCAAATTCCACATACATACATCATTGCATCTATCTTACATGCATCTATCTACATCACATCATGCATCATTGCATCTATCTCACATGCATCTATCTACATTACATTATGCATCATCACATCTATCTTACATCATACATCATTGCACCTATTCTACGTTCATTCATGTCACATAACTCTACATTGTATATATACCACAAGGACATCATTCTCATACACACTACCACATGCACATATATTCATCTAGCATACATTTAGCTATCAATATTTTACATTACCCAAACACAATAAATTACATACATATTCAAACCAAATCATAACACATATAAGAGCCACAAAAAAATAGGTATATATATAATGACCAGAATTCCATCAAACAACAAAATGGAAACAAGTCCACCACCCATCATCACACATGCCCACACGCTACAAATATAATAACACACCATCGCAAACCAACCTCAAGCTTTGTAATCACCAAGAGTCTCCCAATCCCCTCATAAGCTACCCTCACCTACTCTGTTCTGTGTGTTGTTGCCACCCCAATCAACTCAATAATTGCTCTCGATGTCTGAGCAACCATAAGCATAACCACCCTATCAAGCCCTACAATAACACTTCCTATCTACAACACTGTTGGTGCCTCTATCCTCATCCCCCTTTGTACTATCAATGTCATACTCTAGAAACTCTACGGATAATGCATCTACGCTCACAACCATGACCTCGATCTCAATCATGAACTGCCATAATCCAAAAGTGGAATCCCACGCATAGTCAAGATAATATCACACTCATATTGTATTGCTACCTCCTCTCTCATCTGCTTAGCAACTTTCTCACTACCCTTTTGTAACTTCTCTATCTCTTCTCTCAAAGCATCCACATCAACGAGAACCTACTTTGCAACTCTCGCTCACTCAGCCTTCTCCTGTACCTGATGTTACCACTCTATCTTAGCATGCAGCTCATATATCTCTACTAAATGAGCCTCCCACTCAACATACTTGGTCATCATCACATGTTGCATCATATGCACCTCTACCTTTAACTTCTCCTCTGCCTCCATAGCCTCTAAGGTCAGATGGTGCATACTCTCTATAGACTCTACATGCCTCATCTCCACCACTTTGATCCACCCACGTAGCTCTACATATTGTAGCTCCAACACCCTTCACTTTATGACATGCAACTTCTTTGATACCCTCAACCTTTCCATCAAATATCTTTGCTCAACATCACTTAAAATCTCCATATATATAAATATCTCCCACAAATCATGGTGCTCTCCCCTCCATATTTCCAAGTCATTCATCTAACCTCTCTCTCTCCTGAATATACCCCTCTAGCTATCGTATCATCTCTCATAAAATCAACAAATCCTCATCAATATCCCTCCTTTCCTGTTCCTCATAGGGTATGTCTCCCATATCTCCCATGCCATCTAAATATCCTATTAATCATATCATCAATGCCTACACCAAATTTGACATCCTCACTCACCTCCTCCATGGTCACTATTTCCTCCATAGGCTACACCCTATCACTCTTCGGTGCCTCTCTATCCTTTACACTTATGCACTAGATGCACCACCTAGTCATTTCCTCGACTGGTGAAGAGGTACCTCCACCTCATCTTGCGCTCCTTCTTGTGGCCTAGACCTAGTACCTATTTATACCTGCTCTCTAGCATAGACACCCCACTATCTAGATGCACCCACCGATCAATCACTCTAGTACGTACCTCCCAACTTTGAATCACCTACCAGGCATCATACTCTTGTGTCATACCTACATCATCCACATCTAAAACAATCATCGGTGGATCCCTCTTGTTAGTCCATAATAGTACTACAAGATGACTCCCTCTATCATCCCATCACCTATAAATCATGATAGGTGCCTCTAGAACATCCTATCGTAAACCAAAATTCACATCACCCTACTAAACTAGAAGAAATCCACTTGGCAAGTATACCACCCCACAACCCATCACCATTTATGAAAATCACCTTACTACTTCTCATACTTCTTCCATACCACCCCACCTTTCCAAGGCCTCTACCGAATATCCTTGTAATGATCCAAACTTCACCCTCCAAAATAAATCATCATCCTCATGTGGCTTCTTCATCCTCTTCTTCTCATATGTCTATCACCTCAATGCATATGGCAAGTGAGTATTTTCCTCCACATGACCATCATAGGGTAACAACGTCATTCGCTCTATCAATATATGCTCCCATACCCATACCTGTAGAAAAGGAGTCCAATTCAATCCTATCTGCCCCACGTGTACCACGTCATGTAACTCCCTATAGACCTACACCAATAATGCAGGTGCCCATGTAAACACAACATTACACTCTACCATGTCACACACTACATCAGCATATTCTAGGTAAATGATACTTGAAAGTATCTTATAGTCCATATGTCAAAATCATTGGTGATTAGAAAACATCCTTTGATATCAAAGATACTCATAATCCATATTTTTAGCATCTACTTCCCTCCATTGTGCACCAAATGCATGCTCTAGTACCTCCTCCTGCCTATCATCCACCATTGCCCTCATTAGAACACCCTCATTAGATAACTTGTAAATCCTATACACGTCTTCTAGGGTGATAGTCATCTTTTCCATTGAAAATTGAAAGGTATTCCTATTCGTGTCCCACCTCTCACATAATGTTGATACATATGCTCTAATGGCATGAATTCTTACACACTCCCAAACTCTCCTAAACCACAATGCATCCAACCACTCTTGATTTGCATAATTCTTTAAAGCCTCATCCAACTTAGTTTTAATCATCCACACACGATGCCACAACTCAATCATTTTCACCTTATTAATCCATAAACATCACAATACAATTCATGTCAGTTCCACACAAACTAAAATTTCATCCATTTTAGTTATTATAATTTTGATTACATACTCATTACACACAACATCGTTATAGTATATCACATACGAAAAAAAAAAAACAACAAAATACATTTTGGGCAACCATTCACCCCTCTTCTATGACAAACATGTCAACAACACACAAAAACAAATCCAACCACACACCTTCAACTTCAACAAAATTACCCATTTTATTCATCATGCATTTTGAGACATAAAAACATACACAATTCACAAAGCATAGCAAAACGCAAACACAATTGCATTTTTGGATACCCATTTTGCCATTTCATAGTAAAAGTCCAAACAGTTTCAAAAAATAGTACATATTTGGCTCCCCACAGTCAACTTCATGTTCATCCACATATAAATCGTGGGACAAAAATTCAAAAACAAACCAAACACAATGACACACACAAATAAATTACATTTTTGGATACCCATTTCCCCTTTTTACAATGAAAGTTTCAATGGTTTTCAAAAATAGTACACCAATACCCACAAAAATCATAGTCAAATTCAACAAAATTACATCAAAACAACACACATCCACATAACACACCAAAAAAAGCAAAATGCAAATATGGACACTTTTTTGAATAGCCATTTCTAACTGTTGCGAACAAAATTCAATCACATTTCACAAACCGTAACCTGTTTGCCCCCAACAAGCAAAGTTAAATCAATCACCCATAATTCTCGCCATACAATCAAACTAGCACAAAACTTGGTCAACCCTAATATCTAATCACACATTTAGATACCCATTTGGCTTTTTTAACACTTTGTATTCAATTTTTCATCAAAATTTTACATGTATTCACAAAAACATGCAAAAATATCTCCTACATCATTTCACATATTTCTAAAAATCAAATCTACTAAAGTTAAGTAACGAGTACTTATCGGTGGATCCCCACATCAATCGCCAGCACCGGTCTATCCCCTCACCATATTTACATCCACTCCTCCAATCCACAAGTATTTTACATCACCAAACATCACTCGCTCCTTGCTCTGTAACTTACATGCCATGCAAAATGACTTCACACGTGTGCTAAAAGGCTTTATATACCTTCAAAACCCAATTCGTAGGTCACCATGCGAATTCAATCCCAATTCATAAGCCAACATGTGAATTAAACCCCAATTCATAGGTCACCATGCGAATTCAAGTTCAATTTGTAGGTCACCATGTAAATCACACCTTCTTCACTCTAGTAATTGTTTCCTTCCTTATTCTTCTTGTCTACCAAATTTTCCCTTCACTTTGTCATCCCTTTCCTCTATCACTCGATTCTGAAGAACATGAGCTTATACTGAGAGGGGGGGTGAATAGTATAAGATAAAAATTTTTACTTTTCAATCCATATGATAACATCAACAATATTAAAGTAGTAAGTATTCCATAAAACATCACACACATGAGAGACATGATTTAACGTGGTTCACCCAATGTGGGCTACTCCACGGAGAAAATATTCCTTATAAATTTTCTCAATAAATTCTTTTGGGAATCAATTCCCTATTACAATATTTATGGACCTCTATCCAAAGGAGACACCAATCCCCTTGCTCTAATTTGTGGATCTCTATCCACAGGAGAACTCTTTCTCCTCTACTCTAGTTGGTGCTCTTCTAGAAGACTTATTCCCCCATTGCATTGGCTTGTGGATCTCTCTCCACAGAAGACCTCTATCCTCACTCAGAAGACCTCTGTCCTGACTGCCCTAGCTAATGGATCTCTATCCACTGGAGACTATTATCCTCTACTCTATCACCTCCAAATCCTGCTCTAAACTCTACTCAATATCTATCTCAAATCTTCACTAAACACTATCCTCGGTCTAGCACAAACCTGCTCATAAATTTGTCTCTAGTCTGGCACAAATATGTCCTCAAATATACACCAAAATCTATCCTCAAATCTACCTTAAGCTTCAACATAAATATTAATCAATTGTGCCTAGATATGCACAAAAACTCTGTCCCAAGTGTAGTACAAATCTGCTTTCAAGTCTTCACCAAGACTTCCTCAAATCTACCTTTAAGCCTTTACCAAGACTTGCTAAATCTGCCTTCAAGCCTTTACCAAGACTTGCCCAAATATACCTTCAAGCCTTTACCAAGACTTGCTCAATCATAAACATACTCAAACCAACATTCAAAAGTTTCATTCAATTATTCAACCAATGAAACACAACTTGCTTACAAACCCTAACCAAGTATTTCACCCTTCTTCTAACACAAAGCACAATGTGGGTCTAAAACCCTAACTCAAATAATCCTCAATCTCCAATGTTCTCTAAACATTCACCAATCATGCATATAAAAACTCACTCAAATATTTCCAACAATACTATCAAACAATCCTTTTCACTCCACCTTATATTTCACAACATTCAATCCAACAATACTTCAATAAAAAGATGATGTGCCCATACCTTTTTGTTTTTATGGAGATATATCTTCAAAACCTATTTTACTCCCAACAAAACCTTTTTGCCAATTCTAGGTTAGATAGCAATAGTCTATCTCAAAATCTCCATAAGAATATTTTACCTCAACAAATATTTCACCATACAAGAAATACAATAAAATATCAAGACTCAAATACACCTTATTACTCCTTTAAAAATAAATCCCAATCAATAGATCATTCACTCACTCAAGCAAAACAACTATAATGACAATATCCCTATAACTCCTTTTAACTCCAACTCAACATAGAATATTTCAATCCAAATTTCAACCTTCCAATCACTTTAATATTCTAACTCAAAATAAATTTCAAATTACAATAATAAAGTCCTTTGAATACACCTTATACTCTCCAATTCTTAACCCAACATACATACCAAATTACACCAATAAAATTCCTTGCACACACCTTATAATCTCCAATTCTTAATCCAACATATAGCAAAAAATAATAATTTTAATCATACCTTAGCCACTTTAATCAAAAATTATTTCGCGTGCCTTAAACCACTAACATGCACTCCACGTGAATCGAACTCGCGTTCACCACCTACCTAGCACCTTAGCCATGGCTAGGCTGCCACTTGGGCTACGCACCCACATAAACACCAAGATGCGCTCGCTACCCTTTGTATCCTCCACAGGTGCCAAAATTATTTGAAACAAAAAACACTTCCCTCTATTGCCATCGGGAATCGAACGTGGGACCTCTGTTCCACCAATGCCTTACACTACCAAGCCTTGCCACTAGCCCAACCGTGTGGTTGGTAATAGGGATGTGCACTCTTCTCCCTTTATTCATCCACAGTCCACCTTTAGATTTTAAAAATAAAAAGCTTCGTCTTTCGTTGCTCACAAAAATTGCATCAATAATTTTTAACCTTTCGCATGCACAATATCGGAGACTCACCTTATGCCATTAAACCTTATGGTATAAATACCATACTCCTTCCTTGCTCGAACGTCGATGGGGAAAACATTTAAACTTAATGTTTTGCCCAACCCTTACATAGGGTTTTAATTAATTTATATTATAAATTAATTATAATATAAATATTATAATTAATTTACAAGTAACCTTAGGCTTTTCTTTTAATACTTAATATTATAATAATAAATATTATAATATTATTTCCTTTGGGCCTAGGTATCTCCTTCCTTCAAGGTATTTAGCCAACCTTTTGACCAATCATGTGAAGCTTTAAACCAAATATCTTGGGCTTAAAATATAAATATTTTAACCCTCATTTTGTCAATACCTTGCACTAACTTTTGACATCGCTGACACTAACTCTTGACATCAATGACAACACAACTACTCAAAATTTCCAACAATCTCCCCCTTTGTCATTGATGGCAACCCTTTCTCCTTAACCATTCCTTTTTCCTTTTTCCAATTTTGCTCCCCCTGAGAAACTGCTCCTCCTAACAGAATGCTCTCCCCCTAACTCAAATCTCTCCCCCTTTGTCATCAATGGAAAAGGGACTCCTTTGGGGCTAAATATAAGACTCTTAGCTCAGCCCCCTCCCCATCCTCTCCTTGGGGTGGTTAATTTTGGAGTGGGAGTAGAACTACTCCCAATTTTCCTCTAAGATACTCAAAAGTCTCTTTTGGAAGTGGCTTAGTGAAGATATTAAAAATATTCTCCTTTGTAGTAACATATTCCAACCTGACTTGCTTATCTGTCACCTGCTCTCTCAGAAAATGATATTTGATCGAAATGTGCTTGGTCCTAGAGTGCATCACTAGATTCTTTGAGATATTTATAGCACTTGTATTATCACACAGTATGGGGATAGGGTGATCATGCTCTATCTTGAAGTCCTCTAAAGTTCACTTCATCCATAATACCTATGTACAACAAGAAACTATTGCAATATACTCTACCTCTGCTATGGATAAGGATACTGATGCCTGTTTCTTGCTTAGCCAAGAGACTAAACAATCTTCGAGAAAGAATGCTCCTCCACTTGTGATTTTTTTGTCATCAATGCTACCAGTCCAATATGCATCTGTATATGCTATGAGAGTGAAATTATCTATTTTGGGGTACCAGAGCCCAAAATCCATAGTCCCTTTTAAATACCTGAGAATCCGTTTTACTGCTACTACATGTGTTTCCTTTGGTGCCGCTTGAAACCTTGCCACTAGTCCCACTGCCTACATTATATCTAGTCTTGTAGTTGTGACATATAGTAAGATACCAATCATAGATATGTAAAATTTCTGATTTGCCTTAGGAGATTCATCATATTTACTTAACTTGCATCCTATAACCATGGGGATACTTATTGGTTTGCAATATTCTAACTTGAATTTCTTTAGCATCTCTTTTATATACTTGGTTTGTGAGAGAAATACACCTTTTTCTGATTGTGAAATCTGAAGTCCAAGAAAGAAGGACAACTCACCAAGCATTGACATCTCAAATTCATTCTGCATGCTCTTTGTAAATTTTTGACACATCTTATCATTGTTGCCTCCAAAAATGATATCATCCACATAAACAACCACAATTAGTAAGTCATTTCCTTCATTTTTTATGTATAAGTTACTGTCCACTATTCCTTTCCTAAAACCCTATTCCTAAAGGTACTTATCCAATCTTGAATACCAAGCTCTAGGAGCTTGTTTTAGTCCATAAAGTGCCTTCTTCAATTTGCATACATAGTCTGGTTTATCGGTTAGGCTAAATCCCTTAGGTTGCTCAATGTAAACCTCTTCTTCCAGGACACCATTTAGAAAGGCTGATTTAACATCCATATGATATACTTTGAATTTTTTGAAACTTGAGAAGGCTAAGAACATTCTTATAGCTTCAATTCGTGCAACTGGAGAAAACGTCTCATCAAAATCAATTCCCTCAACCTGTGCATAACCTTTGCATACTAATATTGCTTTGTTTCTAACTACCTGACCATCTTCATTTAACTTGTTTCTGAATACCCATTTAGTGCCAATCACATTCTTACCTTTTGGTCATGGGAAAATTTCCCAAGTATCACTTTTCTCTATTTGATCTAGTTCCTCATTCATTGCCTTAATCCAAAACTCATCTTCACTTACCTCATTGAAATCTTTTGGCTCAATTTTAGATAACAAAGAGAAATTAGCATGCTCATTTGTTGTTATTATCTTCCTCCTTGTCTATCTCTCATCTGGATTCCCAATGATTAGATCTCTTGGATGATTTTTCTGCACATACTTGGATGGAGTCTTAGGAAAAGTCTTTGTGTTTCTTCTTCTTCTTCTGATTCTTCACCTAACTCTTCTTGGCAACTTTCTTCTTCCTAATACACAATTTCTCGAGTTGGTTCTCTTGACCCTATCTTCTCATCAAATGTTACATTTATACTTTCTATAATAGTATGTGTCCTTTTTTTATAGCATCTATAGGCTTTGATCTTAGTGGAATAGCCAAGAAAAATACCCTCATCACATCTTGAGTCAAACTTACCCAAATTTTTCTCTTCCCGTCTTATGTAACATTTGCTTCCAAAAATTTTGAAATACTTTACAGTGGTTGGTCTTCCTTTCCAAAGCTCATATGGAGTTTTGTGATGGTTTACTCTTACTTGAGCTCTATTGATGATATATACTATTGTATGTACTACCTCTTTCCAAAAACCATATGAAATCTTAGACTCATTTAACATGGCTCTAGCCATATTTTCAATAGTCATGTTTTTCCTTTCAACTACCCCATTTTGTTGAGGAGTTCTTATTGTTGAATATTCTCTTTTGATCCCATGTTGTTCACAAAAGTCTATGAATTCATTTGAGGTAAATTCTCCTCCTCTGTTTGACCTTAAACCCTTAATCCTTCTACCTATTTCATTTTCCACTAATTCTTTAAAAGCTTTAAAATTCTCAAGAGCTTTTGACTTTTCTTTTAGGAAAGCTACCCAAATCATTTTGGAATAATCATCTATAAATAATATAAAGTAACTTTCACCTTGTAGACTCTTTGTCCTTGTAGGACCACATAGGTCAGTGTGCACTAGTTTCAATGGCTCATATGACATAAATCCTTTTGAATTGAAACTTGTTCTAGTTTGCTTCCCATGCCGACATTGTGAACAAACTGTGTTTTGTGGCCTTTTTAGCTTGGGTAAATCTCTGATAGCCTTTATTTTTGCTTATTTTCACTATGTTGTCAAAGTTCAAATGACCCATTCTTCTATGCCACAACCAACTCTCATATTCTTGTGATAGAAAACACTTTTCTCCTTTAATCTCACTTAGTATGTAGAGGTTGTTTGTAGTTCTATTTGCATCTGCAATAAGATTTCTAGTTTTAGACTTTTTGATATCACACCTATTTAGATGAAATATAAATGTGTGCCCCTAATCACAAAGTTGGCTTACACTTAGTAGATTGTGCCTCAACCCCTTGACATACAATACATTCTCCATATTTGTTTTTCCATTATCTAAACTTAGAGTTCCTTTTCCACAAATTTTTGTTGATCCATTATCACCAAATTTTATTGATCCTCCATCAGTTTCTTTGAGTACTAGAAATTTACTCTTGTCTCTTGTCATATGACTAGAACAACCACTATCAAGGAACCACTATTTTCCCTTATCTTGAACATGAAGAGCTATTTGTACTAACATTGATCTAAATTTCTCATGCTCTTTTCTCTCTCTCCTAATTGTTGAAGTTGTATTCTTTTTACTTGAATCAAGAAATACCATTTTGCACCATTTAGCCTTGTGCCCAAAATTATTACATTTATAACATATGACATCATCATTCATAAGAGGTGCAAAAGAATTGAAATTTCTATCAACATTATTTTTCACATAACCAGTGCAATGTGCAGCTCTATGACCATATTTGTTACATGAAAAGCAATAGCCATGGAAGATATTTTATAACCTGTTTGAGTGCCTTGGAAAATATGGTCGAGTGCTTCTTATTTTTTGTTTTTGTGATTGACTCTTATCCATGGTTCCTCTTTACCCTCTTCTTTTGTGATGCCTTTTCCTTCCAGAGTATTAGTATGAGTCATGAGCTTATCTTTGTTTGATGTCTCTATTTCTTGAGAGCTCGACTCCTCTTTCTATTTCCCTAACTTTATATCTTGTCGTAACTTAGTCTTTTCAACTTCATTCCTTAGAGAGACAATTTTTTATTCCAATATTTCACACTTTGCTTCTCTTGCCCTTAATAGATCTATCATATCCTATTCAATTTTCTTTCCTTCTTCCACTTTTATCTTGAATTTTGTGAGACTTTGTAGAAGTTCCATCTTTGCTTCTTCATCCTCTTGAATTTGATCCTTCAAAATTGAGTTCTTCTTTCTAAACTTTTAAAAATTCTTGAGAGTAGCAAATAATTCTTCTTTTATGTCAATCATGGCCTCTTATGATATTCTCACAATGACACTGAGAGGGGGGGGTGAATCAGTGTAGCTATTTAAATTCAAATCTACAACTCTTAAAGCTGAAGCAAAGAGAACTTAAAAGCAGATAAAGCAATTATCACAAGAGAGCACACCACAACACACAATGTAACGAGGTTCACCAATTTGGCTACTCCTCAAGAATGACTCTTTGGACTACGGTCCAAATCCAGCCTTTGCAAAACACCAATTTTACAATCTGTTTACCAAGCACCCACTAGAAGGAGCACCAACCCCTGATTTATCTACACCAACAAAAAGGAGCACCAACCCCTATCCAAGCACCAACTTGGATCACATTTTTAAAAGCTATATCAATGACATACAAATGCCTTCACTTTTACAAGACCCTGACTGGTCTACAATTTATCAAAACATAGTAAAACACTTACTGCTCATCTTGTTGCTCTCTTACAGCACTCTTCTAACCCTCTTTCGGCAGCACTCTCACACATTTAGCGATAACTATATTCTCCATGCAACTGCTCTTTTATAATCAAATTGTCTAACTGTAACTCTAGTTGTAACTCCTTTTATTTCTCATGCGCCACTTGCCACTTGTAACACCTTCTAACTGTAAATGCCTTTGTATAAATATAGGGTAGGCTTTTCATCAACCACGATGCATGTTATGAATTTACACATATACCCCTACCATGACTGTTCGTCTTCTCTATCATGACTGTTCGTATTCTTTTCTGTGCATGCATGCATATTCGATTCTATTTATACGACTGTTAGATTTCTCCTTCTTCTACTGTTCTTAAATTAGTTGCATGATTTTCTTTTGTAACGTTCCCTGTAACTGCTGTGTAACTTCAGTTAATGGTTACATATCTTAATACGACTGGGTTCTATTTTTAGCTTGCGTCAAAATGACCTATCACGAAATCGCGACACTTTTTCCTCTTTGTCTTCTTCTTGGCTTGTACCCGCGAAAATACATGTCACGAAATTGTGACACTTTTGCTGCCTTGAGCTCTTCTCTGTCTCTTGCCCACGAAAATAGAACATGTCGCGAAATCGTGACACTTTTGCTTCCTTGCACTCTTCTCTGCTTGCACTAGCAAAAA
Organism: Wollemia nobilis; assembly: GCA_028583015.1. Lineage (NCBI taxonomy): Eukaryota > Viridiplantae > Streptophyta > Pinopsida > Araucariales > Araucariaceae > Wollemia > Wollemia nobilis. The sequence goes on from JAQPPZ010000910.1 coordinate 824,998, forward strand.
CATGACATGTCATGAAATCGTGACATCTTTCGCATCCATACACTCTTCTTGGCTTGCACCAGTGAAAACAAGACATGTCACGAAATCGTGACACATTCGCTGCCTTGTGCTCTTCTCTGTCTGTCGCTCGTGAAAACACATGTCACAAAATCGTGACACATTCGCTGCCTTGTGCCTTTCTCTGTCTTTCGCTCGTGAAAACACATGTCACAAAATCGTGACACATTCGCTACCTTGTGCCTTTCTCTGTCTTTCGCCCGTGAAAACACAACATGTCACAAAATCGTGACACATTCGCCTCCATACACTCTCTCTCCTCTTCGGGTCGTGAAAACCCGACATGTCACGAAATCGTGACACTTTTTCTCCTTGGCGCTTTTCTTCCCTTCGGGTCATGAAAACCCGACATGTCGCGAAATCGTGACACTTTTTCTCCTTAGCGCTTCCTCTTGCAAATTGTCACGAAATCGTGACACTTTTCCTTGCCATAACTTTCTCTCAAACATGTCACGAAATCGTGACACATTTTCATCCGTACTGCCTCTCTTGCAGATTGTCGCGAAATCGTGACAGTTTTCTTTGCCTGTGCCTTCTCTCCAAACATGTCATGAAATCGTGATAGTTTTCTTTGCCTGCGCCTTCTCTCCAAACATGTCATGAAATCGCGACAGTTTTTCTTGCATGTGCTTCTTCTTCAAACATGTCACAAAATCATGACAGTTTTTCCACTTGCTTTCTTCTCTACCAACATGTCGCAAAATCACGACAGTTTTCTTTGCTTGCGCCTTCTTTCCGAACATGTCGTGAAATCATGACAGTTTTCCTTGCGCTTTCTCTTTCGTCCAACATGTCACGAAATCATGACAGTTTTACCAGGATTTTCTCTCTCCTTCGATATGTCACAAAATCGTGACATTTTTTCCAGCATTTTCTCTCTCCTTCGATATGTCGCGAAATTGTGACAGCTTTTCTAGCTTTTTCTCTCTCCTCCGATATGTCACGAAATCACGACAGAAAACATGTCGCGATATCGCGACAGTTTTCTTACTTGTCTTTTTCTTTGATTCTTTGAATCTGGGCCACTTCTGTCTTCTTGGAAATTTACTGTACATGCTCCGACTGACCTTCGAACTCCCGTCCACTGCATCAACTCGATCTATCTGTCTCGTGTTGACAACAATGACAATATCTGTTTCTGCACCTTGCTCAACAATCTCCCCCTTTGGAATTGTTGGCAACACATGGGCAATTTCCTGTAATTCTTCTCCCCCTTTGACAATAATACCAAAGGGCTGCTGCAGACTCCCCCTGAGTCTATGCACAACATTCTCAAGCAAAAACTGTTACAGTTAGTAAAAATCAAGAATATGAGCAAAGATATAAACACATACATGAATGCTCCCCCTGAGAATGTGGTCCCGATATCTAGTCAATTTTTGGGAAATGTGACCACTCCCAACTTACTCCGAAGGTACTCAAAAACTTCCTTGGGCAATGGTTTTGTGAATATATCTACTACTTGCTCTGTAGTTGGAACAAAATCCAATTTAACCTCACCTTCTGCAACTTTATCCTTCAAAAAGTGATACCGGATTGCAATATGTTTGGTTCGAGAATGCATAACCGGATTCTTCGAGATGTTAATAGCATTGGTGTTATCACATTTAACTGAAATTGGCTCTTTGAAGTGAATACCAAGATCTTTCAGGGTTTGTCTCATCCATAATATCTGTGTACAACACGTTGTTGTTGCAATGTATTCTGCCTCTGCTGTGGATAGAGAGACTGATTCTTGTTTCTTGTTGTGCCATGCTACCAGCTTGTCTCCAAGATAAAATGCTCCTCCACTGGTACTCTTTCTGTCATCTATACATCCCGCCCAATCTGCATCAGAATATGCAATAAGAGTGAAGTCCTTACCTTTTGGGTACCACAACCCATACTCCATAGTACCCTTGAGGTACCTAAAAATCCTCTTCATGGTTGTCACATGAGTCTCTTTGGGACTAGACTGAAATATTGCTACCATGCATACCGCCCGTAAGATATCCTGGTCTCGGTAGCCATCAAATACAGCAGACTTCCAATCATAGATCTGTACATGGTTTGATCTACATCCGGAGATTTGTCATCCTTGCTCAACTTGCAACCTGTTGTCATGGGAGTGCTAATAGGTTTACTATCCTCCATTGTGAACTTTTTCAACATTTCTTTCACATATTTAACTTGAGAGATAAAAATGCCCTTTTCATTTTGATTGACTTGCAATCCGAGGAAATAAGAAAGTTCACCAATCATAGACATCTCAAATTCTTTCTTCATTTTATTTGCTATGTCTCTACAAGACTTATCATTGCTGTTGCCAAAAATGATATCATCTACATAAACAACAAGGACAATAAGATGGCCATTCTCTATTTTGACATATAGATTGTTGTCCACCAAACCTTTCTTGAACCCCTGTTGAATCAGATAGTTATCCAACCTTGCATACCATGCTCTGGGTGCCTGTTTCAAACCATACAAAGCTTTCTTCAACTTGCAAACAAAGTTGGGATTATCACCGAGTTGGAACCCATCTGGCTGCTCAATGTAAAACTCTCCTTTCAATTTTCCATTCAAAAATGCTAATTTCATGTCCATTTGATATACTTTGAAATTTTTATGAACTGCTAAAGCCAGAAACATTTTGATTGCCTCTAGTATAGCTACTGGTGCAAATGTTTCCTCAAAATCAATACCTTCAACCCGTGCATAGCTTTTACAGCACTCAGTCTTGCTTTATTCCTTACAACCTGTCCATCTTCGTTCAATTTATTTCAAAAAATCCATTTAGTACCGATTATATTTTTATTTTTCGACCTTGGTACTAACTCCCAGGTTTTGTTTTTCTCAATCTGATCTAGTTCTTCATTAATTGCCTTCATCCAACTTTCATTTGTGCTTGCTTCAACAACATTTTTGGGCTCAATGCTAGATAATAGAGAGTAGTTCCGTACTACTACTCTTCTTGTCTGAATACCAACTGTGGGGTCCCCAATAATTTGCTCTCTGGGATGATTTTTCTGCCAGCTACCTATTTTGAACTTCTTGTTTTCTTCTACTTCTGAGTCAATACTTAAATCATCTGGATCAATTTTTTGATTCTCTTCCATTTCCTTTTCTTCATCTCCTTCAATAACTTCTTCATAAATAGGGTAGTTTTCTTGATGAGTAATTTCTCGTTCTCTACCTTCATCAACTTTAACATCGACACTCTCCACAATTTTCTTTAGCCTCTTGTTGTAGCATGTGTAGGCTTTGCTTTTTGTCGAGTAACCAAGAAAAATACCTTCGTCAGCTCTATCTTCAAACTTACCAAGATTATCTTCAGTTCATTTGATATAACACTTGCTGCCGAACACTTTGAAGTATCTTGTTGTTGCCTTCCTGTCGAACCATAGCTCATAAGGTGTTTTGCTTTCATGCGTCCTTAACATGCACCTGTTTTGGATGTAAACTATAGTATGGACTGCCTCTTTCCAAAATTTGTCAGCTATTTTGTTCTCAGCCAACATTGTCCGTGCCATTTCTTGCACAGTCATGTTCTTCCTTTCTACAATACCATTCTGCTGAGGTGTCCTTGCTGCTAAAAACTGTCTTTTGATCCCATATTTTTGACAGTATTTCGCAAACTCCTCCGAGATAAACTCTCCTCCTCTATCCAATCTTAAGCATTTAATTCTTTTTCCTGTTTTATTCTCAACCTGGTGTTTGAAAGTCTTGAACATTTCAAAGGCATCTGATTTAAGCTTTAAAAATAGTACCCATGTCATCCTGGAATAGTCATCTATACACAGCATAAAGTATTTGTCACCATTTATGCTTTATGTTCTCATGGGTCCACATAAGTCAATATGAATTAGCTCTAAAGGTTTGCTGGTGAAGTATTCCTTTGATTTAAATGTGGATCTAGTTTGCTTCCCCTTTTGGCATGAAGCACATATGCTATTTAATGGTTTTCCAATGGTGGGTATATCTCTTACTGCCCTTTTTGAACTTATTTTTACCAGATTGTCAAAGCTAATATGACCAAGCCTCTTGTGCCACAACCAATTTTCATCTTCTTGTCCAATCAAACATGCTCCTTTTGAAGTCTCTGAGAGAGTATACAGGTTTCCAAAAGTCCTCGATCCAGTAGCTATCAGCTTCCCACTGTGTGCTTTTTTGACTTCATAGCCCTGCTTCTTAAAGATGACTTCATGACCTCTATCACAGATTTGACTTATGCTCAGTAAGTTGTGCTTCAAACCAATCACAAACAGAACTTCTTTGGAATTGATCTTTCCATCACTTATCTTGATTGATCCTTTGCCAACTATCTTGGCTCCATCATTATTTCCAAACTTTATAGAGCCCCCTTCATATTTCTGTAATTTTTCAAATTTTTGTTTATCTCCTATCATGTGACTCGGAGCATCCACTATCCAATATCCATGGTGCAGATTTTTTCTGTGCTTTGAATGTTGTCCGTACAATCAAGGATTCCTTTTCTTCCTTGGGTCACTCCTTTTCTTTCCACTCTGGTTTGACTACGCTTTGGTCACTTGTTTAGACTTTTCTTTGTTAGTAGCCTGTGCATGTTTTTCTGGGAATTTTTTGTTTTGCCTTAAACTGTTTGGTTGAGATCTTCTTCCCTGATTTTTATTTGTTGCATATGTGCTTCTATAGTTTCTTGCAATGTGTCCAAAGTTATGACAGTTATAGCATTCTACTGCATAATCCATCAAGGGTGAAAAGACATTTCTACTCGTGAAATTTCTTTGTCCTATATTATAAATGCAATCTGAAATCTTATGACCGTAAGCATTGCATTTAAAAAAATAACCAAAAAAGGAATGATTGAACCTGGGAGTTGGTCTTTGCCATTTTGTAGTAGGAGCCACAAATTTTCTTCTCCTTTGATGTGTGAATTTTATGAATCCCTCATTGTTAGCACTCTTCTCGTGCCTGGCACTGTTGCTTTCTTTTGCCTGATTCGTTTTTCCTTGATCAACCTTGATCTTATCTTCTTTCTTTACTAGATCTACGAGTTATGGCCTTTGATCCACTTGACGATTCTCCTTCGACAAAGCCCAAGCCAAATTTGATGCCCGTAGTCCTCTCGACTATTTATAATCTTTTCAAGCTTCATAGAACTTCCTTCAAGTTTGTGATAGCAACTCAATTTTTGATTCTTTTCTTCTACCCGCATTCTTAAGACAACAATCTCTTCTTCCAGTTTGTTGCACTCATCTATTTTCATGGTTAATTGTACTTCGAGTTCTTCAGACATTTTCTTAAATTCTTCTGTCTGAACTTTCAAACTGTTTATTATGTCATTCACATCCTCAAGCTTTCTTGAGACCTTTTTATTCTTTTTCCTTTCTGTACTCAACTCTTTAAGTGCAACAACCAACTCTCCTTCTAGATATACTTCAGCCTCATCCTTAATGTTTGTGTCACCTTCCTATTTTTCTTCTGTTTTTTCTTCTTCAAATGCCATGAACAGAGCTTCACCTGTTTCTTCTTCGTAATCTTCACCCGAGCTATCTTTAGAAGAGCTAACATTCTTGGATATGAAACTTTTCTTTTTGAAGTTGCTTTTTCTAAAATTTGGTTTCTTCTTCCAGTCACTTCTTTCTTGGTGTGACCCTTCATCACTTTTGGTTTTCTCATTCATTGGACACTTAGCTGCAAAGTGACCGACCCCTCCACAATTGAAGCACTTAAACGGTAACTTTCCTCTATATTTTCCTTTTCCCTTTATAAGTTTCCAAAAAAAGTTAGCTTTTGTTTCATCCGATGTCTCTTCATCCCCAGATTCTTGTTCAACTTTTATATTTTTGTGTGCTTTAAAAGTAGCTTCTTTGTCTATGGGCTTAGTTTGTCCTATTCTCATTTCGTATGCAGTCAAAGAACCATGCATCTCGTCCATGCTAAAATTGTTTAGATCTTTAGCTTCTTCTATTGTAGAAACTTTAGAATTAAATCTTTTGTGAAGAGTTCTAAGTACCTTTTTCACGACGATCGCATCTTCGATTTCTTTGCCGAGTCCTCTGATTGCATTAATGATTCCATTGACTCTCAGCATATAGGCCTCTATGTTCTCATCATCATTCATTTTTAATGCTTTGAACTGAGCTCGATGCATTTGTAGCTTGGCTTCCTTGATCTTGCTGTCTCCTTCATGGATGCTCTTTAGTTTGTCCCACATGTCTTTTGCCATTTTATAGCTCATGATCCTTATCAGTTCACTATCTACTAGCCCACACATTATGGCATTCTTTGCTTTGGAGTTATTCTCAAAATTTTTCTTCTCGACAGTATCTGTTGGAGGAGTAGCTGGTATTGTGTATCCACTTTCTACTGACTCCCAAATGTCGTATCCCAACGCACACAGATATGTCTGCATCCCGAGTCTCTAGAATGAGTAATTAGTTCCATCGAACAAAGGAGCTTTGTTTGATGAGAATCCTTCACCACCTGCCATTGTGTTTCTTCCAAGATCACCTTAGCTGATTAAGCTTATTCAGGAACCTTGCTCTAATACCAATTGATATTCTCACAATGACACTGAGAGGGGGGTGAATCAGTGTAGCTATTTAAATTCAAATCTACAACTCTTAAAGCTGAAGCAAAGAGAACTTAAAAGCAGATAAAGCAATTATCACAAGAGAGCACACCACAACACACAATGTAACGAGGTTCACCAATTTGGCTACTCCTCAAGAATGACTCGCTTGGAATACGGTACAAATCTAGCCTTTGCAAAACACCAATTTTACAATCTGTTTACTAGCACCCACTGGAAGGAGCACCAACCCCCGATTTATCTCGCACCAATAGAAAGGAGCACCAACCCCTATCCAAGCACCAACTTGGATCACAGTTTTGAAAGCTATATCAATGACATACAAATGCCTTCACTTTTTTAAGACCCTGACTGGTCTACAATTTATCAAAACATAGTAAACACTTACTGCTCAGCTTGTTGCTCTCTTACAACACTCTTCTAACCCTCTTTCGGTAGCACTTTCACACATTCAGCGACAACTTTATTCTCCATGCAACTACCCTTTTATAATCAAATTGTCTAACAGTAACTCCAGTTGTAACTCCTTTTATTTCTCATGCGCCACTTGCCAATTGTAATGCCTTCTAATTGAACTGCTTTTGTATAAATATAGGGTAGGCTTTTCATCAACCACGATGCATGTTATGAATTTACACATATACCCCTACCATGACTGTTCGTCTTCTTGGTCATGACTGTTCGTATTCTTTTTTGTGCATGCATGCATATTCGATTCTATTTATACGACTGTTAGATTTCTCCTTCTTCGACTGTTCTTAAATTAGCTGCATGATTTTCTTTTGTAACGTCCCCTGTAACTGTTGTGTAACTTCAGTTAACGGTTACATATCTTAATACGGTTGGGTTCTATTTTTAGCTTGCGCCAAAATGACCTGTCACAAAATCGTGACACTTCTGCCTCTTTGTCTTCTTCTTGGCTTGTACCCGCAAAAATACAACATGTCACAAAATCGTGACACTTTCGCTGCCTTGAGCTCTTCTCTGTCTCTTGCCCGTGAAAATAGAACATGTCATGAAATCGTGACACTTTCGCTTCCTTGCACTCTTCTCTGCTTGCACTAGCGAAAACATGACATGTCACGAAATCGTGACATCTTTCACATCCGTACACTCTTCTTGGCTTGCACCAACAAAAATAAGACATGTCACAAAATCATGACACATTCACTGCCTTGTGCTCTTCTCTGTCTATCGCCCGCAAAAACACATGTCACGAAATTGTGACACATTCGTTGCCTTGTGCCTTTCTCTGTATTTCGCCCGTGAAAACACATGTCACGAAATCGTGACACATTCGCTACCTTGTGCCTTTCTCTATCTTTCACCCGTGAAAACACATGTCACGAAATCGTGACACATTCACCTTCGTACACTCTCTCTCCTCTTCGGGTCGTGAAAACTCGACATGTCGCGAAATCGTGACACTTTTTCTCCTTGGCGCTTTTCTTCCCTTTGGGTCACGAAAACCCGACATGTCACGAAATCGTGACACTTTTTCTCCTTAGCGCTTCCTCTTGCAAATTGTTGCAAAATCGCGACACTTTTCCTTGCTAGCTCTTTCTCTCAAACATGTCACGAAATTGCGACACATTTTCATCCGTACTGCCTCTCTTGCATATTGTCGTGAAATCGCGACAGTTTTCTTTGCCTGCACCTTCTCTCCAAACATGTCACAAAATCGTGACAGTTTTCTTTTCCTGCGCCTTCTCTCCAAACATGTCGCGAAATCGTGATAGTTTTTCTTGCATGTGCTTCTTCTTCGAACATGTCATGAAATCGTGATAGTTTTTCCACTTGCTTTCTTCTCTGCCAACATGTCACGAAATCGTGATAGTTTTCTTTGCTTGCGCCTTCTTTCCGAACATGTCGCGAAATCGTGACAGTTTTCCTTGCGCTTTCTCTTTCGTCCAACATGTCACGAAATCGCGACAGTTTTACCAGCATTTTCTCTCTCCTCCGATATGTCACAAAATCATGACATTTTTTCCAGCATTTTCTCTCTCCTTCGATATGTCATGAAATCGCGACAACTTTTCCAGCTTTTTCTCTCTCCTTCGATATGTCACGAAATCACGACAGAAAACATGTCGCGATATCGCGACAGTTTTCTTACTTGTCTTTTTCTTTGATCCTTTGAATCTGGGCCACTTTTGTCTTCTTGGAAATTTACTGTACATGCTCTGACTGACCTCTGAACTCCTGTCCACTGCATCAACTGATCTATCTATCTGTGTTGACAACAATGACAATACTGTTTCTGCACCTTGCTCAACATCTTATTCATTTTATAAAGTCATGTTTGTTCTTGTTGGATCTTCCTCCAAACTATTAGTATTTTCATGGAGAGACCCACTCTGATATCATTTGAAGAACATGAGCTTATACTGATAGGGGAAGGTGAACAGTATAAGACAAATTTTTACTTTTTAATCCATATGATAACATCAATAATATTAAAGTAGTAAGAATTCCACAAAACATCATACACATGAGAGACATGATTTAACGTGGTTCACCCAATGTAGGCTACTCCATTGAGAAAATATTCCTGATAAATTTTCTCAATAAATTCTTTTGGGAATCAATTCCCTATTACAATGTTTATGGACCTCTATCCAAAGGAGATGTCAATCCCCTTGCTTTGATTTGTGGATATCTATCCATAGTAGAACTCTTTCTCCTCTACTATGGTTTGTGCTCTTCTAAAAGACTTCTACCTCCATTGCACTGGCTTGTGGATCTCTCTCTACAAAATAACTTTGTCCTCACTTAGAAGACCTTTATCCTCACTGCCTTGGCTAATGTATCTCTATCCACTGGAGACTATTGTCCTCTACTCTATCACTTACAAAGCTTGCTCTAAACTCTACTCAATATTTATCTCAAATATGCACTAAACACTATCCTCAATCTAACATAAACCTACTCATAAATCTATCTTTGGTCTGGCACAAATCTATCCTCAAATCTATACCAAACTCTATCCTCAAATCTACCTTAATATTTAACACAAATCTTAATCAACTCTGCCTAAATTTGCACAAAACCTTTGTCCCAAGTGTAGTACAAATCTACTTTCAAGTCTTCACCAAGACTTTCTCAAATCTACCTTCAAGCCTTTACCAAGACTTTCCCAAGTCTGCATTCAAGCCTTTACTAAGACTTACCCAAATTTACCTTCAAGCCTTTACCATGACTTGCTCAATCGTAAACATACTCAAACCAACATTTAAAATTTGTATTCATTTATTCAACCAATGAAACACAACTTGCTTACAAAATCTAACCAAGTATTTCACCCTTCTTCTAACACAAAGTACAATGTGGGTCTAAAACCCTAACTCAAATAATCCTCAATCTCCAATGTTCTCTAAACATTGACCAATCATGCATATAAAAACACACTCAAATATTTCCAACAATACTATCAAACAATCCTATTCACTCCACCCTATATTTAAAAACATTCAATCCAACAATACTTTAATCAAAATATGATGTACCCATAACATTTCATTTTTATGGAGATATGTCTTCAAAACCTATTTTACTCCCAACAATTTTTTTTTTCCAATTCTAGGTTAGATAGAAAAAGTCAATCTCAAAATCTCTTTAAGAATATTTTATCTCAACAAGTATTTCACCATATAAGAAATACAATAAATTCTCAAGACTCAAATACACCTTATTACTCATTCTTTAAAAATAAATCCCAATCAATAAAAATTCACTCACTCAAGAAAAACAACTATAATGGTAATATCCCTATAACTCCTTTTAACTTCAACTCGACATAGAATATTTCAATCCAAATTTTAACCTTCCAATCACTTTAATATTCTAACTCAAAATAAATTTCAAATTACAATAATAAAGTCCTTTGAATACACCTTATACTCTCCAATTATTAACCCAACATACATACCAAATTACACTAATAAAATTTCTTGCACACACCTTATAATCTCCAATTCTTAATCCAACATATAGCAAAAATAATAATTTTAATCATACCTTAGCCACTTTAATCAAAAATTATTTTGCGTGCCTCAAACCACTAACATGCACTCCATGCAAATCAAACTCGTGTTCATTGCCTGCCTAACACCTTAGCTATAGCTAGGCTGCCACTTGGGTTATGTGCCCACATAAACACCAAGATGCACTCATTGCCCTTTGTATCCTCCGTAGGAAAAAAAATCATTTGAAAAAAAAAATAATTCCCTCTGTTGTCGTCTAGAATCAAATGTTGGGCCTTTGTTCTACCAATGTCTTATGCTACCAAGCCTTGCTACTGGCCCAACCGTGTGGTTGGTAATAAATACATGTACTCTTCTCCCTTTATTCATCCACAGTCTACCTTTAGCTTTTAAAAATAAAAAGCTTCATCTTTCATTTCTCACAAAAATCACATCAATAATTTTTAACCTTTCGCATGTATGATATCATAGACTTACCTTATGGCATTAAACATTATGGTATTAATACCATACTCCTTCCTTGATCAAACATCGGTGGAAAATAATTTAAACTTAATGTTTTTCCCCCAACCCTTACATAGGGTGTTAATTAATTTATATTATAAATTAATTAACAAGTAACCTTAGGCTTTTATTTTTATACTTAATATTATAATAATAAATATTATAATATCATTTCTTTTGGGCCTAGGTATCTCCTTCCTTCAAGGTATTTATCCAACCTTTTAACCAATCATGTGAAGCTTTAAACAAAATATCTTGGGCTTAAAATATAAATATTTTAACCCTCCTTTTGTCAATCCCTTGCACTGACTTTTGACATCACTGACACTGACTCTTGACATCAATGACAATACAACTACTCAAAATTTTCAACATATTCATCACCATCATCACCTCATTTTATTTATGTCATTGTTAATTCCTCGTTTGAGGGGTATTCATATACAAATCCGCTTTGCATGCAACGAAACAATCAAAAATTCACTCATGGATATCACATTTGTCTATAAATATTTTTGCTGAAGATTATCTCAAGATAAAATCCCATCCCAAATTAGATATTTGTTAAGTCATGAGAGCCATGCGCAATATCAGATATATCTTGCTTTCATTTTGTATAGTGGTCCTGACCACATACTGAATGTTACGCTTGATTCATCCATGCCACTTAGCTCAAATGGCTTAACATGTGTCACCATGCACTCATCAATCAATCAAAATAAAAAAAATTGAATAGAAATTTGTTCTATTCGTATTTGGACCATATTGCATTGGTTGGAAAAATCAAAGCAGTCATAAGTTGCCCTCACAAGAAATCAATACGATATTTCAAAATATCATACAAAATCAGCAAATCATCACGTTACATCCGCAGTCATCCATTTGTATTCATCACCCGCATTTTGCATCTTCTTCCTCTTCTCTTATCCCCTCTCCATTGGCTTTCAATCATTGTTGTATGGTCACACTTTGAGCGGCTACATACCTTTGATTAAATTCCATTCTTTCCCTTCTTCTTCTTCTCCCTTCTCTCTTGGCTTTCAATCATTGTTGTATGGTCATGCTTCGAGCGGCTACATACCTTTGATTGAATTCCATTATTCTCTTCCTCTTCTTCTCCATTTTTATCTTGGTTTTCAATCATTTTTGTATGGTCATTCTTTGATCGGCTACATTTAGAGTCCACCCTTCTCTTCCTCTTTTCTCCTCCAGTTCACACACATTCCACCACCTTCTCAATCATATTTTTACACTAAATTGTGTTCCACATAACCTAGTACAAAAAGGGATAAATATAAACACCCAAAATTCATACATGCTTGCTTCTAGGTATTTTTAGGCCACCATAGGCCATCATAGGCTGCTTTTGTCATCTATAGGCTACCTTAGCCATCTATAGGCTCCTAAACCTACAAATCTAGGTAAAATACACCCAAGATGCTTCCTACCCACTTGGAATCCATATACTAGCCTGCTAAGCTAACATAATCCCTTTACTACACCTAATTGGGATCCTATCAGACCATTCCCCACAAAAAATATTAATTAGGCTAATCAATATTCTAATTTGAAAGTCACTTTTCACTTAAGTGCACTTTATCACCTAAGTAAAATTAATTAGGGTTAATGGTCTAACTATCCCTAAGCACACCCTCACACGTGTGCATGATGAATTAGTTAGGATATTTTTAGAAACCCTAACTAAAATTCAACCTAACCTAGGACTTAGCTAACCCTTAATAACCTTAACCCTTCCTCATACATGTGCGAGGATGAGATATTCTTTTAGGGCATGTGGGCTTGACACCTTCCCAAAACCCTAACCTAACCTCACTAGAAACTGACTCTAAGGTATGGTTCATATAACCATCCCCCTGACCTTGTACTTTACTATAAATAGAGGGTTCCTCCCCTCATTTCATATCTCTCCCCTTTCAGTCACCTTACAGAAACTCTACAAAAAATCATACCAAAATCGCATCTGATAATTCCACACCGTGCAAATAGCATATAAACACCTTGGGAGCTCATATGAACAAAGGATCTCCACCAAAAAGCATTTGCATACCTATTCACCCCTAACCTATGAATCTGGGTTCTAATTTGTAGGCCACCCTACAAATAAACCATACAGTTGGCCTACATCAGCATATTTAGCATGTATCATTCATTTTATGTTTTTATAGCATCTCTTCCTATTTTTAGTACTTTTCCATACATCTTTCATGTCATATTATATTTTTTTATCATGGGGTATGACTAAGGCAGGCACCCAAACATACTAACCATATTTTATAGGCTTAAAAACAAGTACAAGAGAACCACATCAACAAAACTACTAGTGGCCAGCACACACACAAAAGCCCACCTCCATTAAGGGGCCCTAAAGGAGACCATCAGAGTGCTTCACTTTTGTAAAGAGAATAGAGATATTCATTCTGTAACCCAAAAAAACTCTTAATAAATGAAAAGGAGAATTTTTGAGCAATTTATATGTTGATTAATTTGTTTGATCAAATGGTCACTTTTAGTTAGCTTCAATCCCATATTAATTGGTGTTTTTGAGAAACCCTTTCTTATGATACTACCATGGGGTTCTTTCTTCTTTGGTGTATAAAAATTCAAGGATGAATTCATTGTTAGGATAGACATGGATGAAGAGAATATTGTATAGAATTTAAAAATTAGATTTAACCTCATGCCCCTTGTCTTTCAACTAAGAGATAATTTGGACATGTGTCTAAAAATTATGAAAGATAGATATGTGAGGACGAGGGTATGATTCCAATTGTTTATAGATTGTCACTAAAGCAACCATGAAAATCATGGCTTTTGTCATAACCCAATTTTTTCCTTACTATTTTTTTTCCTTTTAAAACCAAAGGGGCCTAGAATCTATACTCTAGAACCACAAATAATGTCACTACATAAGATCCCTATATAAATATTATTTGAGGTATTTTTTTATTTTTATCAAAACTATCAATATCATGGGCCAAATGATCTAACGTTGACCATCCCTTCATTATTTCAAAAGATGCACTTCAATTCTACACCCTACATAAATCCTTCTATGTAGGTGGTATGTACCTTCCCTTCATTCTTTTGAAGGGTGCACTTCAAGACTATATCCTACATAAATCCTTCTATGTAGGTGGTATGTGCATTAAGGGAGTGTCTATCATATTGTATCCATAAGAGCTAGACATCCCAATAGGTATCTTTCCCAACTCCTTTGTGGGGTCAATAATTATGGCAATCCCTATAAACTCTATAGCTATCTCTTGCTAGGGATTTCATACGCAAAACAACTTGAGCTACAATATGAAACTCTTTTCCCTTTAATAAATTTTTACCATTACTATAGCCAAACCCCTCAAATTCCCTTATTGAAGTTGCTAATTAAGCAAACCATAGTATATCTCTTTGTAATATCAAGCTTGTTTAAAAACTATTCAGGAAGCCTCACACAAGCAAATATTAAAGAAATACCCCAAAATAAAATTCCATGATAAAGAGCCCATATTTATGAAGAGAAAATTAGTCTTTTAACATTTCTCATTCTTAATTTCTTCCTTGTTTAGCATACATCTATTCCTCATGTTTTCCTTTAGATCATTTAACAAGTAGGTCCAATATTTTGCTAGTGCAAAACTAATCAGCCATGACCCAATCAATTTAAACATTCCCATAAAGAATCATATCATTTCTTTTAGACTATCTACTTTAGATATCATATGATTTCCATTCCATAATTTAATAATTAATTAAACCAATATAACTCAAAATAAAATGACCATTTCCATAAAGAATCATAACGATTATAGAAGTCTTTTAAATAGTAGCATCATAAATAAAATCCACCATAATTGTGCAACATCATTTTATCCTAGAAGTCCCCCAAAGGGAGAAAAAATAGCCTTAAATATTCTTTATTCTATTAATAAAAAGGTTCTAAATAATTACATTGAGATAAGACAGTTCAATATGTCTTATTCCCTTACTAGGAACTTTTCATATTTCCTTTTTCTATTACACTATGGATGATTCTATCCATACATGGGTACAATTTATCACCATGAATATGCAATGCAGGTATACCGAAAGACATCCTCTATAATCCTATAAATTTCCATATAAAATATTATTACAATATAATCATTTTCCAAATTATCTTACTAATAGTCTAGAAACAATTAATAGGCTCGATATTTACCACACTTACACTTTCCTTGCAAGTTCAATACAAGACCTGAAGTTCTTCACATAATTGTACCTTTAAAGGAGGTTGAATTCATTTCAACCCTTTTCATATGTTGCCATCATTTTAGATACATCAATCCAAGTTTTGTATCATTCGTAAGGTAGTGCACACCCATATGTTTGGGTAAGAGAAGGTATAATACACACGTCTACGTAGAGATATCTTTATTTTATTTGTCCTCCATAACCATACCAACCATGGTGAGCAACAACTTTAGGAAAAAGCTAACTAACAGGGCCCTCTTCATTAATTTTGAGTAAGGTCAAAGCTTCAACTATATATTTTTAAAAAAAACGAAAAACCCCTTGCAAAGCCGCCTTGGTCTAAGAGACCACAAACGGGGGGTTCTACACCATCAAAGTCACCCGAGGGTCACACCCGACCCTGCCCGCACCAACATTATCAATTGGATTTTAGATACCCAATTCAGCTTTTTTGTAGGGTGGATATTTGAACCTGGGACCTCCCTTGGAGGATTGCCCTCTCCTCTCCAACTCACCCACAACACTTGGGTTAAGCTTCAACTATATAATTAATAGAGTCTAATATGCTTTTCAAAATGATTAACTATATTTTTCTTTCTACCCCAATATCCATTGGTCACTAATATCCATCATTGAATCATTCTTTCCAGTTGTATTAAAAAAAGAGTCAACATACCAACCTCTTGTATCCCCAAGGTTGAAATATTTAATGAACCAACTACTCAAGTAACATGATAGGAGACATTATAATGGTTGAAAATCACTCCTCATGAGCAATAGCGTGTACACAACCTTACGGTAAACTAATGTACATCTCCTAAAGTGTCATGCTTTTCACAACCAATAAAACCCTTCTAAGCTTCTATTCTAATATTTAATTTAACCCTACTTCTATATAGAAAAATATGGTTAACCTTGGCTTTCTAATATCACTCAACTTGAGTAATCCATATACTCATCATCCTTTATTAGCTAAGGGTAAATTGCTACAATCATTCTATAGAGGGCGAAAATTTCCCTACCACGTACGATTCTCAGCTAGATCTACAAGGAATTCGAGGTGACTGTGGGGTATGTTGTTCTCTATACCTCAGTGTAAAATGGGGGGAAGGGTTCACCAAGAATTATTTTAGGACTCTCTCCAAGTTCGAGGGTTCTAGAATTTTTGATGTATTTAGTTCAAGATAATCACGTATGTTTGGTATTTCTATATTTAAGCTATGAAATATAAAGAACAATGTACAAATATAGAATTCAAGAAAATAAGAGCTAACCCTAAAATGATTCTTTGCTTGAATGATTTCTAACCTAGGGTTGAAAAGTAAAATTCTTTTGAGAAAAGGTTTAAGAGAGGTTGCACAAACAATTTTAAAACCCTAAGTGCACACTATATGCTTTTGTCCTTTCAATGCCTAGAATCTTAAATGAGATATTTAGTCTTTTTATTTATGGTATAGGGTTATGAAAGAAATATAAATCACACAAAAAATAGCCTAAAGAATTATTAGGGCACTTATCTCATCTGATGGTTGATCCTAGCTTTATCTTTTCATCCAGTGATATCCAATAATCTCTATTCTTGTAAAATAACTTGGTAAACACTTGAAAAATATGATTAGCATTAGAGGGCCTACTTGGGCTACTGTATAACAATTCTTGGAGGCATAGTATTCAATCCGCCTAGGTCCTTTTAGCTGACCTTTAAAAATAGAAGTGAAAGTTGACCTTTGGAAGATGAACATGCACAATGAAATGCAACATAACAGAATGATGAAACAAAGCATATAATGCATTAATATGTTCTAAATATAGCATATAACATAGATCTAGGGTTTTGGGGTAGTATTTTACCTCTAAATATGGTCTATGCAAAATTGTACCCTACATAGAGTGACTACGATTTTACAGACCAATGAAATCGTGCCCTGAAATGATCGGACGCGATTTCACAAAAGCAAGGAGAAAACTCAGAAAATGTGAAATTAAAAGATGCGTAATAAAACTAATCTAAAAATGCAAATACATATAAGAAAAAACACCTAGAAAATAGTGAAAAGTAGGTAAAAGGGTTAAGACCTTCAAATAGTTGATATCTTCTTAGGGCTTCAACACTTTCCCACCAAAAATCCGCAACACACAATTCAATACAACAAAAAATAGAGCTTCAATAAATTATGTTTTACACTTCCAAGTTAGCTTGCTTGTTGAAGAAGAATGAATGTAAAAACACTTGAGAGATATTTATAATTAGATCACTTGGTATTATGAGAAAATTACTTGTTCACTTATTTCTTGGAAAAAGAAGACTTCAAACCCTCCTTTTATAGTGGATTTGAAAGAGGAATGGGTAGGAAAAATGAGGTTTGATGCCAAACGATGTAAACTTTGAAAATTAGGGTTTCCTTAAGAGAAAAAACTAGAAATGTGAAATCACACACACCCTGCAAGGGTTGACCATGATTTCACAACAACTAGAAAACCTTAGGAATATGAAATTGCACCTCTCAAAAGTGGACTGTGATTTCACAACAACAAGACCCATGCACAGTTTTTCTGCATTTTGGAGGACCAAATGGATTCAAAATGGGACAAATAATATACCATTGGAAATATATTTTCGAGCCCGATACAATGACATAATATTTTAAGGGAAATAAGAAGATTTGGTAGGGGAAAATTTGGCTCAAAATGACCCTCTTTTTTCAAGGAGAAAACAAGTGATCTAGGGAAAATGACCCATCTTAGTGGGTTAATTTTTTGTGTCTACATTTTTCCCCCTATTTGATGCATTTAAGGCTAAGTAAATGTATCAAAGAAATATGTATACTCCTATGGGCAAGAAGGCAACAAACATAGAAAAGGGGTAGCCATGTTTGGACAAAGGGGTGGTGCAAAAGGGGTATACCGACGGATACTCTAGATATTTGCACACAAGGTGAGGTATTGTTGGACATTTTGAGTTCCTAAGCTAAGAGTTGTCATTGATGTCAAAAGGATCTATGTAAGCTAACACTATGTTTGTGTAGAAGCAAAGGTTTTTGATCAAAGGTTCAAGAAGGGATGCATGGCATTTGGTTCCAAAAAGGAGCTTCAAGGGAAGCTTAGCAAAAGGTTTTTATTTAAAACCATGGATGGCAGATTTGAAATGGGTTTTTCTTAAAACCCAAGTTGGATTTTCGTTTCATCGAAAAAGGTGCCCCGATGATGGAGATATTTAATTTTAAAGATTTAGTTTAAATTTTAATTTATTTAAAATTAAAATTTAAATTAAAATAATATTCGTCGACGTCATAAAGGAAGGTTCAAAAGCGTCGACGTTTCCAAGCTAAGGGAAGGCATATATATATGCCATTAAATTTTTTGAAATAAATCATCCTTGCTCGATTGAGATTTACGATTTGCTTTTGCGAAGGTAGAGCTCGTGTTATTTTTGTTTTGTGAAGCAGCGAATATTGAAAGTGAACCGCGTCCATTTTCCAAAGCGTGTTGGGCAGTGTGGCCTAGTGGCAGCTTGGTTTGTGCAAAGGTGTTGGTGGCAGGAAGGTTAAGCGTTCGATTCCTGCAAGCATCATTTTGGCTTTGTTGAGGTGCTCAAGGCATATTTCTTTTGCTTGGTGGAAGGAGTGAAGAACAAGAAGTGAGTGGTGCTTCTTTCTTCACAATGAACCCATAGCTCATGCGACATCTTGGACGCGACTAGGGTGTTCACGTTGGACAGGACGGGGGTTCGATTCCCCTCGAGGTAGGTATTGAGGTTTTTATTAATTTTGTTATTGCCTAAGGTGGAGTGATAAGGGGTAAAGGTGATTTGATAGTTGATGTATTGAATAACCTTAGGAATAAGGTTATAGTGGTTGTTTGAGTTGTGGAGTTAAATTTTTAATTGTGATTTTTGAAATTATTAGGAGTAATAAGGGTTTTTGATAAAGTTCTTTTAGTGAAAGTTATTTTTGAGTAAGGGTTTTCTTTAAAAATAACTTTGGTGGATGTTAAAATAAAGTAGGAGTAATAAGGTGTTATTTGGAAATTATTTTATTGTTGTGTTATTACTCAAGATCTCTAACCCTTGTTGAGATTGAAAAAAAGAAAAGTGTTGAGTGTGGCAGATTTAGTGGACAACTCATAAGGCATCAAAAAGGTATGAGTAACATTCTCCATTGATTTTATTTGGGTGGTTGATTTCTGAAATATCATTGGAGTGAAAAGGATTGATTGTGGTTTCCTATTCAAAAATAGTTGGTTTAATGCTTCAAGGTTTTCTGGTTTGAAAGTTGTGATTAAAACCTTGTTTTATAAGCATTGTTGTTGGAGTGAGTTGTTGTGCAAAGAACTTGAACTTGAGCTGAAAAGAACATGAGTATCATTGTTATGTAAGAGTTGTTGTTGAGTATTGTTGAAGATATTTTGAGTTGGTTGATTCATGCTTGGACTAGGGTTTGTGAGAAAGAGTTGTTCCTTGTGGTGATTGGTTGAGTAGAGTTGTTTGAGCCTAGTCAAGTGATTGTGTGAAGTGGTTGTTCAAGTTCCATAAAACAAACTATTCTATATTCTGATTTGAGTTGAGTTGAGATTGGGATTTGAGTATAGAACATATTGAGTCTCTAACAATTCTCTTTATGCTTCTATGAGATTGAGTTGAGATTTTGTTGAGCTGATTTGAGGTAAGTCTTTGAGAAGGCTTGTGGACTGATTTTGAGTAAGCTTTTGTGAAAGCTTGCTATGCAGATTTGAGCAAGTCCTAGAGAGGACTTATTGAGAATATTTGAGCAGGTTCTGAGTGAACCTATTGAGCAGATTTGAGCAGGTTCTAAGTGAGCCTATTGAGCATATTTGAGCAGGTTCTGAGTGAGCCTATTGAGCAGATTTGAAGAGGTTCTAAGTGAACCTATTGATAGAGATTTGGAGGTGATAGAGTATAGAGGATAGAGTCTCAGTGGATAGAGATCCAGTAGCCAGGACAATTGAAGATAGATCTGAGTGAGGAGTCTTCAAGTGGAGAGAGATCCACAAGTCAGTGCAGTAGAGAGACAGAGTCTTCTAGAAGATCACTAGCTAGAGTAGAAGGGGAAAGAGTTCTCCTATGGAAGAGATCCATGAACTTGAGATTTAGGGGATCAGCATCTCCTTTGGACAGAGGTCCATAAACATTGTAATTGGGAAGGATTCCCAAGAGATTATTTGAGAAATATTTAGAAGAAATATTTTCTATGGAGGTAGCCCACATTGGGTGAACCACGTTAAAAATGATGTCTCTCATGTGTGTGATGCTTTGTGTGATGTTTACTGCTTTATTAATGTTGATGCTACTATTTGGGGAAAAGTTTTATATTATACTGTTCACCCCCCTCTCAATATAAGCACATGTTCTTCAATTGGTATCAGAGTGGGTCTCTCCATGAAGAGTCTAACAACTCAGAAGAAGATCCTTCGATAGCACACATGACCTCAGAAAGTGAAGAAGAAAGTGGGTTTGATATAAAAGAAGAATTCTTTGCTACTCTCAGAAAACTAGAAAGACTTAGAGAGAAAAATTCAAACTTGAAGGAACAAATTCAAGAAGATGAAGAAGCAAGAGTGGAACTTATACAGAACCTTACAGAATTCAAGATTAAGGTAGAAGAAGGAAAGAATATTGAGCAAGATATGACAGATCTATTGAGAGCCAAGGAAATAGAATGTGGAATATTGGAAGCAGAAATTGTTCTCCTAAGAAATAAACTGGAAGGGATCAAGATACTACAAAATACAGAATATGTGAAACAAAAAGAGGAATCAAGCTTCCAAAAGGTAGAAACTTCAAACAAATAAAAGCAAGCAAAGGACATCAGAAAGGAAGAGAGCAAAGAGGAACCCTGGATAAGAGTTAATTACAAGAAGAGGATGACTTCTCCACAATATCCAAGATCTCCAAACAAGTTACATAATCTCTTTCATGGTCATTGTTTTTCTTGCAATAAATATGGTCATATAGTTGCACATTGTACTCATCATGCAAGATACAATAGAGATTTCAATTCCTTTGCACCTCTCATGGATAATGATGTTATATGTTACAAATGCAATAATTTTGGGCACAAGGCTAGATGGTGTAAAATGATATTTCCTGAGTTTAGAAAAATAATTCCAACAACTAGGAAGGATGAAAGAAAGAATGATAGGGCCAGATCTATGTTAGTTCAAACAACCCTGCATGCTCAAAATAAATAAGAACAATGGTATCTGGATAGTGGTTGCTCTAGTCACATGATAGGAGACAAAGACAAATTCATTTTTCTAAAGGAAACAAATAGAGGATCTGTAAGTTTTGGTGATAATGGATCAGCTAGGATTGTTGGGAGAGGTACTCTAAGTCTAGACAATGGAAAAACAAAAATAGAGAATGTTTTGTATGTCAAAGGGTTAAAGCACAATCTTCTGAGTATAAGTCAACTTTGTGATCAAGGATATATGGTTACCTTCCATCCAGATAGATGTGAGATAATGAAAACTGAAATAGGAAGAATTATTGCAAATGCAAGGACTCCAAACAACTTATACATGCTCAATGAGATCAAAGGAGAAAAGTGTTTTCTATCACAAGAAGATGAGAGTTGGTTATGGCATAGAATATTAGGTCATTTGAATTTTGACAACATAGTCAGCATAAGCAACAAATAGGCAGTCAAAGATTTACCCAAAATAAGGAGACCTCAAAACACAATTTGTGCACCTTGTCAACATGGAAAGCAAACTAGGACAACTTACAAACCAAAAGGCTATATGTCTTCTGAGCCTTTAATTTTAATACATACTGATTTGTGTGGTCCTACTAGAACACAAAGTATTCAGGGTGAGAGTTACTTCATGTTGTTTGTAGATGATTATTCCAGAATGGTTTGGGTAACTTTCCTAAAAGAGAAGTCAAAAGCCTTCAAAAAATTCAAAGCATTCAAGGAATTGGTTGAAAATGAAACAGGCAAAAGGATTAAGTGTCTAAGATCTGATAGAGGAGGAGAGTTTACTTCAGATGAGTTTGTAGAATTTTGTGAACAACATGGAATCAAGAGAGAGTACTCAGCAGCAAGAACTCCCCAACAAAATGGAGTAGTTGAAAGGAAGAACAAGACTCGTTGAAAACATGGCTAGAGCTATGTTAAATGAATCTAAGTTGTCAGATGGTTTTTGGAAAGAAGAAGTATCCACAACTATGTACATAATTACTAGGGCTCAATTAAGGGTAAATCATCACAAGACTCCTTATGAGCTTTGGAAAGGAAGACCTGCTACTGTAAAACATTTCAAGATTTTTGGAAGCAAATGTTACATAAGACGGGAAGATCAGAATTTGGGTAAATTTGATCCAAGGTGTGATGAGGGAATTTTTCTTGGATACTCCACTAAAAGCAAAGCTTACAGATGTTACAACAAAATAACACGCACTATGGTGGAAAGTATGAATGTGACAGTTGATGAAAAGATAGATTCCAGAGAGCCAATTCAACAAACAATATACCAAGAAGATGGATGTTGTCAAGAAGATTTTTGTGAAGAATCAGATAATGATGAAGAAGAAACACAAAGGCTTCTTCCTAAAACTCCTTCCAGATATGTACAGAAACATCACCCAAAATATCAGATCATTGGGAATCCAGATGAAAGACAGACAAGGAGAAGAATAATAAAACCATCTCAACAAGCAAATTTTTCTTTACTATCTAAGATTGAGCCAAAAGATTTTTCTCAGGCTTGTGAAGATGAATTTTGGGTTAAAGCAATGAATGAGGAATTAGATCATATTGAGAAGAGCAAAACTTGGGAACTTGTTCCACGACCAAAGGACAAAAATGTGATTGGCACAAAATGGGTCTTCAGAAATAAGTTGAATGAAGATGGACAAGTTGTCAGAAATAAAGCAAGGTTAGTTTGCAAAGGTTATGCACAAGTAGAAGGAATTGATTTTGATGAAACCTTTGCTCCAGTTGCATGACTTGAAGCTATAAGGATGTTTTTAGATTTTTCAAGTTTCAAGAATTTCAAAGTATATCAAATGGATGTTAAGTCAACTTTTCTAAATGGGATTCTAGAAGAAGAGGTCTACATTGAACAACCAGAGGGATTTATACTATCAGATACTCCAGATCAGGTATGCAGATTGAAAAAGGTATTGTATGGCTTAAAGCAGGCTCCCAGAGCATGGTATTCAATATTGGATAGGTATCTATAGGAACAGGGATTCAGGAAAGGAATAGCAGACAATAATTTGTATATCAAAAATGAAGGAAATGATCTTATGATAGTGGTTGTTTATGTTGATGACATAATTTTTGGGGGAAATAATGACAAGATGTGCAAAGAGTTTGCTAAGAATATGCAGAGTGAATTTGAGATGTCTATGCTTGGTGAATTATCCTTCTTTCTTGGTCTTCATATTTCACAATCAGAAAAGGGAGTGTTTCTTTCTCAAGCCAAATACATCAAGGAGATGTTAAAGAAATTCATATTAGAAGATTGCAAACTAGTAAGTACTCCTATGGTCACAGGGTGCAAGTTAAGTAAGGATGATGAATCTCCAGAGGTAGATCAGAGACTATACAGATCCATGATTGGCAGCTTATTGTATGTCACAGCTACAAGACCAGACATAGTACAGTCAGTAGGATTAGTGGCAAGATTTCAAGCAACACCTAAGGAAACACATGTGGCAGTAGTAAAAAGAATTTTTAGGTATCTAAAAGGGACTATGGATTTTGGACTTTGGTATCCTAAAAGTGACAGTTTCACACTTACAACATATACAGATGCATATTGGGCCGACAACATTGATGATAGAAAAAGCACAAGTGGAGGAGCTTTCTTTCTTGGAGAAAGACTAGTCTCCTGGTTAAGTAAGAAGCAGGTTTCAATATCTCTATCTACAATAGAGGTAGAATATATTGCAGTAGTAGCCAGTTGTACATAGGTGTTATGGATGAAGAGGACTTTAGAAGACTTCAGGATAAAGCATGATCAACCTATTCCTATACTATGTGATAATACCAGTGCCATATGTATCTCAAAAAATTTGGTAATGCACTCCAGGATGAAGCACATTCCAATTAAGTATCATTTTCTGAGAGAACAAGTGTCAGATAAACAGGTCAGATTAGAGTATGTCACTACAAAGGAACAGATAGCAGATATTTTCACTAAGCCACTCTCAAAAGACACTTTTGAGTATCTTCGAGGAAAGTTGGGAGTGATACTCCCACCCTAGAATTAACCATCTCATGTGGAGGTGGGGGAGGGGCTAAGCTAAGAGGCTCATTCTTAGCCCCGAGCCCCAAAGGTGACCCTTTGCCATTGATGACAAAGGGGGAGAGATTTGTGTATATTGGGGAGAGTTTTTGATATGGGGAGAGATTTGATATTTGAGAAAGCATTGAGCCAGGGGGAGCAAAGTCCCAGGGGGAGCAGAAAAGAAGGTCAGATTTTAGTAAAAGGATATGGGTTGCCATCAATGACAAAGGGGGAGATTGTTGGACATTTTGAGTTCCTAAGCTAAGAGTTGTCATTGATGTCAAAAGGATCTATGTAAGCTAACACTATGTTTGTGTAGAAGCAAAGGTTTTTGATCAAAGGTTCAAGAAGGGATGCATGGCATTTGGTTCCAAAAAGGAGCTTCAAGGGAAGCTTAGCAAAAGGTTTTTATTTAAAACCATGGATGGCAGATTTGAAATGGGTTTTTCTTAAAACCCAAGTTGGCTTTTCGTTTCATCGAAAAAGGTGCCCTAGTGATGGAGATATTTAATTTTAAAGATTTAGTTTAAATTTTAAATTTAAATTTATTTTAATTTTAAAATTAAATTAAAAGAATATTCGTCGACGTCATAAAGGAAGGTTCAAAAGCGCCGATGTTTCCAAGCTAAGGGAAGGCATATATATATGCCATTAAATTTTTTGAAATAAATCATCCTTGCTCGATTGAGATTTACGATTTGCTTTTGCGAAGGAAGAGCTCATGTTATTTTCATTTTGTGAAGCAACGAATATTGAAAGTGAACCGCGTCCATTTTCCAAAGCATGTTGGGTAGTGTGGCCTAGTGGCAGCTTGGTTTGTGCAAAGGTGTTGGTGGCAGGAAGGTTAAGCGTTCGATTCCTGCAAGTGTCATTTTGGCTTTGTTGAGGTGCTCAAGGCGCATTTCTTTTTCACTTGGTGGAAGGAGAGAAGAACAAGAAGTGAGTGGTGCTTCTTTCTTCACAATGAGCCCGTAGCTCATGTGGTAGCTTGGTCATAGCTAGGGCATTCACGTTGGATAGGACGGGGGTTCGATTCCCCTTGAGGCAGGTATTGAGGTTTTTATTAAATTTTGTTATTGCCTAAGGTGGAGTGATAAGGGGTAAAGGTGATTTGATAGTTGATGTATTGAATAACCTTAGGAATAAGGTTATAGTGGTTGTTTGAGTTGTGGAGTTAAAATTTTAATTGTGATTTTTGAAATTATTAGGAGTAATAAGGGTTTTTGATAAAGTTCTTTTAGTGAAAGTTATTTTTGAGTAAGGGTTTTCTTTAAAAAGAACTTTGGTGGATGTTAAAATAAAGTAGGAGTAATAAGGTGTTATTTGGATATTATTTTATTGTTGTGTTATTACTCAAGATCTCTAACCCTTGTTGAGATTGGAAAAAGGAAAAGTGTTGAGTGTGGCAGATTTAGTGGACAACTCATAAGGCATCAAAAAGGTATGAGTAACATTCTCCATTGATTTTATTTGGGTGGTTGATTTCTGAAATATCATTGGAGTGAAAAGGATTGATTGTGGTTTCCTATTCAAAAATGGTTGGTTTAATGCTTCAAGGTTTTCTGGTTTGAAAGTTGTGATTAAAACCTTGTTTTATAAGCATTGTTGTTGGAGTGAGTTGTTGTGCAAAGAACTTGAACTTGAGCTGAAAAGAACATGAGTATCATTGTTATGTAAGAGTTGTTGTTGAGTATTGTTGAAGACATTTTGAGTTGGTTGATTCATGCTTGGACTAGGGTTTGTGAGAAAGAGTTGTTCCTTGTGGTGATTGGTTGAGTAGAGTTGTTTGAGCCTAGTCAAGTGATTGTGTGAAGTGGTTGTTCAAGTTCCATAAAACAAACTATTCTATATTCTGATTTGAGTTGAGAAATTTGAGTTGAGATTGGGATTTGAGTATAGAACATATTGAGTCTCTAACAATTCTCTTTATGCTTCTATGAGATTTTGTTGAGATGATTTGAGGTAAGTCTTTGAGAAGGCTTGTGGACTGATTTTGAGTAAGCTTTTGTGAAAGCTTGCTATGCAGATTTGAGCAAGTCCTAGAGAGGACTTATTGAGCAGATTTGAGCAGGTTCTGAGTGAGCCTATTGAGCATATTTGAGCAGGTTTTGAGTGAGCCTATTGAGCAGATTTGAAGAGGTTCTGAGTGAACCTATTGACAGAGCTTTGGAGGTGACAGAGTATAGAGGACAGAGTCTCAGTGGATAGAGATCCAACAACCAGGACAATTGAAGATAGATCTGAGTGAGGAGTCTTCAAGTGGAGAGAGATCCACAAGTCAGTGCAGTAGAGAGACAGAGTCTTCTAGAAGATCACTAGCCAGAGCAGAAGGGGAAAGAGTTCTCCTGTGGAAGAGATCCACGAACTTGAGATTTAGGGTATCGGTGTTGGCAATTTTGGGTACCTTGGGTACATTGCCCTTGCTCAAGTGTTGATGTTGTCATTGATGTCAAAGAGCGGAAGGGTTTTTGTGAAAACCAAGGCAGACTAAATTATAGGTTTTTTTTTAAATCCATGGTCAGCAGTTTTGAAATGTGTTTTTCTTAAAACCCAAGTTAGCTCTTCGTTTTGTTGAAAAAGGTGCTCCGATGATGAAGATATTTAATTTTAAATATCCAGTTTAAATTTTATTTATTTATTTAAAATTTAAATTAATATTTCAAAATTAAATTAAAGTTGTTCACCGACTTGTTTTCAAAGCCGACGTTGCTAGGGTTTTGCAACGGATCAATTAGGGTTTCCTGCTGACAAAGCAAGGTTAAGCAACCAAAAAATTCTAGGGTTTCATGTTGACCTAATTAGGGTTGTAGCCGACGTGTTTGAGAATGTTTTGATGGGATATTCTATTCTATAAAATTGTTGCAAGGTTAAAGAGTGGGCATGATGCGATATATGCGAATGAAGTTCGTGTGCAGCAGAGTGTAAGTCGGTGATAGTTCTTTGGAGTTAAAGAAAAGAGATCGCAGCAATGAGATAGTGAGTGAGTGCGTATCGACTGATCGAGAACAAAGAGAGCGATATGCAGACGACATGTTTAAAGTCCGAGGCAAAAATACGCAGATGGTAGAAGTGATATTTCATGGAAGGTGCAGCAGAGTGAGTGGTGCAAAGAGAAGATAAGAACGCGGTATGCAGAAGTCATGTTCCGAGTGTGAAATGACAAGCTAGTCGGGTGTAGAAGTAATATTTCTATGAAGTTGCAGCAGAGAACGCGGAGAGATATAGAGGAGTGGTTGAAAAAGTGCGAATCATTTTTCACAGCAGCAGATCGCAGAAAAATAGTAGATCGTGATAATTGAGGTGAAAGTTTACATTCTGCAATTTTTATTATTATCTTCAAGTTGTAGCTTGAAAAAGGGGTTGGTGCCTCTTTCCAGTTGGTGCTGGAAAAATTGGAGTTGGTGCTCCATTCTGTTGTAGCAGATAAAATTTAGAGGTTGGTGCCTCTTACCAGTTGGTGCTGGTGAATGATTATGTAAAGTTTTAGCTTTGCATTTGACTGGATTTGGATGGTAGTCCAAGCAGTATTTTTGAGGAGTAGCCACATCGATGAACCTCGTTAAAATGTCGTGTTATGTGTGATGCTCTTAGTACTTTTATTATTTCTATTTTAATCTATTGCAGTTTATTTAAAAGTCTAAATTGCTTTTAAGTTTTTAAAGAACACACTGATTCACCCCCCCTCTCAGTGTCATTGTGATTGTAACAATTGGTATCAGAGCAAGGTTCCCAATTTTGGCTAAATCAATCAGGGTTGATCTTGGATTAGTACACAATGGCTAAGAAGAATAGATCCTCATCCAAAAAGGCATCCCAGCCAGTTTCAGTTCCCATGGTTGAGAAAATTGAACCAGAAATGGTAGAAGGAATGAACTCTGAAGTTGAAGAAGTTGAGGTCGAAGTTGATTTAGAGGGTGAGCTAGTGTCTGCCCTTACGAAATGGGAATCGGAGAAAAATAAGAATGAAAAATTGTCAAGGAAACTTAAGGATGCAAACAACATTATTGCCAGTTTAAAAATACAGATTGAAGAATACAAGAAAATGTCTGAAGATCTAGAAATACAGGTATCCATGAAGATAGACCACTGCAGCAAATTGGAAGAAGAAAATGTGAGTCTTCGAATATAGATACAAGAGCTGGATCGAAAAATCAACTGTCATGTAAAACGTGAAGAAAGCTCGATGAAATTGGACAAAATTCTGAGAGATCAAAGATCCACAGGTATCAAATTTGGTCTCAGATTTTCTCGAATGAGAATCATCAATCGGACCAAAAGCAAGCAATGTTGAAAGTGAAAAGAACAAAGACAAGAATCAGGAAAAGAAAGATATAATGCCGGACTTGAAATAGCAAATCGACAATGATGGCTTTACTAAGGTCACACATCAAAAGAATAGAAGATCCAAGGCTCCAAGCAACAACCTGGCCAAGACCATCTTTCAAGTTTAATCATTATTTCTATGGTTTTTGTTTCAAGTGTAATGTTTATGGGCATAAAATTGTTGACTACAAATACAACGTAGGTCCAAGAAGTTTCACTAGTAGAAATGCATTTGCTCCTTTAATGAGTTATGCAATAGAGTGTTTTAAGTGTCACAACTTTGGTCATATTGCCAAAAATTGTCGTAGTATGTCTCTTTCATATCAACCTCATGAAAGCAGATTTCAACCGTATAGAGCAAAACAAAATAGAATTTATACTGAAGGATATGTGCAAAATTCTAAAAAGTGGAAGTCACAGCTAGAACCCAATACCACAGTTAAAACAGAATGGAAACAAAAAGAACAGATCAGGAAAGAATAGGATTCTTTAATAGTGCAGATAGCTTTTAGAGCTCAGAATAAACATGTTCCTTGGATTCTTGATAGTGGTTGCTCAAGTCATATGACAGGTGACAAACATAAATTCGAAAATCTACAAAAGTATGAGGGTGGTTCTATAAAATTCGGCAACAATGATGGAGCCAAAATAATAGGTAAAGGAATGGTCAAAATTAGTGAAGGAAAGATCAAGTCAGAGGAAGTTTTATATGTGGATGGTTTGAAACATAATCTATTGAGTGTGAGTCAAATCTGTGACAAAGGACATGAAGTAGTTTTCAAGAAGCATGGTTGTGAAGTCAGAAAAATAAATAGTAGGAAATTAATAGCAACCGGCTCAAGGACGTCTGGAAATCTGTACACACTCTCAGAGTTTTCAGAAGGTATGTGCTTCATGGGACAAGAAGAAGAGAACTGGTTGTGGCATAAGAGGCTTGGACACATAAGTTTTGATAATCTGGTAAGAATTAGCGCTAAACAAGCAATGAGAGATATTCCAATCATTAAAAAACCTACAAATAGTATGTGTGCTTCATCTCAAAAGGGTAAACAGACTAGATTTTTGTTTAAAACAAAAGAACATCACACTAACAGGCTTGATCAAAACAGGTTTAGTCAGAACTGGCTTAGTCAGAACATGTGGATTCAAAGAACAGGTATGCCTAAAAGAAACAACACTATTACTTGTTCTAAATGCAACAATAAAAGTCACACTATCAGACAGTGCAGAGTTGAAATTCCAGGATATAGGAACAGGAACAGTGGCATGATCAGGTCCAAGGATCATAACAATGACAGGAACAAGAATATGGTCAAAGAGTTCAAGAGAAGACCCGGCAAGGAAGTTATAGACGTTGATGTTGATCGGTGCCTAATGGGAGTTTTACTCCCACCCTAGAATTAATCACCTCATCGGGAGGTGGGGGAGGGACTAAGCTAAGAGGCTCATTCTTAGTTCCGAGCCCCAAAGGTGGCCCTTTGCCATTGATGACAAAGGGGGAGAGATATGAGTAAGGGGGAGAGCTTCAAGTGAAGAGGAAAGCTTCAAGTCAGGGGGAGCAAAACTTCAAGGAGATTGATTTCAATTTTGGCTCTTGAAGATGTTTTTTTAGTAAAGGGTTGCCATAAATGACAAAGGGGGAGATTGTTGGCAATTTTGGGTACCTTGGGTACATTTCCCTTGCTCAAGTGTTGATGTTGTCATTGATGTCAAAGAGCGAAAGGGTTTTTGTGAAAACCAAGGCAGACTAAATTATAGGTTTTGTTTAAATCCATGGTCAATAGTTTTGAAATGGGTTTTTCTTAAAACCCAAGTTAGCTCTTCGTTTTGTTGAAAAAGGTGCTCCAATGATGAAGATGTTTAATTTTATATATCCAGTTTAAATTTTATTTATTTATTTAAAATTTAAATTAATATTTCAAAATTAAATTAAAGTTGTTCACCGACTTGTTTTCAAAGACGACGTTGCTAGGGTTTTGCAATGGATCAATTAGGGTTTCCTACTGACAAAGCAAGGTTAAGCAACCAAAAAATTCTAGGGTTTCATGTTGACCTAATTAGGGTTGCAGCTGACGTGTTTGAGAATGTTTTGATGGGATATTCTATTCTATAAAAAGGCGGGACTGTTGCAAGGTTAAAGAGTGGGCGTGATGCGATATATGTGAATGAAGTTCGTGTGCAGCAGAGTGTAAGTCGGTGATAGTTCTTTGGAGTTAAAGAAAAGAGATTACAGCAATGAGATAGTGAGTGAGTGCGTATCGACTGATCGAGAACAAAGAGAGCGATATGCAGACGGCGTGTTTAAATTCCGAGGCAAAAATACGTAGATGGTAGAAGTGAGATTTCATGGAAGGTGTAGCAGAGTGAGTGGTGCAAAGAGAATATAAGAACACGGTATGCAGAAGTCGTGTTTTGAGTGTGAAATGACAATGTGTTGGCTGTAGAAGTAATATTTCTGTGAAGTTGCAGTAGAGAACGCGGAGAGATATAGAGGAGTGGTTGAAAAAGTGCGAATCATTTTTCACAGCAGCAGTCAAATTCCGACAAGCAACAGATCGCAGAAAAACAGCAGATCGTGATAATTGAGGTGAAAGTTTACATTCTACAATTTTTATTATTATCTTCAAGTTGTAGCTTGAAAAAAGGGGTTGGTGCCTCTTTCCAGTTGGTGCTGGAAAAATTGGAGTTGGTGCTCCATTCTGTTGTAGCAGATAAAATTTAGAGGTTGGTGCCTCTTACCAGTTGGTGCTGGTGAATGATTATGTAAAGTTGTAGCTTTGCATTTGACTGGATTTGGATGGTAGTCCAAGCAGTATTTTTGAGTAGCCATATCGGTGAACCTCGTTAAAATGTCGTGTTATGTGTGATGCTCTTAGTAATTTTATTATTTCTGTTTTAATCTGTTGCAGTTTATTTAAAAGTCTAAATTGCTTTTAAGTTTTTAAAGAACACACTGATTCACCCCCCCTCTCAGTGTCATTGTGATTGTAACAATCAGCATCTCCTTTGGACATAGGTCCATAAATATTGTAATTGGGAAGGATTCCCAAGAGATTATTTGAGAAATATTTAGAAGAAATATTTTATGTGGAGGTAGCCCACATTGGGTGAACCATGTTAAAAATGATGTCTCTCATGTGTATGATGCTTTGTGTGATGTTTACTGATTTATTAATGTTGATGCTACTATTTGGAGAAAAGTTTTATATTATACTGTTCACCCCCCTTCTCAGTATAAGCACATGTTCTTCAGGTATTACTACCATTAATGCCTCTAAGGCTAGGATGCCCCCTCAATTTTCAAAAGGAAAATATTTTTTAAGAAACTCGAAAAAGGAAAAAGAAAGTAAAACATAGAAACACAAGAAAACACAAGCAAACAACATGGCAAGGATTACTGGGTACAACATGAATCTAATGCAACTAGAATGAAATGCAATCTATCTAATATTAAATGCAAGGATGAATAGAATAAAGGGAAAGAAAGAATAAGGGAAGAGGAGAGAAGAAGAAGAAGAAGAACAAGCATAAGAACATCTCCAAAGAAGGTCAACGAGATAGAAAGCGAGAGAAACTAATTGCAACCTTGGATGAAGGGTGTTATGCCCAAAAGGATGGCCAAATATGGAGTGAAAACCTACTATGGATGTAGCACTCGCTAATATGGACAAATTATTAAATTATGGAGTGTGACCCATTATGGTGGGTGGTTGCTCGCTAAAATGACAAAATTATGGAGTGTGACTAACTATGGGTGGTTGCTCTCTAGTTTTTGTCATGGGCTGATTACTCAATAGGATGTATGTCATGTCCTATTTAAATGGCCATGGAGCTTATCCTGTAATGGGGTGTAGTGCCCTACTGTGTCAAGAGGAGTGTAACTCTATAGGGGTGCGATGCATGATGAACAAAAGATACCCACTAGGATGTCTACTTATCCCATGTGGGGTGTAATATATGTATATGAATGAGTTAGTGAGTGCTACCCTCGATAGGGGTGTGTAAGAATATGTATGAACCAAAAAATCTGAGCATAACACCATGTGAGTGTGTGCATGTGCTAGAAGAAAAGAGAGGAAGAAAAGAGGAGCAAATAATTGTGCATGTGTACCCCCTACTTGAAGTTTCAATTATTGAAAAGTCAAGAGGGAGGAAGTGTGCAAACAAAGAAGAGAAGAGAACGTATATCCTTGTCTAAACAAAGAAATCAGAGGATAAAGAAGAATCATGCAAAGGACAAGGATATACCAAAAGAGGATTGTATTCCTTGAATTTGGGGAGAATTGATGGTCATTTGAAAAAACTTTCAAAGTCAAGGAATACAAGAAGAAGGATGAAGAGAAGAAAAGAGAAAAGGAAGAAAAGAAGAGAAGAAGGGATGAAAATGCATGGGCCCTAGGTTGGGGTTTTGCTAGGTATCAGAGCCCTAGTGAGAGTGCAATGCATGTGAGCTATGACCTAACTAGGTGTCATCACTTGCCATTGTCGCAAAATCACTAGAATTCATTATATGATCAAGCAATCATGCAATTATGACAAGCAAAAATGCAAGAGAAACAAAATGTCAGAAAACCATGCAAAATATGATAGGCAACCATGCAATATGAGCAAGCAAACTAAATGCAATATGATCTAAGCTAAATGCAAAATGTAATGCAAAATGATGAATCATGCATAATATATTTTGAGATGCATTATATTCATTGGTTCTTTAAGTTCTTTACCATCTAGAGAAGCTAAACGATAGGCACCTGAGCCAAACTTAGTCGTTATGACAAAGGGCCCTAACCAATTGGGTTGAAACTTACCTCGAAGATCAGCATGAGCATTGGTGTTCTTCTGGTTTTCCTTGAGGACAAGGTCCCCAACCTCAAAAGAATGATTGCAAAATTTCTTAGAGTAAGATCATCGAAGCCTATCCTGATAGGCTTGCAAATGCTCTAAGGCATGAATGCACTTTTCATCCAACAGCTCCAATTGGTGCAAATGGTCTGCATGATACTCATCATTGACCGAGGCATCTTGCAACAAGATGCACAATGAGGGAACCTCGAGCTCAAAAGGAAATACTACCTCAGACCCATATACCAAGACATATGGTGAGGCACCTATGGGGGTACACATGCTAGTGCGATAGGCCCATAAGGTAGGATAAAGTTGGATATGCTAGTCATGACCGGTCTTACTAACCAAATTTTTCAAGATCTTGATCAAGGACTTGTTGGATGCTTCGACTTGTCCATTACCCTAAGGGTAATAAGGAGTTGACCACATGTGCTGAATCTTGTACTTAGCACAAATATTATGAACATCCTTATTCTTGAAAGGAGTGTCATTGTCAGAAACAATCATCGAAGGAATCCTAAACCTACAAAGAATCTGGTTGAAGATGAACTTAGAAACCTGAGCTCCAGTCACCATAGCTAGGGGTATGGCTTAGACCCATTTAGTGAAGTACTCAATCACTATAATGATAAACTTATGACCATCATACAACATTGGGTTAACCTTCCCTATAATGTCCAATCCCCACATGGAGAATGGCCAAGGGGAAGAGATAACCTGAAGGTCTTGAGAAGGAGCATGAACAAGATGGTCATGGCGTTGACACTTGTCATAGCATCACACATAGTTGCATGCATATTTCTCCATGGAAGGCCAATAGTACCCCATCCAAAGGAGCTTTTTGGCAATAGCATTGTTGCTAAAATGACCTCCACATGAACCTTCGTGAGCCTCACTAAGAGCAAGTTGGGCTTCATCAAAGTCAAGACATCGCAAGAGGATACCTTCAAAAGAACATCGATACAAAGTATTGTTGATTATGATGAATCAACATGCTCTTTTACGCAAAATCTTACGCTGATTATGATCTAAACCATCAGGTATCGAACCATCCTTAAGGAAATTAAAGATGTTGGTATACCATGGCTCAGATGGGGAATCTCCGATGGTCAAACAATCTAACAGAACAAGACAAGAACCAAGCGACATGGGCTCCCAGAGTTATCTAATGATAATCGATGCTTGATCATCTTCCAACTCTAAAGGGAACAAGGATGCAACAATAGCCATGGCATCCGCATGGTGGTTTGAGGATCTAGGGATAGACTCTATGGTTACTCGATCGAACGAGGACAACAACTTGGTGATAATCTCCTTGTAGGGCTTAAGTTTATCATCTCGAGTCTGATAAACATCGTTGATCTGATTGACCACAAGTTGAGAGTCACCAAAGACTGAGAGGACTCTAACCTACAAAGCTAAGGCTGCTCTAAGGCCAAGGATCAAAGCTTCATACTCTACAATATTGTTTGTGCAAGAGAAATGAAGTTTGAAGGACAAGGGGATGAGTTGTTTTTGTGGGGTGACTAGAATGACTCCAGCACTAGTGCCCTTCATGCATCGAGCTCCATCAAAAAATAAATTCCAAGACTCTGACTCTTCAACTTCAACGTTGAAGCACTCATCAAGAAACTCAACGACTAAAGGATGGGCAACTTCTAGGGGAGTAGAGGCTAACTGATCAGTGATTACCTGACCCTTGATAGCCCTATGACTATGGTCAACCATCAAGGCAACACCCACTTAGCAACTTCGACCTAAAAGGTGGGGCTTAGACATCAAATAGCACAAAGGGTCAAACTTTGTAACTACCAATATCTTATGGCTGAGCATGTAGTGTCTTAACTTCTGGGAAGCAAACACTACAGTAAGGCAAAGCTTCTCTAAGGGAGTGTACCTGGTTTCATAGCTAACCAAAGTTCTACTGATATAGTAGATAGCTCACTCTTTGTTTTGATCATCATGTTGGGCCAGCATGGCTCCCAAAGCATGAGCAGTGGCTGCTATGTAAAGCATCAAATGCCTACTAGGCACAGGGGGAACTAAGATAGGTGAGGAAGTGAGATACTATTTGAGATTATCAAAAGCTTTTTGACACTCAGAATCCCACTAGAAGACCACATCTTTCTTAAGAATCTTAAGAAAGGGCTGACACTTATCGGCTAACTGGGCAATGAACCGATGAATAGCCTGAATCTTACCTTGTAGGCTATGCAGTTCAATCAGGGTGCGGGGAGGAGGCATGTCAATGATAGTCGCTATCTTAGTGGGGTCCACCTCAATGCCTCACCTAGAAACTATGAAGCCTAACAACTTGCCAGATGTGACTCCAAACACACACTTAGCGGGTTTAAGATGAACCTTGAAATGTTGAAGCCTTTCAAAAATCCATCTTAAATCATGGACATGATCCTTTCATTCTATGGAGCGACCTAAGAGATCGTCCACATAATCCTGGAGAATATCATGCATCATGTCATGGAAAATATAAGTCATGGCCCGTTGATAGGTAGCTCCTACATTTTTCAAGCCAAAAGGCATGACTTTCCAACAGAAGGTACCCCATGGAGTGATGAATGTTGTCTTGGCCTGATCTTTAGGGGCAATCAAGATCTGATTGTATCCTGAGAAACCATCCATGAGCGAAAGCATTCCACATTTGGTGGTGAAATCTATGATCTGATCTATGTTGGGCAAGGAAAAATCATCCTTGGGACATGCTAAGTTAATGTCCCAAAATTCAGTACATACTCTGATTGTTCCTTCCTTCTTAGCTATAGGAACGATATTGGAGATCCAATCAGAATAGTCGATGGCTTTTATAAAACCGACATCAAGGAGTTTTTGGAGCTCCTCCTTGACTAAAAGGGTGACCTTAGGATGCATCTTCCTAAGTTTCTGCTTAACAGGCTTGGCACTAGGCTTAGCTACCAAATGATGCATAACAAGGGAGGGATCAAGCCCTGGCATGTTGGCATATGACCAAGCAAAAATATCTTGAAATTATTTTAACAAATTGGTCAATTGCTCCTGCTCATCCATGGATAAGGCTTTACCTAGCTTAAGGATTCTAGGGGCTTCCTCAGAACCTATGTTCACATCTATGGTCTCCTCGATGAGAATGGATAACTCATCCTCAAGAGGAGGTGGGGAAGGAATCACTCCTAGTTGCTCAAGGTCCTCGGGAGACATAGAACCAAAGTCCACTTGAGAACTAGAAGACTCAACCTGCACTATGCAAGGGATAGACCCATCAAAGCAGATATCATTATGAGGTAGATCCTCATCTATGGTACACTTCTCTGGGGTTGAGACCAACAAAGGAGGAGAGGGTGACCCCTCATCCTCAACACTCCACTCTAAACCTTGATGAGATTCATCTAGAAGAGGCTCCTGATGAGAAGGATTGTCTTGATCCCAAGATGAGATTTTGGTTATTGATTCCTCTCTTATATTAAAATTTTCAAATTGCTTAGTTATGTTAGGTGAGGAATCTGATAAATGAAATTGAGCTAGATCATCTGGTGAGCAATATTCAAATGGATGAGGATCACCCAAAATAGTGACAAGTTGGTTTTTAAATTCAAATTTTAAACATTGATGAAAGGTGGAAGGGATGACCTTCATTGCATGGATCCAAGGATATCTGAGAAGCAGATTAAAATATGAAGGGCAAGATACCACATAGAACAATGTATCTAAAATCTTGGGTCCAACCTTAAGGGGAAGAGATATGGTACCACAAGCTTCTTGGGACTCATTGTTGAAAGTTTTAATGATGTCACCGGATTTAGTTAAATCTTCCTCTTTTAATCCAAACTTTTGAAAAAAATGATATGTGCATAAATTAAGGGAAGAACCATTATCAATCATAACTCTCTTGATAAAAGTATCCCCAATAAATGTGGTGATGTAAAGGGAAGAATCTTCTTGCAAATTTGAGGAAGAAATATCATCATCCAAGAATGTGATATGATGTATCCCAAGAGAACTTACAATATTGGCCATAGCACTAGGGAAAATATATGGGGGAATAGATTGTTGTTTTAGAACATTTAGCAAGGCTTCTCCATGAGTAGGAGAAGTTTGCAAAAGTTCTAAGAGAGATATTTGTTGAAAAACTCATCTCCTATTGAGACCGTTGGATCTATCGATTTTGCACCTATTGTTCTGAAGTAGTTGTTATCATACCAACCATATTACCATAAGGAGGTGGCACATTCTTATAAGATACTTGATTAGATACCTATTGACCTTGCTTAGGTACATTTTGATTAATCGTGAACCCTTGTTGACCATTTGAAGATTGAGAACTTCCTACATCAAGACGTCCTGCATCAATCAAATCTTGAACCACATGCTTCAACTTCTTACAAGAATTTGTCCAATGTCCTTCTACTCTGTGATATGCACAATGTTGACCTACCTTGTACCAAT
This sequence comes from Wollemia nobilis, assembly GCA_028583015.1. Taxonomy (NCBI): domain Eukaryota; kingdom Viridiplantae; phylum Streptophyta; class Pinopsida; order Araucariales; family Araucariaceae; genus Wollemia; species Wollemia nobilis. The sequence goes on from JAQPPZ010000910.1 coordinate 863,206, forward strand.
TAGTTGTAGTATCTGGTTGCCTTATGGGAGGTAACTCAATCATATTAGCTTCCAAAAGTTGTTGTAGAACTACTTCCATGGGTATGCCAAGTCTTGTGAAATTCCTTTATGGAGGTTTTTGAAGTATTATCTTTTGTAGAGTGTTAGCAATGCTATTAATAGGCCTACTATCCGTTACACCATCACCTACCACATGCTTATTCTTATACTGTGACTTAGTAGATTTTTCTTCTTTTACTTTGAGTTGTCCTCTTCTGATAAGAGCTTGTTCCACTTTCCTTGCTAACTCAATTGCTTGTTCAAAGGATGTGATAGTAGTTGTCTCTAGTGCATAGGATAAATGTTCTTGCAAATTTCCAATAAATATTTCAAGCATATCTCGAGGAGGTAAAGTATATCTTAAGCATCCAACTAGACTTCTCCAACGAGATAGAAATTTTGAAAAACTCTCTTCTTTACCTTGTTTCAAATTATAAACATCTTTCATGGTCACATTCTTCTCAACATAAGCACTAAACTGTTGAACAAATAATTTTGTTGTTTCTTCAAAATTCCTCAAGGAATAATTAGGTAACCGATAGTACCACTCCAATGCCATGCCACCAAGACTTTTAGGGAATGTTTTTAGTAACAACATGTCATCATATATGAGATCATGGCATGTTGTTCTAAATCTTCTTAAATGCTCTATTGGATCTTTTGTTCCCTTATATATGGGTAAAACTGGCATAGGAAAGTGCTTAGGATAAGGTCTAGCAGCAACAATGGGGTCCAATGGTTGATTGCACATCTCTTTATAACTGTAAGTGAAACTAGAAGGCTGAATCATCTCCACTTTTGAAACTAATTATTTTACCATATTTGTCAAGTTCTGCACCTCTGGATCATTTCTATGCAATGCCCCCAGATTCCCTAAGGGAGGTTGTTGAAGGGATACTTGGCCCAAGTTGGAAGTATTGATACTATTGTGATATGTGGCATCTTGTTGGGGAGGATAATTAATAATTGGTGGAACAGAAGAAAAATTATTGAGATAAGTAGATTGAGGAGGAAATTGAATACAATTTTGAGTGACACTACTAGTTGGAGGATCTTGCAGATTTCCTCCAACATTGGTGGTTATAGTAGTGGCATAAGTTGGATGATGGACAAGATTACCATGATTCAAATATTCACTCAAGGAGTTATTATGAACATCTCAAGGAGGGACAATTTGATGATGAGATGTTCTAACATCCTCGAGTAGGGCTTCCTCTTCTAGAGCCATATCCAAGGTATGCTTATGATACTTGTAAAAGCTCCACATATGTTCAAAATATTTAAAGGTAAGGTTCCCATTGGGTCCCCTAACAGGATCAAGACTATTATCAATATCTTCATTTTCCTCTTCCTCAAGATTATGATTTTCTCTATCAATCTGATCATTTTCTTGGAAAATCTCATCAAGCCTCAAAAGCCTTCGCCCATTCCCAAGGTTGGAAGCCATTAGGAAAGGAAAGAAGGGCAGAGTGGAAAGGAAGGAGACCAAAGACCAACAAAAACAAGCAAAATATTTTAAGATGTTTTAAATGTTTTTTGATCTAAACAAATAGAATTAGTGATCTTGTTTAAAGTTTTCAAAAGAAAAGGAGGTGTTCACATCAGGTTCACCAAAGAATGTAGAGGGGGGAAAATTGCCCTACCACGTACGATTCTCGGTTGGATCTACAAGGAAGCCGAGGTGACCATGGGGGTATGTTGTTCTCTACACCTCAATGTAAAAAGGGGGAAGGGTTCACCAGGAATGGTTTTAGGACTCGCTCCAAGTCCAGGGGTTCAAGAATGTTTGATGTATTCAGTTCAAGACAATCACCTATGTTTGGCCTTTCTAGATCTAAGCTATGAAAGATAAAGGACAATGCAAAAATACAAAATGCAAGAAAACAAGAGCTAACCCTAGAATGATTCTTTGCTTGAATGATTTCTAACCTAGGGTTGCAAAATAAAATCCTTTTGAGCAAGGGTTCAAGAGAAGATGCACAAACAATTTAAAACCCTAAGTGCACACTATATGCTTTTTTCCTTTCAAATGCCTAGAATATTAAATGATATATTTACCCTTTTTATTTGTGATCTAGGGTTATGACAAAAATAGAAATCACACAACAAACAGCCTAAATATTAATTAGGGCACTTATCTTATCCGGTGGTTGATCCAAGCTTTATCTTTCATCCAATGATATCCAATAATCTCTATTCCTACAAAATAACTTGGCAAACACTTGAAAAATATGATTAGCGTTAGGGGGCCTACTTAGGCCGTTATATAGCAATGCTTGGAGGTGCAGCAATCAAGCCCCCTAGGTCCTTTTAGCTGACCTTTGAAAATAGAAGTGAAAGTTGACCTTTGGAAGATGAACATGCACAATGAAATGCAATAGAAATGATAAAATAGAGCACAAAATGCACTAATATGGTCTAAATGCAGCATATAACATAGATCTAGGGTTTGGGGGTAGCAGGTTGCCCCCAAATATGGTTTGTGCAAAATCGTGCCTGCACAAAGCGACCAAGATTTCATAGATCAATGAAATCGCACCCATTCATAGATCTATGAAATACCTAAAATGATCGGGTACATTTTCATAGAAGCAAGGAGAAAACTTAATGCAAAATTAATAAATGCATAATGAAAACTAATTAAAAATGGAAATATAGATAAGCAAAAACACCTGGAAGATAGCAAAAAAGTAGGCAAAAGGGTTAAGACCTCCAAATAGTTGATCTCTCCTTAGGGCTTCAACACTTGTCCACCAAAGATCCACGACACACAATCCAATATAGTAGAAAATAGAGCTTCAACAGATTATATTTCACACTTGCGAGTTAGCTTGCTTGTAGAAGAAGAATGAATGTGAAAACACTTGAGATATTTTTGTGATTAGATCACTTGGTCTTGTGAGAAAATCACTTTTTCACTTCTTTCTTGGAAAAAGAAGACTTCAAACCCTCCTTTTATAGCGGATTTGAAAGAGGAATGGGTGGGAAAAATAAGGAAAGCCAATGTAAAATAATGTCAACTTTGAAAATTAGGGTTTCCTTAAGAGAAAACCCTAGAAATGTAAAATCGTGCCCCACAAGGGCCGACCATGATTTTGCAACAGCTAGAAAACCTTAGGAATGCGAAATCGCGCCCCTCAAAAGTGGACCATGATTTCGCAACAACAAGACCCCTATGCAGTTTTAATGCACTTTGGAGGACCAAACAGAGTCAGAATGAGATAAATCATATACCGTTGGAAAGATCTTTTTGAGCCCAATCCAATGATATAATATTTGAGGGGAAAGAAGAATATTTGGTAGGGGAAATATTGGCTCAAAGATGACCCTACTTTTCCAAGGAGAAAACAAGGGATCTAGGGAAAATGACTCACCTTAGTGGGTCAATTTTTGTGTCTACACATTCTATAGTAGGAGAACCACACTTCCAACAAAGGAATCTACATATGTATTACCCAAACAAAGTATATAGAAGCTATATTCAGTTAGCTTACTGTGCACTAGAATGATATTCTAGTTTTACCTTTGAAACTTAGCAAATCACTCAACCACCTTTACAACTCATGCATTGTGGTCTATTATTTTTTGTTGGTCATAAATCTAAAGGGTTATAACCTTACTATGTTCAAGGACTACGCTAACTTGTTGGGAAAGAGAAAACATCCTACTGAAATATTTTTGTTAGCTATCCCATACAAGCATATTCAAAATTCCTTACGTCCCAACAAGTCGACTTAAAAAAAGTCGAAATACACATTCTTAACAAAAATTGCAACCTAGCTAATAGATTTTATGACGTATCTAGCAAGCTAGATCATTTAAACACTGGATAAATAATAATACAACAAGGTAAATTTGTTTTTTTAGAAAAAAATACCTTGAACTGGATGCAACTCACTGAAGTCTCATAGAGGCTTTCAGCAAGCTTTCCTCTATCTGCATATTTTACCACTAGCTTCACTTCTCTCCTTTTCTCTACTTCTCTCTATTTATTGTTTTCTTGCAAAAACCACATCGTTTATATATTTTTATTCCATAAAGCTTCCTTTATCCCTTGTATTTTATTCTCAATTCTCACTCCAACTACCACTATATCCTTCCTAGCTATGGTTATCTAGATCATTCCATCATGGCGATAGAGCCCCCTAACTCACTATCCAACTATGGCTTCATAAATACATCAATTACACCAACATTAGTTAATTCCTCAATAGGAGGAAATGCGTTAGCTGTAGCACAACAAAATATTATTTCCTCATAAGAGTACCTCCTTAGCTTGCCCACATACTCCAAGTGACATCATCCTCTTCAAGCTTCCTTCAACAAGAGAAACACAATGTAAGGCATTAGTTCAATTATATACAAATTAAAGCATTCTTGGGTGAATAGAAAAATTTTTGTTAGATACCCATTTGATTGTAAGTATCTTGCAACAAAACAAAGTTAGATTTTCATTCCCCTAAAGCATCACAATAGTTATTTAGCAATGCCTTAACATGAGTTAGTTTATCATTCAATCAAGTTATATCATTTTTCTTGACAACTATGTAATTGCACCATATAAAGATGAATTGATCCATTATTCTAAAATAAGCAAAAAGCATTCCATAAAATAAATGACCTACATAAACTAATCATTAAAATCAATCCATCCATCCCATGATAACATAGTTTGAGCACTAATCCATATTAATGAAAAGAGTCTACCAAGGGAGAATCATGACATCCTCCCCTCCTTAGGCTTAACACAGTCCTTTGTGTTTCATATAGTTCATACATAAAATAGAAATTACAATATTTTTCAAACTGAAATGGAAAATATTTTTGCAAATCTACTACTTTCTCCCAAGTAGCATTTCTCTCATATTAGCAATCCCACTAGACCTTGCATTACTCTACAGTCACTTTCCTCATCGATTTGGAATGGAAATCAAATATTCGTATTGGTTTAAACTCTATAGCCTCTAGATTTTCCATTTGTAAGTTAGAGAAGTCCCACACATGATAAATATTAGCAATGTACTTTCTAAGCAAAGAACTGTGAAATATGTAATGAATATTGGATAAACTAGGTGGTAAGGCAAGTCGGTATACCACAAGACTAATCTTCTCTATAATTTCAAAGGGTCTCATAAAATGAGGGTCCATTTTTGTGGACTTAATAGCACTCTTATTTTGTATCACCCTCAAAGACACTCTGTCACCTACAAAAAATTCCCTTGGCATTCTCTTAAGATCAACATAACTTTTTTGATAGTTTGAGGCTTCTTTTAGCCTTTCCCTGATTATCCTTAATTGTTGCTCTATTTCTTTGACCATGTCTAGTCTTAGCAAAATTTGATCCTCTGGATTATCCCATGATAATAGTGTCCTACACCTTCTACCATATAAATATTTGAATGGATCCATGCCTAGGGTTGAATGGTGACCATTATTATAGGTAAATTCTACTAGATGCAAGTAATCCTCCCATCGGGTCTTTTGATCCATACAGTACATGCAAAGCATGTCTTCTAACACCTAGTTCACTCTTTCTATTTGGTCATTGATTTTTGGGTGATAAGCAAAATTGATGTTGAGTCTAGTACCAATGACAAGATGCAAGTCTTGCCAAAACTCAAATGTAAATATCGAGTCCCTATAAGATATAATTACCTTTGAAAAACCATGAAGCCAAAATATTTCTTTGGTAAATCTATTAGATACAACCACAACGACATCCTTAGTGTTCACGGGTATAAAATTTACAATCTTGGTCAGTCTGTTGACCACTACTATAATTGTTTCATGTTTAAACCTATTTTTAGGCAACCCTACAATGAAATCCATCGAAACCACTTGCATTTTTTACATAGGTACATCATGCAGATAAAACAATCCAATGGGATGTTTGTGTTCTACTTTTACTTTTTGATATTTAAGGCATTAAGCAAAAAAATTAGTTATGTCTCTCTTCATTCCTGGCTAGAAGAATGTATTCATATTATCCCTCATATTTTCTCCTCTTGGATGAGCAGAATACGAGTATCTATGAGCTTCATTCATGATCATCCTTCTCAGATCATCAAGCTCAAGAATTACTAACTTGTTCTTAAAGCATAAGAAATCATCCTTGATGCTAAAATATTTATTTTCATCTGGTTTCCTTTCCTTACTTTCCAAAATTTGATTATAGTATGCATCCTGATATTGTATTTCCCTGACTTGTTCCATCAAGTTGACATGAATGCGAGATAAGATAATTATGTGTTTCCTTCTACTTAACGCATCAGTGACTTTATTCTCCTTTCCTTTGATATAGTCAATGCCAAAGTCGTATTCTATGAGGAATCCCATCGACCTTCTCTAACTAGCATTAAGTAAAGATTGAGTAAATATGTATTACAGACTCTGATGATCTATTCTTAACTAAAAGGTTCTCCCTACCAAATAGTATCACCAACTCTTAAGAGCAAATACCATCGCTGCCAATTCCAAATCATGGGTTGCATACTTGACTTCATGTTGTTTCAATTTCCTTGAACCATAGGCTATTACTACTTCTTCATGAAAAATCACACCTCCTAAACCTTCCAATGATGTATATATACAAATAGAAAAAATTCCCTTAGGATCAAGTATTTTTAATATAGGAGGTGTAGTAAGCTTTTTATTAAGCAAATAAAAAGTTATCTCACACTTATTTGTCCACCTGAATTCTTTCCCTTTTATCTAAATGTTAGTTATTTGAGAGGTAATATTGGCATAATCCTTTATGTATCACCTATAATAACCAGTCAAACACATGAAACTTCATACTTATATCATATTTATGGACAGTCGCCAATTCTAAATAGCTCCTATTTTATTTGAGTCTATCGTGATCCCTTTTTTTGATGCAATATGCCCTAAATACTGCACACTTGGATAATTTCCTGTAAAACTAATTCTTCCTTAATAGTTCCAACAAAATTCTAAGGTTTTTATCATTCTCTATTTTATCTCAAGAATATATTAATATATCATCCAAGAAGAACAAAACAAATCTATCCAAATGCCTCCTGAAGATACTATTCATTAAGTTCATAAATGTTGTTGGAGCATTTGTTAGACCAAAAGGTAAGGCAACGAACTCATAATGGTCATAACAAGTTTTGAATGTTGAATTATGTGTATCCTCCTCATAGACTCACATCTGGTGATATCCAAACTTTAGATCAATCTTCAAAAATATAGTGGCATATTTAAGCTAATCGAAGAGATCTTTGATCTTGAGTAAAGGATGTATGTTCTTGATAGTTGTCTTGTTTAACATTCTATAATATATACATAATCTCAAGGAACCATCCTTTTTATTTATGAATAGCACAGGTGCACCTCATGGTGACACACTTGGTATGATTAATTCTTTTTTCAACAACCCTTGTAATTGCACTTTTAGCTCTTGCATTTCTATGGGGTTTATTCTATAAGGAGCTCTATGTATAGGCTCGATTATAGGTTGAAGATCAATTTTGAAATCAAATTTATGTTTTGGTGGTAATCCAAGTAATTCCTATGGAAATGCATCCCTAAAATTCTAAAGAATTGGGTGTATCCTGAACACTTCTTCTTTATCTTCTTCCTCAATTTAATTTATATTTACAACATAGACTATTCCTCCTTTTTTGATGGCTTTCTTGAGTTACATTATCCAAAGGATTTGGGATTGAAAAGTCCCTTGTAGGTTATACACCCTTTGTACATCCTTACCATATTTCATGTACTCAATCCATATATCCTTAAAATTGAGTACTGCTTTATGTGGTTGCAATCAATCCATTCCTAGGATTACATCAAGGGCATACAAAGATACTATATACAAGCATCCTATTGTCATTCAACTAGGTAAGGTAATTTTTGCCATAACATAACATTGATTTATGAAGTAGGTTTATCCTAAATCATACTCGACCTTCCACCATGTGCCAAGAATCCTAGCCTTTCTAAAATATCTTTAGCTAAACTAGTGGAAATAAAACTATCCTTAGCACCACTATCAATTAAAATTTTAACATTCATACCAAAAATATTACCCTTTATCAACAATGGTGTGGCTTGACATTCCATATTTTGATTTCTTGTTGCAACATAAATCTTGTTTGCGGGTTCCTTAGGTGCAAGTTCTTTGTATATTGGTTCATTTTCCTTTGAACTCGTTTTTTCTCTATGCAGACAATTATTGGTATAATGCAGTCCTCTACAAATAAAGCATCCTTATTTTGGCCTTGGATGTACTTTCCACTTCTGTCTTTCCTCTATTTTTTTGTAAGTAAAGAATTAGTCTATCCCTATGGTATTCTATTGTTACCATTATTGCGATTATTGAAATTATAGTTCTTTCCTTGGAACCTTTTCTTAAACCTTCCTTACTTTTTATCATTCCTTGTCTTGTCTAGAGGAACTTTTATTTGCATATTCTTTTTCCCACTTTATAAAACCTATACTGTTTCTTTTCATTATATCTTCTTTGCCCTGCTCATCTAAACCTTCATAATAAAAATAGGGTTTGAGATATGTTTCAAATTTTATAGCCAAATCATAGGCTTTCTACAGAGTAGTAGGTTCCCGCATATCTACCTCTTACCCTATTCTAGGATCTGCTCCTATTATAAACTTATGGATATTTATTTCCTCATTGTATGCAGACACATATTTCAATAGCTTGATAAATCTTTGATAATATTTTTCCACTATCCTAGTTTCCTGTTGAATATTTATGAGCTCCTCAAACTTTTGGGAATAAAAGTGCTTCGTGAGGAATCTCTCTTTAAAGGCTCCTACAAATTCTTCCCATTTCAATTCGATTGTTGCCACCGATTTCCTATCCTCACTAAAACTTTTCCTCATGTTTTCCTTTACATACATCTATTCCTCATGTTTTCCTTTACATGGTTTAATAAGTAGGTCTAGTAATTTGCTAGTGCAAAACTAATCAACCATGACTCAATAAATTAAAACATTCCCATAAAGAATCATGTCATTTATTTTAGACTATCCACTTTAGAGTTATCATATGATTTCCATTCTAGAATTTATTACTTAATTAAACCAACATAACTCAAAATAAAATGATTATTTCCATAAAGAATCATAATGATTATAGAAGTCTTTTAAACAGTAGCATCATAAAAAAGAATCCACAACAATTGTGTAACATCATTTTATCTTGGAAGCCTCCCTAAGGGAGAAAATCTAGGCTTAACTCTTCTTTATTCTATTTATAAAAAGGTTCTAAATAATTACATTGAGATAAGACAATTCAATATTGTTGGAAATTTTGAGTATATTGTTTTGTCATTGATGTCAAAGGATTGATGTCATAGGTTGATGTCAAAAGGTTTGAATATTATAATGAAGGACAAAAGGCTTAAGAGCTCTTTGGAACAATGGTTTAAAATGAAGGTAAGGTTCAAAAGAATTAATAATATTAATATTATTGACGACAATAATATTAATTGTGAAGGTAAGGTTCAAAAGAATTAATATTATTAATATTATTGAAGGCAATAATATTAATTGTGAAGGCAAGGTTCAAAAGGAGTAATATTATAATATTTTTATTATAATATAAAGTTTTTAAATTATAATATTTGAGCACCAAGAAATTGAAGGCAATTCGAATTATTTTTGAATGAAGCTGGCCGACGTCATATGGGTGGAAAAGACAAGGTGGCACCGACGTTGGATGAAGACCAAATTAAAACATATTAATACCCATGCCTAAATTCATTTGAAAGGTGTTTTTAAAATTTGTGCAAGTAATTCATTTGGCATTCAATTCATTGCACACAGTAGAGAAGAAGAGGGAAGAGGAGTGCAGTCCTCTACGATGAACATGGAGGTTTTACATTCGAATTGGTGCACATTTGAACCCATCCAACCAGCTAGACCAACTGGTGGCTGAGTTGACACGAAGGTATTGTGAGGAGGTTTCGGGTTTGAAACCCATTGCGGATCATTTTGTTTTGGTTTGGTTAAGTTCATGGTAGGAGGAGATAAAGGGCGACTGGTGCCTTAGTGCTCTCACGAGCTGCGTTGGTGCAGCCGGTCGTGGCCCCTTGGTTGGGCACCTTGCTCTCACGAGGTGAGAGGTTTGAGTCACATTGAGGGAAGAATAAAAAGAGGTATTTAAATTTTAAATTGTAATTTGATTTTTTGTGGAGTTATAAGGTTAAGTTGGCATTTAATTTTTGCTCATTTGATATAGGAGAAATAAGGTGTGAAAAGGGTCTTTTGGTGTTGAAATTTAAATCTGTTTAGAAGGAGAAATAAGGTGTGATAAGGATTCTTTCATTGTATGAGTTGATTGTGTGTGTTTTAAAAGTAGGAGTTATAAGGTGTTTCATGGTTTAATTATTGTGTGTATTTTTGCATGGTGAAGGAAAGTTTAAAGGTTTTTATTCTTTAATTAAAAGCCTTGTTTTGAGAAAGTAAAAAGAGGATAGAGCAATATTTCTGTGCAAATTTTTGAGGAAAGGTTTTTGTGATTGTTTTGAAAAGAAGATTGGCTAACCTCTTGAAGTGGCAAAAAGGAAATTATTTTGGAACAGGTTTTGAGGGCACTTTTTCATCAAAGCAAGTTAAGAGGTATGTTGACATTATTACTTCTCTAGAGTGGTTGGTTGAGAAAATATTTCAGAATTATAAGGTGGAGATAAAAGGGTTGATTAGTGTGTATTGTTGGAAATATTTGAGCTATGTTTTGAGAACAAATTGTGCATCATTGATTAGTGAAATTGGAAACACTTGAGTTAGGGTTTTTGAGAATAAATTGTGTATTCTTCTTGAAAGAATTTGTGAAGCATTTGTGCATTGATATGAGTGATATTAAATGTGAATGTTAGAGATCAGTTTTATGAAGCAAGTATTATGAGCAGTATTGAGCATGTGTTATGGATAGTTTTGAGCATGTGTTTAGAACAGAGTTGAGCAGAGATAGTAAGAATATTAGAACACGGTTGTGAGCTATTTTTGAATAGGATTTTTGAGAAGGCTTGTAAGCAGTTCTAAGTAGGATATGTAAGAAGGCTAGAGGAATAATTATGTAAGATTTGTGAGCAGGTTTGAGATAGACTTGTGAGCAGGTGTGAGCCATTTTAGAATAGGTAGTTGAGAAGACTTGATTAGAGTTGAGCAGAGTTGAGAGTAGACTTTGGAGTCAACTAGAGCAAAGGGGATAGAGTTCTCTTATGGAGAGAGATCCACAAACTAGAGTATTAGGGATTGAGATCTCCTTTGGATAGAGGTCCATAAACATTGTAATAGGGAATTGGTTCCCAAGATTTGTTGAGAAAATTATAAGAAATATTTTCTCCATGGACGTAACCCAAATTGGGTGAACCACGTTAAAACCATGTCTCTCATGTGTGTGATGATTTGTGCATTATTTACTACTTTGATATTATTGTTGTTATCATTTGGATTGAAAAGTAAAAATTTTTATCTTATACTGTTCACCCCCTCTCAGTATAAGCTTGTGTTCTTCAATTGGTATCAGAGCAAGTTCCTTCATGAAAAGCCTAATAGTTTGAAGGAAGATCCTACAAGAACACACAAGACCACAGAAGAAGGAGAAGAAGCCATGATTGACATGAAAGAGGAACTTATTGTTGCTCTTGGAAATTTGGAAAGAGTTAGAGAGAAGAATTCAAAATTGAAGGCTCAAATTCAAAAGGATGAGGAAACAAAGACAAAACTTCTACATAATCTCATAGAATTAAAGGTGAAGGTTGAAGAGGCAAAGAAAATTGAAAAATATATGGCTAAAAGGTTAGAGGTAAAGGAGTTAGAATGTGAAATATTAGAACATGAAGTGGTCTCTCTAAGGATGGAAGTGAAATATTCTAAGGATAAGTTGCACAAGTTTGGGAAAAGTTCAAAATATTTGGATAAAATTATCAATACACAAAGATCTTCATTTATCAAAGCAAGACTTGGTTTTGAAGAAGGACAAGGGAAACAGAAAGAGGAGTCAAGCTCCAAAGGAACAAAGATATCAAAGAAAGAAGAGCCCATGACCTATGTTGATATATTGAAAGGTAAAAGTATTAAGGAAGAAAACAAAGAGACATCATGGACAAAATTCAATTATAGAAATAACAAAGGAAGAATCATGCGACCATATCATTCAAGGCAATCTAATAGGTTACAAAATTTCTTCCATGGTTATTGTTTTTCATGTAGCAAATATGGTCATAGAGTTGTACATTGCATGGTCTGTGTGAGAAATAATGTTGATAGAAATTTCAATTCATTTGCACCTCTCATGGATAACAATATCATATGTTACAAATGTAATAACTTTGGGCACAAGGCCAAATGGTGTAAAATAATATTTCTTGAATCAAGCAAAAAGGAGGATCAGAAGGTTCAAAAGAATACAACCTCAAAAGTTTGGAAAGAGAGAGAGGAGCAAGAAAAGGAGAAGTCAATGTTGGTACAAACAACTCTTCATGCACAAGATAAGAGAAATCAGTGGTTTGTTGATAGTGGTTGTTCAAGTCATATGACAGGTGAAAAAAGTAAATTTCTTGCACTTAAAGAAATCAATGGAGGATCAGTAAAATTTGGTGATAATGCTTCAACAAAAATTGTTGGGAAAGGGACTTTGAGTTTAGATAATGGAAAATCAAAGATAGAAAATGTATTGTATGTTAAGGGATTGAAGCACAATTTACTAAGTGTAAGTCAACTTTGTGATCAAGGGCACATAATCACATTTCATCCAAATAGATGTGAGATCAAAAAATCCAAGACAGGAAAGCTTATTGCAGATGCCAGTAGAACTACAAACAATCTCTACATGTTGAGTGAAATTAAGGGAGAAAAATATTTCTTATCACAAGAGGATGAGAGTTGGTTATGGCATAGAAGAATGGGTCATCTAAAATTTGACAACATAGTGAAAATAAGCAACAAATAGGCAGTCAGAGATTTACCCAAGATAAAAAGACCACAAAGCACAATTTGTGCACAATGTCAGCATGGTAAGCAAACAAGAACAAGTTTCAAGTCAAAAGAATTTTCTTCATCCAAACCATTGAAACTAGTTCACACTGATCTATGTGGTCCTACTAGGACAAAGAGTTTAAAAGGTGAAAGCTACTTCATGCTATTTATAGATGATTTCTCCATAATGACTTGGGTGGCATTCTTAAAAGAAAATTCATAAGCCTTTGAGAAGTTCCAAGCATTCAAAGTTCTAGTAGAAAATGAAATAGGTAAAAAGATCAAGTGTCTAAGATCAGATAGAGGAGGAGAATTTACTTCAGGTGAATTCATAGAATTCTATGAACAACATGGGATCAAAATAGAATACTCAGTAGCAAGGACTCCACAACAAAATGGAGTAGTTGAAAGGAAAAATAGAACTATTGAGAATATGGCCAGAGCTATGCTAAATGAATCCAAGATTTCAGATGGGTTTTGGAAAGAGGTAGTTCATACAACTATCTATATCATCAATAGAGCTCAGGTAAGAGTAAATCATCACAAAACTCCATATGAGCTTTGGAAGGGAAGACCAGCTACTATGAAGTATTTAAGAGTTTTTGGAAGCAAATGCTACATTAGACGGGAAGAGAAAAATTTGGGCAAGTTTGATTCAAGGTGCGATGAGGGTATCTTCCTTGGCTATTCCACTAAGAGAAAAGCCTATAAATGCTATAATAAGAGGACACATACAATTATGGAAAGTATAAATGTGATAGTTGATGAACAGATAGGGTCAAAAGAACCAGCTCAAGAAATTGTATATCAAGAAGAAGAAAGTTGCCAAGAAGAAGTAGGTGAAGAATCAGAAGAAGATGAAGCACAAAGAACACCACCTAAGACTCCATCCAGGTATGTGCAAAAGAATCATCCAAGAGATCTGATTATTGGAAATCCAGATGAAAGACAAACAAGGAGGAAGATAATAGGAACAAGTGAACATGCAAATCTTTCTTTGTTGTCTAAAATTGAGCCCAAGGATTTCAATGAGGCAAGAGAAGATAAATTTTGGGTCAAGGCAATGGATGAGGAGTTGGATCAGATAGAAAAAAGTGAGACTTGGGAACTTGTCCCATGACCAAAAGACAAGAATGTAATTGGCACTAAATGGGTTTACAGAAATAAGTTAAATGAAGATGGTCAGGTAGTTAGAAATAAAGCAAGACTGGTATGCAAAGGCTATGCACAGGTTGAAGGGATTGATTTTGATGAAACATTTGCTCCTGTTGCATGACTTGAGGCCATAAGAATATTTTTAGCTTTCTCAAGATTCAAAAACTTCAAAGTATATCAAATGGATGTAAAATCAGCTTTTCTCAATGGCTTCTTAGAAGAAGAAGTCTACATTGAGCAACCTGAGGGGTTCAACCTGACTGATAAGCCAGATTATGTATGCATATTAAAGAAGGCTCTTTATGGACTAAAGCAAGCCCCTAGGGCTTGGTATTCAAGGTTGGATAAGTATCTTCAAGAACAAGGTTTCAGAAAAGGAATAGCTGACAACAATTTATACATCAAAAATGAAGGAAATGACTTGTTGATTGTGGTGGTCTATGTGGATGATATCATTTTTGGAGGCAGTAATGATAAGATGTGTCAAAAATTTGCAAAGTGTATGCAAAATGAATTTGAAATGTCAATGCTTGGTGAGTTGTCCTTCTTCCTTGGATTACAGATTTCCCAATTAGAAAAAGGTATATTTCTCTCACAAACCAAGTATATAAAAGAAATGTTGAGAAAATTCAAATTGGAGGATTGCAAAATAGTAAGTACCCCCATGGTTACAGGATGCAAGTTGAGTAAATATGATGAATCTCCTGAGGCAAATCAGACATTGTATAGATCCATGATTGGTAGCTTACTATATGTCACAACTACAAGACCAGATATAATGCAAGTAGTGGGACTAGTGGCAAGATTTCAAGCAGCACCAAAGGAAACACATGTACAGGTAGTAAAGAGAATTCTCAGGTATTTAAAAGGAACTATGGAACTTGGAATTTGGTATCCCAAAAGTAACAACTTCACTCTCACAGCATATACAGATGCATATTGGGTAGGCAATATTGATGATAGAAAGAGCACAAGTGGAGGAGCATTCTTTCTTGGAGAGTGTTTAGTCTCTTGGCTAAGCAAGAAACAAGCATCGATGTCCTTATCCACAGTAGAGGTAGAGTACATTGTAGCAGTTGCTTGTTGTACACAAGTGTTATGGATGAAGTAAACTTTAACATATTTTAAAATAGAGCATGATCATCCCATCTCCATACTATGTGATAATACAAGTGCCATAAATATTTCAAAGAATCCAGTGATGCATTCAAGGACCAAGCACATTCCAATAAAATATCATTTTTTGAGAGAGCAGGTGATGGATAAGCAAGTCAAAATGGAATATGTTACTACAAAAGAACAAATTGTGGACATATTTACTAAGCCACTTCCAAAGGAAACTTTTGAGTATCTTAGAGGAAAGTTGGGAGTAGTCTTACTCCCATCCCAAACTTGATCACCTCAAGGAGAGGAGGTGGGGAGGGGGCTGAGCTAAGAGTCTTATCTTTAGCCCCAAAGGAGTCCCTTTGCCATTGATGTCAAAGGGGGAGATATTTGAGTAAGGGGAGAGCATTCAATCAGGGGGAGCAACTTCTCAGGGGGAGCAGATTTGGAATCCAGTGGTTGGAAAAGGAATTTTTAGAAAGGGTTGCCATCAATGACAAAGGGGGAGATTGTTGGAAATTTTGAGTATAGTGTGTTGTCATTGATGTCAAAGGATTGATGTCATAGGTTGATGTCAAAAGGTTTCTGTGTCAAATAATATATAATAATAGAGTTTGAATATTATAATGAAGGAAAAAAGGCTTAAGAGCTCTTTGGAACAATGGTTTAAAATGAAGGTAAGGTTCAAAAGAATTAAAAACAATAATATTAATTGTGAAGGCAAGTTTAAAAGAATTTATAATATTATTGAAGGTAATAATATTAATTGTGAAGGCAAGGTTCAAAAGGAGTAATATTATAATATTTTTATTATAATATAAAGTTTTTAAATTATAATATTTGAGCACCAAGAAATTGAAGGCAATTCGAATTATTTTTGAATGAAGCTGGCCGACGTCATATGGGTGGAAAAGACAAGGTGGCACCGACGTTGGATGAAGACCAAATTAAAACTATTAATACCCATGCCTAAAGTCATTTGAAGGTGTTCAAAATTTGTGCAAGTAATTCATTCAACATTCGATTCATTGCATGTGGTAGAGAAGAAGAGGGAAGAGGAGCGTAATCCTCTACAATGAATGTGGAGGTTTTAAATTCGAACTGGTGCACATTTGAATCCGTTCAACCAGCTAGACCAGTTGGTGGTTGAGCCAATGTGAAGGCATTGTGAGGAGGAGGTTTTGGGTTCAAAACCCATCATGGACAATTTTATTTTTGGTTTGGCTAAGTTCACGGTAGGAGAAGATAAAGGGCGATTGGCGCCTTAGTGCTCTCATGAGCTACATTGGCACAGCCGGTCATGGCCCCTTGGTTGGGCACCTTGCTCTCACGAGGTGAGAGGTTCGAATCACATTGAGGGTAGAATAAAAGAGGTATTTAAATTTTAAATTATAATTTGATTTTTTGTGGAGTTATAAGGTTAAGTTGGCATTTAATTTTTGCTCATTTGATATAGGAGAAATAAGGTGTGAAAAGGGTCTTTTGATATTGAAATTTAAATATGTTTAGAAGGAGAAATAAGGTGTGATAAGGATTCTTTCATTGTATGAGTTGATTGTGTGTGTTTTAAAAGTAGGAGTTATAAGGTGTTTTATGGTTTAAATTGTGTGTGTGTATTTTTGGAGGGAGAAAGTTAAAAGGTTTTTATTCTTTAATTAAAAGCCTTGTTTTGAGAAAGTAAAAAGAGTATAGAGCAATATTTTTGTGCACAATTTTTGAGGAAAGGTTTTTGTGATTGTTTTGAAAAGAAGATTGGCTAACCTCTTGAAGTGGCAAAAAGGAAATTATTTTGGAACAGGTTTTGAGGGCACTTTTTCATCAAAGCAAGTTAAGAGGTATGTTGACATTATTACTTCTCTAGAGTGGTTGGTTGAGAAAATATTTCAGAATTATAAGGTGGAGATAAAAGGGTTGATTAGTGTGTATTGTTGGAAATATTTGAGCTATGTTTTGAGAACAAATTGTGCATCATTGATTAGTGAAATTGGAAACACTTGAGTTAGGATTTTTGAGAACAAATTGTGTATTCTTCTTGAAAGAATTTGTGAAGCATTTGTGCATTGATATGAGTGATATTGAATGTGAATGTTAGAGATCAGTTTTATGAAGCAAGTATTATGAGCAGTATTGAGCATGTGTTATGGATATTTTTGAGCATGTGTTTAGAACAGAGTTGAGCAGAGATAGTAAGCAAATTAGAATAGGATTGTGAGCTATTTTGAACAGGGTTTTGAGAAGGCTTGTAAGCAGTTCTGAGGAATAAGGTAGACTTGTGTAGGATTTATGAGTAGACTTGTGAGCAGGTTTGAGATAGACTTGTGAGCAGGTGTGAGCCAGTTTAGAATAGTTAGTTTGAGATAAACTTATGAGCAAATTTGAGATAGACTTGTGAGCAAGTGTGAGCTATTTAGAATAGGTAGTTGAGCAGACTTGATCAGAGTTGAGCAGAATTGAGAGTAGACTTTGGAGTCCACCAGAGCAAAGGGGATAGAGTTCTCCTATGGAGAGAGATCCACAAACCAGAGTATTGGGGATTGAGATCTCCTTTGGATAGAGGTCCATAAACATTGTAATAGGGAATTGGTTCCCAAGATTTGTTGAGAAAATATTAAGAAATATTTTCTCCATGGACGTAACCCAAATTGGGTGAACCATGTTAAAATCATGTCTCTCATGTGTGTGATGATTTGTGCATTATTTACTGCTTTGATATTATTGTTGTTATCATTTGGATTGAAAAGTAAAAAGTTTTATCTTATACTATTCACCTCCCCTCTCAGTATAAGCTTGTGTTCTTCAAATATGTCTTTTTCCCTTACTAGGGACTTTCTATATTCACTTTTTCTATTACACTATGGATTATTCTATCCATACGTGGGTACAATTTATCACCATGAATATGGAACATAGGTGTACTAAAAGGTATCCTCTATAATCCTATAAATTTCCATATGAGCAATACTCACCACCATTATCACTTCTCAAAACCTTTATATTTTTATCTATATGATTTTCTACAAGAGCCTTAAACTCTTTAAATTTATTGAAAACATCATTTTATTCCGTAAATAATATACCTAGGTATTTCTCGAAAAATCATCTATAAATGTAACAAAATAGATAGATTTCTTGAGAAGTCATCTATAAATGTAACAAAATAGATATATTCACCTAACAATGGTACTTTTGTAGGTTCAAACATATCACTATGAACTAGATGAAAAATTCCTTTAGATCTTGTAGCACTACCAAGAAACTTGACTCAAGTTTGCTTTCCAAAATCATAGTGCCCATAAAAATTAAAATTTAATGGGCAATCAAAAATTCCTTTAGCCATACCCTTAATTTTTTATGTTCAAAGGTCTTTCTCACCAATATTCCCCATGCTTGATGCTACAACATTATCTTCACTATAGGAATACTCAAAGATGCTTCTACCGTATTATTCTCCTCTATAACTGAAGAGTTATTACAATCAATACTTACATTGCTAGCCTCAAGTCTAAACAAATTTCCTATATGAACTCCCCTTGTCAACACCAAGACTCCATGAACCATCTTACAACTATATTTATTGAATACCACAGTCACACATGTGTCATTCATATTACTCATGGATATCATATTCCTTGATAAACTTAGAATATGTAACAGACCAGGAAGATTTTTAATTCTTCCATATTTTAACCTCAACTTAACTCTTCTTCGAACTATTATTTTATATGTCAAATTTTCTCCTAAGAAGACTTCACCTCCATTTATCTTTTTATATTCATAGAACCTCTTTCTATGAGGATTCATTTGAAACGAAGAACCTAAGTCAATTAGCCATGAGTTATGGCATTCACTTGAGCATATTGTAGCTAATAATAAGTCCCTTAAATATTCATTTGTGGTCTTCATTTTTGTAGAAGTTCCTTCATAATATGATCGACTATTATTAGCCTTTTTAGATCTACAGTTTCTTTTATAATGCTTTGTTTCACCACACTTTCAATATTTCCTATTTTTTGGAGCAATAAATTTACCCCTAGATCTTGATTTCTTTTTACTTCTTTCTTGAGAATGACCTCTCACAACCAAGTCATCCTTCTAATGATAATCCTCAAAAAAATATTGTCTCATTTCCTCAGATAGCAATGTTCCTGCTATATATTCTACTTTCAATGTATAAGTAGTATCAGTGATATACATAACTAGGTTATCCCATGAATAAAATAATAAAGTAAAGTAATGCACTTTTTCTCTTCATCCAGTTTTACTTCAACAAAGTTTTATTTACTTACCACATTGTTAAAAATATTTATATGTTTAACCGCAAAGTCACCATCATTCATCCGAAGTGAATACAACTTATTTAAAAGAAATATTTTATTTTCCAATGACTTTATCTGATACAAAGTTTCTAACTTATCCCATAATTACTTTGTTGTGGTCTCTATTGATACATTCAACAATACCAAATCAAATAAGCATAGTATAATAGAAATCCTTGCCTTCCTATCTATCTTCAGTCAATCCTCATCTATCGTTGATGTTGGTTTTATTCTCGAGATCACAATCCACTAATCTCTATCACCCAACAAATCCTCCATCTGGAGTTTTCATAACTCAAAATTCTAGCCATTAAATTTTTTAATATCTACCTATGTGCTTCCCATAATTTTCCTTCGTCCAAATTATTTCATGTACGATTTCCACTTAAGAATTAATTTATCATAAGTTTGAAACCCTTACTCCTTGAACAAAGCTAAAAAATCTAGCTTTGATACCAAATGAAGAGCAAAAAGCCCCGATAAACTAAATCTATAAAAATAGTAAATACATAATCAAAGGAAAAAAGAAGATAACATATACACACATAACACAATATTTCACCTAGGAAACCCTTATGGGAAAAATCCAACATAGTAATATATCCTTATTGTATAAACTTAACCATATCCAATACAATAATGTCTATCTCTCATCTCTCTTCAAACCCTAATGCAAGTGCAATTAATTAACAACACAAGAATATATTTTACAATACCAGGGGCGAAAAACCATGGGTTCAAGTATTTAACCCTAAACAACCCATATGGTTCTAAAAGAAGCTTAAGAAACCCTAAAACTTTCATTGGGGGATGTCACCGTTGAACCCTGATGAGGATTCATGGAGAGTGTCTAGTACCTTTTAGAGTTAACCCCCTAGAATAACATGAAAAACATTCAACATATTTCCAACAAGTCAATTATCGTAAGTATGTTTATGGTCTAACTAAATACTAACTCATACCAATTTAGATATGAAGATGAAAAAACCAAAGAAAAAATAAGAGAAACGTAGAAAAAAGAGACCAAAATAAATGAAAGGAAAAAAATATATAACTTTTATACTTTAAATACAATTTAAACATAAAAACATTTTATTTTGAAACATGAAGAATATAATAATATATATGAAAATTGATAATACCATTGGATGCTACCTCTATTAACCTTATCCCATTGGGTAGAATGAATTCATCGAGACCCCGAACCTACAGGGCATCGAACTAGGGTAACCAATCGATAAACACTCGATCGCTACCATCCAACCTATCCCATTTTGGATAGGCCATGGTTTAAACCTTAGATTTCCCCAAAGAGATGCCAAAGCCCTAACCAATGTTCTATCCTAAATGGATACAAAAAAATATATATTAGAGTAAAGCACATGTTTTTATGAGGTGTCTGAACTCTCTTGTATTAGGGTTTGAACTTAGGTCTCATGGATGAAAACCCACCTAAGAAGTTATTACTATGGTATCTATGAAAAAAATTTAGGGTAAAACAAGGATTTTTGAAAGGGACCTCGGTCCCCTTGTACTGAGGTTTGAACTTGGATTTTCTAGATGAAACCTGCAGATATACCACTACAATATCCCTCACGAGACAAGTTGTTCAATAAAGCAAAGCCAACAGGATACCCAACCTTCCATGGTATCAAACTAACAAATACTCAGACACTACCATCCATCGTATCCCCTTCTCAGTATGTCCTAGTTTGAACCTTGGACCTCCCCAAAAAGAAGCCAAAGCCCTAACCACCGCACCATCCTTACAAACAAGTATGTAATGATATTACTATCTGCTAATATTTTAATATAGAAATATTAAATACTAATATTTTAATATAGAATAATAATTATTTTCAATTTCAATCACATAATAAAGCCACAACTCATAAGTCTAACTATTACCACATCCATGATAGGAATGACGAAAAACGAATTTGGAAATATCCAAATAAGAAAAAGAAGATTTAAAATGGACATCACTGATAATGCAATGGCTTCCTACAGTACCTCGTATATCTTGCATCTACC
This sequence comes from Wollemia nobilis, assembly GCA_028583015.1. NCBI lineage: Eukaryota > Viridiplantae > Streptophyta > Pinopsida > Araucariales > Araucariaceae > Wollemia > Wollemia nobilis. The sequence continues at coordinate 884,823 of JAQPPZ010000910.1, forward strand.
TGCAACTCCCTCCGATCACTCTAAAAATAATTTCTCACAAAATAGAATATGGATGGGAAAAAATATGGATTATGTGTATCCCACTTATAGATGCACCCATTTACAAGATAAAAATTCAATGAATGTAGTCTCTTTACTTTATTGTAATAAACATGGAGGTCAAAGCATTAGCTTATAACTCCTCTTATTTCATGTTCATGTGACATCCAACTCATGGATGATGAGCCAAAACTTGGTCAAGCAAGCATAGGTTTTATTTAACTTTGTTGATGCTTATATATCAAAGTGTTTCCTTCAAACCATCTATATATGTATCTTCCTTTTAATAATTATTAGAATCATGCAATATTTATTGGCTCTCTTGTATTTCTATTAGATCTATATCATCCATATTTTCAAAATCCATGCTAGGTATCTACTTTTGTCACTCATGAAATCAATATAATTTTTTTTTTCTTCTAAGTTTGATTCAATTTAAAAAGTAATCAAAAGGTTCTATTCCATGACAATTGTTTCCATATTACCTAAATCGTATTCATTTCTTTCTGGCCAAAAAATGGGTATATTATATTAAGGTACATAATTAATATAAATATTGTGTTACTATATTTTTTCTTTTGTGTTCTACTACTTGTCAAAGTGATATTTTACACACTTTGGACATGGCTTCCTAGTTCTTGTGTTGGAATGTATTTTTTCTATGACCATAATTTTTGGATTTCTTTTTATTATCTTTTCTTGATGAGTTCTTATAAGGGTGGTTTACATTTTTTTTTTTTTTATAGTTCTTTGTTTTAGGGGTTGGTGATACGACTTCATGTACTATTTTTATCTCTTTGGAATTTATTTAATATTAGTTGCTATGGTAATTTCCTTCATTTTATCTAAAATTTTGATATTTTTATAGAATTAATAAAGTCTTGCCATTATGTTTTTGGTGATTTACTTTGTTCTTGATTTCAATTGTTTAAGTTCTAACTATTTTGTAAAGGTGTCTTATTGTTTTTTAAGCTTATCCTTTTGACCATTAAGGTTTTAATATTGAACCAAATGTGTACTTTTTTTATCCATATGTATTTTTTAATACTATTGTACCATTGAAGTGTTGTTTCTTTGAGATGTAAAATGATATTAAGAGCCTTATCTTCTACTATAATCTCAAGTATTCAAAATAAATTATCATTTAACTTGAATCATGCTTCATGAGCCACATGGCTTGTGGAATCAAAATTCTAATTTGTGAACTTCTTGAGATATTTTTCTAGAGTGAGAGTATAAGAGTGTCTTTATCTTCTCTTGTATTCCCTTACCTTTCTTTCCATTTATCTCAATAATTAATATATATAATTGGATTGACTTACTTCCTAGCCATTTGGAAGTCTTTGTATATTTTTCACTTATATTTTTATTGCTTGAAATAAGTTTACATGAGTTGTTTGCTATGAAATTGACTATTATTTGGAAAAAAAACATGGATTCTTTGTATGCCATGATGATGGACCATGACCATCCCACTTATAGATGCACCCAATTACAAGATACAATATCAATGATTGTAGTCTCTTTACTTTATTGTAGTAAACATGGGGATCATAGAATTATCTTATAACTCCTTTTATTTCATGCTCATCAAACTCATGGATGATGAGCCAAAACTTGGTCAAACAAGCATAGGTTTTGTTTAACTTTGTTGATACTTTTTTTATCCAAGTGTTCCCTTCAAACCATCTAGATATGCATCTTCCTTTCAGTAATTATTAGAATCGAGCTATATTTATTGGCTCTCTTGTATTTCTATTAGCTCTATATCACCCATGTTTTTAGAATCCATATTATAAAGTGTCAATGATTTGCTTTTGTCACTCGTGAAATTAATATAATTTCTTTCTTTCTTCTAAGTTTATTTCAATTTAAAAAGCAATCATAAGGTTCCATTCCATGACAACTATTTGCATATTACCATTGGGTTTAAAGGATGTCAAAAGACATCATTCATCATTCATTCATATAATGTTGAAGACATAATATTACCACCATCTATGAATATAGGGAACTGGATGTTGAAAAACTCATTATCATATGGATGTTATTAAATTTAGAATATTTTTTTATGTATTTGAAGTCCTTTTTTATATTTCTTAATGAAGTAAAATAAATTGATAAATTTCAAGCATCAGAGTAGTTGAACAATTTTATAAAAATATTCCAATTTATATCTATGTAATTTTCTTTTTCATAATTATTATAATCAAAACTTGCTCTTGTATATTATTGGTTAAATGAAATGTGTGAAGACCAAGAATATACATATTTTCATTTCAAGTTAGATATCAAACCACTAATTTTTTTTATTCTCATAAAGACTTGATTTTTCAATGGAGTCAAACATGCACAATGGATATACATTGATAAAATGGTAAAGCTACTAAGGGATATTAATTATTTATTCAAATTATTATCATAATGATAATGCACGTGTTTTGAAGGCTTTCAACTAAGTGAACCCCCATGATAATGTCCCATCCCAATATTAGAAATATGGCTACTAGAGGAATATTTCTTTATTTCAACACTAAAAGCCTCATTTAAATCATTGTCATTATCACTATCAATTTGTTTTCTCATGTTTCCTTTATTAGCATAGTAAGTTATGTCAGTGTAGAAACATCCTCATAGGTCTCATGTAACTTATTTAAATATTGATAGAACAACACAAGATCTTCCTTCTTCTTAGGTTTCTATAATAGTAGAAATTTTTTAACTACCTCTTGAGGAAGGGGAGTTATAACATCCATATTAGGTTGACCATATTTTTATTCATAAATGTCTTTGTGGTATTGTAAACAAAACTCAAGATGTCCTTTATATATCTTCCTTCTAGAAGTCTCTTTTTTCTCATGTTCATATATTAGAACATTTTGTATCTCATCCATAGAATGAATAAATAAATTTCATGATTAGGAGGAGAATATCCCCAAATATCTAAGTCTTCTTCTATGGTAGAAAAATTATCATTATAAGTAAGCTTAACCACCTGACAAGAAAAGAAAGCTATGATACTCATTTTATTGTTCTAAGATCTACTCAATATCATATTATAGTTGGTCTTGAAATCAAATACCATGAACTTCACTCTAACTTCTTTGGGTCCTATAGAAATAGACAACCAAATGCAACCCATAGGGTCTTAAGGATGGTCATTATGAGCATAACAATAGTTTATAGTAGATAAAAAAAATTTCCTAGTGATCTTTAGGATAATGACATAACACATGTACCACACTCTTCAATAGTGAAATCCCTACAAACATCCATAGCATTATGTACGACTATAATTAGTAATGGAATATCATTAGCCCTTGCTAGGTAATGGGAAAAAATTATGTTTTTAAGATAAAATTGATAATTAAATTAGGGTTAGTATATGCATCAATATAGATATTTTTCTTATGTTATTGATTGTCCTACACTTCATAAGTTTTTGGAATGATGGTCATAAGATTGCCAATATTATATCCAATCATATCCATCTCATCCAATGATTCTTTTAATTACTATATTAATGATAGGGAAATATCCTAAGTAGTTCCAAGAATGGGACGTGTTATATACAACTCCTCCACAATGTCCCACTATTTTATTTTTCTCATTATTGCTTTAAGTATTGACTCTTTGGGATGGGTTTGGCTATTAAACAACATAATCCATAGCGTTGGTTGAGACCTTACCATAATTTGTCTCTCTGTTAGTAGGAATTTTTACATTTTTAATAGGTTCTTGGATGACTAAAGGAGGGTTTAGGATTTTATCACTTATAAATGGATTGACCATTACTTGAGTAGGTTATTTGACCGTGTACTTCTTTTCTTTATTGTCTTTAGAAGGTTGTTTCTTTTTATATTGGGGTGCACTTTTAATAATAACAATAAGTTTTTATTCTAAATATGAAATGGTTTCTCTTTGCACCTCCTAAATGTTGACATAATGAGTCACATTTGGCTAACTAGAAATATATTCTCCATTTGGACTAGGTTGAGCAAAGACTTTGTTGATTTGAGGAGCACTTTATAAATTGCTAGGTCCAAGATTATTGTTTAGAGGATAAGTATAATTTTGATTTTGTTTATTCTAACATGTTGGAATTCATATTTATTTCCAAAAATGAATAGAAGCAATCCATCCACTCAAATATTATAGAAAAAATATTTAAAAGAACAAAATAAAGAAATAGATAGTGGGTACTAGTATGCACCATAAATAATCACAATATTAGCCATAGATAAATATCAAAACACTCTAATGTAATGGATGGAGTGGTGGGGGTATTTATACCTATACAAAAATCCTAATTACATAAATGAGTTAAAATAAAGAATAATTTAAGTTAATTATAAGTTATAAGATGAGTTTAATCATAACAAGGTTAATTGAGGCCCATAGGGATTACATAATAAAATATTATAATAAATTAAATACAATTGTACAATGATTTACCATAGGCCTATACAAGATTACCTAATATAATATTGTTCATGGTCATAATTCAAATTACACTTTCAACTCCCTCTCATAATCTAAATTGAGGATCCAAGGATAAAAGACATAATTAATAATAAAATTAAACCCACAAATAATGGATTTTTTAATGGGCCTCTACACTTGAGGAAGAATCATCTAGATTTATTTTATAATGGATGCTCTAGTAGACCTCTAGACTTAAAGAAGAATCATTTGGATCCCCCTCATCATCTAAAATTTGTTGATGCAAAAATACTCTCCATGGGAATATCCATAGGTTAGACCATAGTCATCATTTCCACTATCAATTACTCCTACACATATCCAAAGAACACTTCTACTAAGAATCCAAATTAGGAAGAAAAATCAAGAGTACCACCTCTAAAAAAGGACTTAATATTCTATAGTTACATAAAGTGATACTTGGAGATATAGTTTTACCTTTTACAACATACAACATCTTATTTAAAAACTCTAACTTGCCCTTAAGCCACCTAATATTTGTCACCAAAGGAGGCTTTGCATGGAAAGATCCATTACAAAATTCTAAGAGTAACTAGAAAAATAATAGAAGAAAGAGATTGTCAAGTATTATACCTTCATGAATAAGTTGAATCGATGGCCCAAAGGAGAGAGATATATTGAATAAAGCACATTGTGAATAATTTTCCTATATGCCTCAAAATTACTCAAAAACTACTACAACTATCACAAATCCAATTGCATCTTTCATAAATATAGACCAAATATTTTGATTGCATAACTTATAGTAAAGTTTTCATTTTAAAATAGGGCAATATGCCTCTAAAAACTATCCTACACAATTTGGCCCTTAACATTATAACAAGTCCATGAATTGACATCATCAATATGAAAAGTTCAAAAAGTATGGAATTTGAAAAAAGGCTCAAAAATATTTTAGATTTAAAAATTATGGCCTTTAGAATTTTTTCCTAAATAGACTTCAGAAAAGAAAAAATTGACCTCAAAATCCTTAAAGAAGTGGGAACCAATCCCAACCTGCTACTTGGTACCCTCTCATTAAATAGTGATTGTCACTCAAATTTTGTGCTACCTAGTTGCTATTGACTTGTTAGAAGTTTGACACTTGTCACTTTTTTATTGTTCAAAGGTGTATTAGTTTGTAAAAAAATATATTGGTAGTACCCAAAGGTACCACATTGAACAAAAAACCAATGCATCCCTTGCTTGGTATTAGAGGATCAACAAGGATTCAAACTGGTGTCTCCAACACACAAAGTACCTTGCACTAACCAACCTATCATTTATTTGGACGAGGTTTGAATCACAAGTTCTTGTAGAAGACTAATTAATTTATTGTGCTCAACTTTTTGATCTAAATATAAACCTCCTACTCATGCTCTTGCATGAATGACATAATTGACTTGGCCAAATATACCTTTTTATCTTAACCTGTCATACCTCCATAGATGATGTGATATCATCCAGACAAATATGCTACACATGCTAATCAAAATAAGAGAAATTATATCTCAAACTTGAGATCTCCCTCCACTAGATTACCAATACCTTTTCTCTTGGCCATGTTGACATGCACTCAAGATGCAACGGAGGTGAGAAACTCTTATTAATTAATTTTGATGTGTCCTTCCAAGAAAAAATAATTTGTACAAATTTGAACCTATGGCCCATAAAAAATAAACCTTACATAGTCCTTGTCTAGATAATGCAATACCTTCTATAAAAACAAAGGAACACGTGTTGCCTCCATGGAGAGAAGTCATGCCCAACATACCAAAAGATATGTTACGATTTTTTTGTTGAAGTAATGTGAAGTACAATGGGTGGCACAACTGGGGGCCACACTCCATTGGGGTATAGCAATAGAGGCCCCTCTCCTCATGATTTAAACTAAGGTCATCGAGATGAAACACTAATGACATACCATTGGGATAGAATATTTCCTTTTTAAAGCCCTTGTCTTATATTTAGAGATATGATTTCAAATAAGATAAGGACTGCAAAAAGGGAATATTCTAACCTTTTAAATTTGAAAATTGACACCTTTTTCCCAAGGTATCATGAAAAATCTACAAGGGAGGAAGGAAATACCAAACAACAAAAAGAGCATGCATATTTTGATGATAACAAATATTATGATGGAGATGGCACAAATGTTATAGACTGGAAGAGAAAATTAATGAAAAAGTGGAAGATTTCCTCTTTGCCTCTCATGCTACAAAAGCTTATAAATTTTCTAAAGAGTAACTCGTCCAAGATTTAGAGAAATTATTGAAGGCTCTAAATGGAATTTCTACATAACCAAATGATGTTGCTCCATATCAATTTTATACCATATTGAAATGCATAGATGTTTCTATAAATGAATAGAAGCAATCCATCCACTCAAATCTTATACAAAAAGTGTAAAAAATGACAAAAGAGAGAAATATATAGTGGGCACCCATAGGCACCATAAATAATCACTATATTATCTGTAGATAAGAATCACAAAACTCCATCAAATGGCATTAGCTCAATCGGTTAGATTCTCAACATTCAAGGAGGAGATCCAAGATTGAATCTTTCCAAGAGATACATGGATAATATCTTAGCAGTTGTACTCTTCCCAAGAGATACGTGGATAATATCTTAGTAATTATAATCTTTCAAAGAGATACATGGATAATATCTTAACAGTTGTAATCTTCCCAAGAGATACATGGATAAAATCCTAGTAGTTTCAATCCTATATAACCAAATGAAGAAAAATAATAATTACAACACTCTAATGAAATGGATGGCGTGGTCAAGAGAATTTATACCAATGCCACAACCCCAATTACATAAATGAGTTAACATAAGCCAACATAAGCCAACATAACAAGAGGGATTTAGATTAATTACAAGTTATAAGGTGGGTTTCACCATAACAAGGTTAATTGTGTCCCATAGGCCTTAAATAATAAAATATTATAATAGATAAAATACAAATATAATATGATTACTTGCAAGCCTATACAAGATTATATATATCATATAATATTTTCCTTGGGCATAATTCATATTACACTTTCAACATGACCCCCTCCTTGGTTATACCTTTGGTTTACTTGAATAGAATTGTACCTTTGGTTTTGATAACCCCCTTGGTTGAACCCTTGACCTTGATTATGGTTAATCTTCTATGGTTAATTATGATGAGCAATTTTTTATTCATAGTTAGGGAATACATTATTATAAATACCTAGATTTTAATTGCAAGGATGATTATATTTATTTTAGAAAAACATAATATTTTCATAGAAAAGGTGAACCTACATTATTGATTTTATCAATGTTTAATTTAGGACTTGTAGACCCAAAATTTTTGCACCCCTTTCTTTTAGGCTAATGGATCCGCACCTGAAAGGGGGAGGGAAAATGATGTATCTACACCTCGGATGAGAAGCACTTGAGTTGTGCTCTCCTTGGTGTTTGTCGATGAATTGGGTGGGGTTCACCAAGAAACACTTTATGTGGTGGTTTCCATGCCTAGGTAAGGTGGATGTTTGTTGAATTCTTTTTATGTGCACACACCTAGGGTTTGGCCAAAATGCAACTATTGCCTAGCTATATGCATTTCAAATTTTGATGAAAACAAAGTAAACAGATTCTAACTAGAAAGCTTTGTAAATCTAACTATGATGCAATGATTTTGTAGATATTGAAAGCAAAAGATGAGGTTTATGCTAGCATATTGTTTTTCTTTGCATTTTGTGTTTTATGTTTCTTTTTTCAACTTAATGTACTAGATGCAAAATGATGTAACTAAATTCTTATTTTTGTCTTTTTGTTCTTTGGAGATTTTTAACAAATGCAATTGATGTAAAAATTGATATAGCTAAGTTTATCTTTTTGCTCTTTTGTGTTTTTCAAAACTAATATGATTGATATAAAATAATGCAATTGAATCTATGTTTTTGATTTTTTCCTTTTGAGTTTTTCAACTAATGCAATTGATATAAAATAATGCAACTAAGTTTGTATTTTGATATTTTCTTTTGAGTTTTTCAACTAATATGATTAAATGCAAAATATGATGTAATTAAATCTATGTTTTTTTTATTCTTTTCTTTCTTTTGTCTTATGCAGATGCTTCTAAAATAGAATGTTATGAAATTACAGTATAGAAAATTATAGAAAAATCAGGTTTAGATCCTTACATGATCTAGATGTCTACAATCATACGCATTCATCTTTATTACGTAAATTTGGATCTATCTGAATTAAATTCAGACTAGTTCGAATCTATCAAGGGAATTTGGATCTATCTGAATCCATTTAAAACCTACAACTCCATAACAAGACACTAAAAATTATAGTTAGGGGTGGGGGATCTACTTAGGCCATAGCAGATCATGGTCTATGATAGTCAGATCCCCTCAGTTATTTTAGCAAACCATAGAAGAAGTGATGGATCTATAAATCTAATGCAAAGCATGCAGTTTAAATGGAAGAAACATAGTGACAATAGTAAGATGCAATAGAATAGCAAAGCTAATAAGTAGTAAAATGCAAATACAAAGTCAATTTGATAAATCTAAAATCAAAACCTACCTCCAACATAGATCTATGCAATTTTAGATATCAACAACAAATTTGAATCACTCCAAATACATTCAAACCTACAATGATCAGATATGTAAACCTACAATGGTCAAATTAGCACAATTTCAGGTTTCATCGATGAATTCGGATGCATCCAAATTCATATAAATCTATAAAAATGATAAATTATGCTAGGGAAAAATGCAATTTAAATTCACAATACACATCTCCATCTCTGATAGCTCCTGGAATGATGATCTATGTCACGATATCCTCTGAAACCTATAACAAAAATACAAGAAAGCCTATTCTTCTCCTAGATTTTCCTACAAAAATCACCATTAGACAGATCTGGAGGTAGCCTACAGGATTTATCATCTAAGGTAGGTCGAGGAATCAAGGAGGAGGATGCAAATAGGTTAGGCTATTAGGAGAATTTGGGAAATTTCCCAATCTAGGTAAATTCGAATGGATCCAAATTCATCAAAAATTTGGGTTTGCCCATATTAGGGGTGAAATCCAAACAATGCACCTAAATTAGGTGCACATTTGATTTGGCTAAATTTGAACCATTCTAAATTTGTCAAAGCTGCTCAAATTTCATGAAAAAAAGGAACAGATAAAATTTGGTTTTATCCAACATAAAAATCAAGGTAGGGGGTTGAAGGGTGAGAGGTACATTGTTAGGGAGTAACAACATGTTGGCTAGGGAATGGGAATTTTGAAATGTGTCAAAATTCCCTAGCTACATTTTACCCCCTCTTTGGTGCATTTATGAACAATAAATGCGTTAAAGAAATATGTAGTGGAAAGGGGAGTTACGTTATAAAGAGACCAAAATTTTATTCAAAATTTTTATTTTTATTATCTAGGGTACCCCCTTTGAGTTTTGTAAAAAAATTAAAATTTATTGCAAAACTTAAAATTTGAAGTGAAAAAGGGGTAAAAAGGGGTATAAAATAGGAAATTAGGGCAAAAACCCTAATTCATTTTTACCCCACTACTCTTGCTAATTTGGCTCTAGAGAAAATGGTGACTTATGAACATCGGGCGGACATGGTTTGCTACTTAGCATAAGGATGTGGGTAAGCATTCTTATCACCTCAAATTTAGGATTTTTTGGTCCATTTTTTAGATTTTTAGAATTTTTGATGTGGCCTACCATTGCACGATCGCAAACAATAAATTCAGACCATTCCAAAAAATTTAGACATTCAAATTCATCTAGAAAGATATCCAAATTCACAAATTCGGATGATTTCCAATGATTTCGTACATCCGAATTTGACTGGGAATAGTTTAAATTCACAAATTCGGACATACGAAAGGCAGATTCGATCACCCGAATATATTTTTGTATAGGTCCAAATATGCAATTTAGGTCTAAATTTGCAAATTAAGGACAAGTTTATATTTTGTGATTTATTTATTTTATGTTTTTGTGATGTTTTTTTCGATTTATAATATGATATATTACTAATTATTACTTTTATTTTTGGTTTTATAGTGAGGTGCACTTAAGAACCACGAGTGGTGGTACAAGGGGTTTGATGATCATGTTAGGACCCTGAGTGCAGATGATAGGATAGTTTTAGAGGTGGTGGGCCTACGACACATGGCTGAGATGCCACGCATAGAGGTAGATTACTATCTCTTGATAGCATTAGTAGAGAGGTGGTATCTAGGATCTTCGACATTTTGGTTACCTATAGGGGAGATGGCCCCCAACTTTAGAGGATGTATGGAGGATCCTCTAGGTGTCGATCAGGGGCTAATTTGTCTACCAGTCCCTGACCCAGGCTCAGGCTATGCAGTGGTTGATAGGAGATCCATCATTTCCTATCGAGCAGAGTAGGGTTAGCATCGAGGGACTGATAGCTATAGAGGGAGTTTCTAGGTTGATCGAGGTACTATCAAGGATAGTGGTAGGGTTATTATCATGCCATTAGAGTGGGTGACATATTCCATGGGGCTTAGTTGAGGTAGTGGTGGATATGAGGGACTCCAATTAGTAGTTTGTGTGGGGACCATATATACTCTATCACTTATACAGGACCTTGTTTAAGGTCATGTATAAGAAGGGTCATAACTTGGTCCTCATGAATTTTCTTTAGGTATGGTGTTGGGAGCACATTATAGTGAGGAGGCCAGAGGGGCTTCCTCATCAGTAGATAGAGGATGGATGACCTATTGTATTTCATTAGGGTCCTATAGGAGGTCGAGGGAGGAGGATGAGTGGCCTAGAGGAGGCCGGTGGGCAGTCGATGATCTGACTACATCATGCATATGTTGGAGACCCTAGTGAGGGCATCCTAGCTAGGAGGATGATAGAGTGGAGTTATCTCATGTACGATGAGTGTGATGGCTCCAGATGGAGAGAGGGGATATTGAGCTACATTGAGACTAAGTGCAATGTTAGTTTGGGTTAGTTCAAGGGATTCCTAAGGTATAATATTTTACGTACCAATGAGTGACTCAAGATTCGATGACTACTAGTGGGGCATCGAATCTCAATAGGTTTATAGAGGTAGATGAGGATGACCCAATAGTCACACTCATTGAGGGGGATGATGTAGGAGTCACATATGGGTACCATGAGTGGTACACCACCATCCTCCCTATGAGGATTACATAAGAGAGAGGTGTAGTTGAGTAGGTACACCAAGCTTATCAAGAGGTAGCTAGATGATGATCTAATCAGACAACCATAGGGAGAGAGATAGAGGGGACAAACAGAAAGGAGAGGGGATCCTAGGATGAGAGGAGGGAGATAGATACAGAGGTCCTCTCGATAGGAGAGGGCTCTCTAGATTGGAGGAGGGAGTGGGCAGTAATAGTAGGTAGGAGGTTCATAGTAGTAGGTACCCCCACAAAATTAGGATGCCTTATCACCTCAGTAGGAGGTACCTTTAGTTTCTCGATAGGACTCACCCAAGAAGGGCACTACTATGGAGGTTGGGGAGTCAAGCAGTGCAAGAGAGGTGGCTACTCTACGGTCAGAGAATGTCAATATGAGGAGTCAGATCGATATTCAAGTGAGCTACATTCAATCCTTAGAGGTACAACTCATGTAGTCATAGACTCTATTGAGTCAGGCTCAGGCTCAGTTGGCCTAGAGGTAGGGACATGGGACATCATATCAGACATAGTCACAATCACTCCAGATGAGGAGTGGGGCTTCAAGGTAGTCCTCAGGGAGTACTGCATTATTGATAGAGGTGGTCATGGTGTCACAATGAGTATCCTTCTACCAGACACTTTATTATCAACTAGTGTCCAAGGGTTAGAGGGTTCCATTACCTCTAGAGTTTGCTCCTTCGAGTCGTGCGAGATCATATTCTAGGTTGGTGTCTAGGGCTCCTTAATTTTAGGTGCCCAGACCACCACCTGATGATACTCAGAGCTCTAGAGGGTCTAGGGAGTGATATACCAAGATTTATTTTTGTGGTATACCCCCTAGTGATTGAGTATGTCAATTTTTATTGTGGCATACCAATTGACCATTTTGTATCTTATGTACTTTTTTGAGATATATATATATATATATATATATATATATATATGACTACTATTATTATTTTTGGTATTTTAATTTTTATGGTTATGTGTAATGCAAAATATGATTTTTTTTGTTTTTGATGATTCTACATAATCATGCTTATGGTCATGTTTGATTGCTATTATTTTATTTTATCATGCTTAATCAAAATATCATTGTAGTAAAGTGAAGTTTGAGTTGATGTAATTGGTGATGTAGTGTGATTGAAATTTTTGTAAAAGGAGTATTTTGAAAAATGTACCCTTATGATTTTGATCAGTTAGCAATAAACCTCGAGGATGTATGCTTGTATATGACCATTTATGGAGGATGTCCCTCACGTTGGTCATGAAGTGGATCATGTGTGAGGTTTTGGTTGTATTACTAACATCGAAGGGTTGTGATCAACAAAAGTAAGTTTGAAATTTTATTGATTAAAAGTGATAAGTTGATGATAAGTAATTTGTGATTTTTAAGATTAATTTTGACTTAATATTAAGAGAAGTATGATGTAATGAGGATGATTAAGCATGAAAAATTGGATAGAGGACTTGCGCTAGGCATAATATTCCTAGTGTGAAGTAAATAGAGAGATTTTATTAGGGTTGTCTCATGCCATCATCGTGAAGTCGATATGCAACTACATGATAAAGCAATTTTATGTATAATCAATGCAAGTTTTTGTAGATGATAAGATGAAATGAATAAATTGTACTAGGTGATAAATATGAGATGCAAGATTAATTGGTATGATGGGCCAATTGCTTATGCTTAATAGTCATACAAATCCATGAGGATATAGTGACTTCAACTAATCAAAACTCAAGGAGAATCTTGGTCATTTTAAGATGAAATTGAGTTTATCAAGAACCAATGTGTGATTTGTGTATTCATTTTCTATCTTGACCTTAATTATGATATAAAATCTCTCAAGGATCAAATGTGTGTGCTTATGAAGTTCATTTACCAATTTTGAGTAAGGTAATGATGCAAACCAACTTTAAGAACCATGTGTGTGCAAATGATGAATTCATTTACCATGATTTTATGCATGTGGTTGGACTTAACTACTATGTAATACAAGCTACCAAAAGCTAGCTGATCCACAAGCTGACATTGGTCTATACAAAAGAAGGTCACTAATGTGATAGACATGTCACCACGCATAAGACTACCCCATTGCCAGGCAGGTTTCATTCAACCTATTGTTGTAATGGGGATCACCCCATGGTTTTTGAATAACTGAGGAATTCCAAGGATTCAAGTTCATTACCCCCTTCTTTTCTTTTGATTTTAGGTAGGGATTCTTGTTCATTTTTAAACAAGGGGATTTATTTGCTTTGTAAAAATCTATTTTTTTCAAGGGATACTTGCTCAGATTAGGTGAAGAGCAAGGGATTTTATTCGAGTAGGGGGAGCTTGTCCTTTTGTCAATTCTCAGCATTCTAGACCATGCACATAATAGGATAGCAAGGGAAACCTTTCACTTAAGGAGCTAGGACTACTATGTAGCATCATCTTTCCTTGTGCAAGAATCATTTTAAGATGTGTAAGTGTGTTCTGGTTCAAAAAGTGGCAGAATCAATTCCCAAAACTCAAAATTCTTAGTGATTTTTGGTTCAAGAGAGATTTATAATCAATATCAAAAATCAAGATTTTATTTATATGTGAATTTTGTGAATGGTTCAAGATAAATTCTGAATTTCATCAAAGAAAACCAAGATTAACTATGAATCTAGATAGTATCAGTCTAATATTTAAATGATAGAAACTAGATGTGACTATGTGCCATATGCAATTGGACCAAAACTTATTAGGGATGTAATATTGAATGCAACTAGATGAAATATGATGAATATGAAGTGAGTGTGATTATGAAATAGACTACATGCAAGAAATATTGTATGTACAAAATATATGACAATTATGTACAATGGTAGGTCATAGATTTATGCATAATATCATTTTAGGTGCATTATATTCATTGGCTCCTTAAGATATTTTCCATATAAGGTAGCTAAATGATATGCACCTGATCCAAATTTAGTAGTGATGATAAATGGTCCTAACCAATTTGGTTGAAATTTTCCTTTAAGATCAGTTCAAGCATTTGTATTTTTTTGATTTTCTTTAAGAACTAAATCACCAACCTCAAAATATCGAGTATGAACTTTCTTAGAGTATGATCTTTTGAGTTTGTCTTGATAAGAGTGAAGATGCTCTAAAGCATTTATGCACTTTTCATCTAGTAATTCCAATTGGCTTAGTCATCCAGCATGATATTCATCTCCTACTTCAGCATCTTGAAGTAAAATACCTAAAGAAGGGACTTCAAGCTCAAAAGGAAATACGACTTCAACGCCATATACCAAGACAAAGGGAGAAGCACCAGTAGGGGTTCGAACACTAGTTCGATAAGCCCATAAGGTAGGATATAATTGAGTATGCCAATATTGACCTAATTTATTAACCAATATTTTTAGGATTTTAATTAAAGTTTTATTGGATGCTTCAGCTTGGCCATTTCCTTGTGGATAGTAAGGAGTAGACCATCTATGTTGGATTTTGTATTTGGCACAAAGCTTTTGTATATCTTTATTTTTGAAGCACGTTCCATTATCAGAAATGAGTGTAGATGGAATCCCAAATCTATAGATGATTTGATTAAAAATAAATTTAGAGACTTGGGTTCCTATGCAAGAAGCCAATGGCATGGCTTCTACCCATTTTGTAAAATATTCAATTGTTGTTATGATGAATTTATGACCATATGATGAAACTGGATTAATCTTCCCTATAATGTCTAGGCCCCATTTTGAAAAGGGCCAAGGGGAAGAAATAGCTTGAAGCTCTTGGGTAGGAGCATGGACTAGATTTGCATGTCATTGACATTTGTCACATCGATGCACATAATCATTGGCATATTTTTCCATGGAGGGCCAAAAATATCCCATTCATAGGAGCTTTTTGGTTATGGCACCACCACTAAAATGACCTCTGCAAGATCCATCATGCACTTCGCTTAGTGCCTTTTTGGATTCATCTAGGTTGAGGCATCTTAGAAGGATACCTTCAAAAGACATTTTATACAAGGTACTTCTGATGATTACAAAATGAACAACTCATTTACGTAATAGTCTACATTGATTCCTATCTAGGCCATCTAGGAATGACCCATTTTGGAGAAAGTTGAAGATATCTCCATACCATGATTCTGAGGATATTTCTTCAATCATGAAGACATCTAAGGGTGCTAGGCAAGACTCTAATGAAGTGGGTTCCCTAAGTTGGTGAATGATGATAGTAGCATGATCATCATCCAACTCTAAAGGAATAAGAGAAGCAATTGCTACCATAGCATCCACAAAATGATTACTAGTACGAGGGATAGCTTCGATAGTAACTTTCTCGAATAAAGACATAAGTTTTAAAACATATTCTTTATAGGGATAGAGTTTCTCATCTCGGGTCTGATAAATGTTATTGATTTGATTTACCATGAGTTGCGAGTCTCCAAAAACTGATAAGATTTTAATATTCAAGGATAAAGTTGCTCGTAACCCAAGAATCAAGGCTTCATATTCTATTGTGTTATTTGTATAGGAAAATTGGAGTTTAAAATATAATGGGATAAGTTATTTTTGTGGAGACACCAATATAATGCCTACACCTATACCACTTATGCAATGGGCTCCATCAAAAAATAGAGTCCAAGAGTCTAAATGTTCACCTTCTAGATTAAGGCATTCATCTAGAAACTCTATTGTCAAAGGGTGAGTAGATTCAAGAGGAGCAATGATGAGTTGATCAGCTATGACTTACCCTTTAATGGATTTTTGACCAATAAAGGTTAGATCAAACTCACTCAGAGTGAGAACCCATTTTTCTACTCAACCTGATAAATAAGGTCTACTCATCAAATATCATAATGGATCAAATTTTGCTATGACAAAAGTTTTTTGACTAAGCATATAATGGTGCAGTTTTTGTAGAAAACACAATAGCTAAGTAAATATTTTCTAAAGGAGTATAACGAATTTCATAACTTATCAAAGTTCTGCTTATGTAATAAATAGCTCTCTATTTCTTATCCTCATCATGTTGCGCAAGCATTGCTCCTAACACAAGTTCTGAGGTAGAAATATATAAAATAAAAGGATGCTTAAGCCTAGGAGGAACGAGCACTAGCGGTGTAAGAAAATATGTCTTAAGAGCTTCAAAGGCTTCTTGACATTCCTCATCCCATTTGAAAAGGGTATCTTTCTTAAGTAACTTAAGAAAGGGTTGACATTTATCTACCAATTTGTCAATGAAACGATGGATAGATTGGAGCTTACCTTGTAAACTTCTAAGTTCTATCAAAGTTTTTGGTGGTGGCATATCGATGATTGCCTTGATTTTGATAGGATCTATCTCTATTCCTCGCATAGATACAATAAATCCTAATAATTTACCTGATTTCACTCCAAACACACATTTATCTAGGTTTAAGCGGACTTTGTATTCACGGAGTCTATTAAAGACTCATCATAAGTCAGGAATATGATCTTCCTCCTTAATAGATCAAGCTATGATGTCATCTACATAATCATGTAAAATATCATACATCATATCATGAAACACATATGTCATAGCTCATTGATAAGTTGCCCTTGCATTATTTAAACCAAAGGGTATTACTTTCCAATAGAAAGTCCCCCAAGGTGTAATGAAAGCAATTTTAGGTTGATCTTCTGGTGCTATACGAATTTGATTATATCCTAAAAATCCATCCATAAGGGATAACATCTCACTTCCTACTATGAAATCGATAATTTGATCCATATTAGGAAGGGGAAAGTCATCTTTGGGACATGCAACATTGATATCCCTAAAATCAGTACATACTCTGATTTTAGTAGCCTCTTTTTTGGTTACTGGGATGACATTAGATATCCAATCAGAATAATCTATGGCTTGAATGAAATCAACATCTAAAAGTTTTTGTAATTCATCTTTAACTAGCAAAGCTACTTTAGGATGCATTTTCCTAAGTTTTTGTTTTACAGGTTTAGCATCAGGATGAACCACTAAGTGGTGCATGACTACAGAAGGATCTAAGCTAGGCATATCCGCATAAGTCCATGCGAAGATATCAGGGTATTCTATAAGGAGTTTTGTGTATTTCATTTGTTCTTCTTTACTCAAAGTAGCTCCAATTTTAACCATGTGAGGATTGATTTCTATTCCAATATTAATTTTTAAGATATCTTCTACCAAAATATTTAAGTCCCTTTCAAAGTTAGGAGGGGTGGGTGAAACACCCATTTCCTGAAGTTCTTCTAGAGATAGTTTGGCTAACTCTTCTTGTGTGGTTGTTGTGTGAACATGGGCTATACATGGGATAGACCCATCAAAGAAGAAACTATTCCTCATAACTTCTTCAAGGGGGATGTCAAAAAAGATATCTCCTTCTATACACTCATCTAGAGTGGCAATCATTTTTGGATGGACTACTGAAATCATATTGCAAGAAAACAAATGAGTTTTCTTTCTCTTCTTAATATTCATTAAATATTTTTTATTTTCTAAATATTCACCATATGTGATTAGGTGATCATCATCATCAAAGGGAAAAGGTTGAGATTTCGTAGGAATATAGCCTATACCACATCGAGCAGGCCATTCCTCAACCTCAAAGGGTTCATGTATGCCATTTTCAAAATGACCCAAACCTTTACCTATATAACCCATATCACACATAATTTACTTTGATTTTATATATCTATTGGAGAAGTAACATTGAGAAAAATTATTCTCATCAAATGTAAAGCTCATTTTCTTAATGTTGATTTTATCAGGAGAACATCCTATAAAAATAAAAGTACAACTCCCAACATGATATATATTTCCCCATTTGTGAGGTAAACCTATCATTCATGAGGATGGTGGTAATTGAGACAAGACAATGGAGTCTTGTACAACAAAATTAGCATGCTCTATAGGTGCTAATATGGTGGATAAATCTGGTAAAGCCTCATCTATGAGAGGGTATGATGTAGAAGGATTATCAATTTTAGAAGGTGTAGGTGTGTCAGAAGAAGGTAAAGGTTCAATATTTGGGGAAGAAGATTTAGGAGGAATAGGGGTCAATGATGATAGAGCTAGAAAAAATGGAACATTAATGGGTTCTACCATTGCACACATATCAAAAGGTCTAGGGTCTCCATGAATGGTGACCAATTGATTTTTAAACTTGAATTTGACACACTGATGTAAGGTAGAGGGAACTGCCCTCATTGCATTAATCCAAGGGTGTCCTAGAAGGATGTTGTATGATGGACAAGATACAACAAAAATAGATGTATCCAAAATTCTAGGACCAACTTGTAATGGGATAGATATCACACCACAAGCCTCTTGGGTTTCATCATTAAAAGATTTTATAATCATTTTAGTTCTTCTTAAATATTCATTTCTGAACCCAAACCTTTTGAAAAAGTCATAGGTGCAAATATTTAGAGATGAACCATTGTCAATCAATACCCTCTTAACACCTACATCTCCAATTAATGTTGTTATGTATAGAGGATTATCCCTATGCATACTTTGAGGAGGTATATCTTTGTCATGAAAATCAATGTAGTCAACTCCATGAGAGGCTACAACATTCACTACAACAGTTGGTTCTATGTCTTGAGGCACCATCATTTGACTCAAGGTATTCATTAATTCTTCTCTATGAACTGATGAAGTCCTAAGAAGGTCAAGAAGGGAAATCCTAGTTATCATATTAGCTAGTTGTTCATTAATATCAAAAGGAGCTTTCTGTTGAGGTTGAATTACATTATTCCCCTTATAAGGTGGTTTTAGAACAAAAGGTGGTTGATCCACATCATTTGGTTGAGTTGTAGGTAATTGAGGTTGAGAATTTTGAGTTTGAGCTTGTTGTCTAGTAATGGCTCCAACTGTAGCCACAATATTGCTTGATTGATGTGAAATAGGAAAATCATCTTGAATAAGTTGTGATCTAGCATTTGATGTTTGTTCTATGGGAAGAAGTTGTTGTGAAGAAGGATGGGTTGTTATCATTCTTGGAAATGGTTCCTCTAGAACTAATAAATATATAATGGGTAGAATTGGTCCTGATTCATATTCTAAACTATTAGAATGAAAAGAACTAATGTCTACTTCAGATTCTATTTCACTTTCTATATGTTCAAAAGATGAGGATTGTAATTTTCTTCCTTGAAATTGCTCAATTGTGACAATGGATTGAGTAGGCACAAATGAAGTTTGTGGGAGTTGTGATGGTAAGTGATTACTAATCATTCCCACATAACATGTTGGATGAGGTACACTCTTATAATCTAGTTGATTCACAACTTCCTTACCATGATTTGGTAATGGATTTTGGAAGATGTCTAGATTTTGATTAGCATTTTGTGCTTATTGCTTTTGTGAGTTTGTTGGTGGATTAGGATTTTGTGGAGGATTTTCCACTCCCAATTTTCCATTATCAATCAAGTCTTGTACTAAGTGTTTTAATCTTCTACAAGTGTTGGTTGGATGTCCATCAACTTGATGGAAATCACAATGTTGGTCTAGTCTATACCAAGGTTGAGAGGTGTCAGGTTGTCGTATCTCTGGCAATTTTATCAAGCCTCTTTCTACCAATTGTGGTAAGACCATTGTCAAAGGTTGATTTAATCTTGTGAAATTCTATTGTGGAGGTTTTTGAGGTGCTTTTAACACAAACTTCTTTGTGGTTTCTATGGTATTAACATTTGGAGGAGGTCTATTATCTGTGACCCCATCTCCTACCACATGTTTGTTCTTGTATTGATTTTTAGATGATTTATCCTCATCCTTATTTTTAAGTTGTCCTCTTCTGATAAGGGCTTCTTCTACCCTTCTTTCCAAGTCTATAGCTTGATCAAAAGAGGTTACGGTAGTAGTAGCTAACTCATAGGATAATTGTTCTTGTAAATTTCCAATGAAAATTTCTAACATTTCTCTTGGAGGTAAAGCAAAATGTAATTTGCCTAAAAATTTTCTCCATCGAGCTAGAAATTCTATGAAACTCTCTTCTTTTCCTTGTTTGAGGTTGTACAAATCCTTAATTGTGACATGCCTCTCTATATAGGCACCAAATTGATGTACAAACAACTCCATAGTTTCTTCGAAGTTTCTTAAGGAGTGTGTTGGCAATTGATAATACCATTCCAAGGCCATACCTCCTAAAATTTTTGGAAATATTTTTAATAGCAACATGTCATCATATGCAATTTCATGGCAAGTGATTCTAAACATGCGAAGATGCTCAATCGGATCTTCGATCCCCTTATAAATCGATAAAACTGGCATGGGGAAGCGTTTAGGATATGGTCTAGTGGCAACAAAAGGATCTAGTGGTTGGTTACACATTTCCTTATAGTTGTATGTAGGGCGATAAGGGTCTATTTGATCTAATCATGAAGCTAATTGTTGAACTATAGCTTCAAGATGATGTGGTTGCCCATTATGCTTATTATATGTTGCTATGTTTGCATAGGGAGGATAATATGTATGTTGTGCTACCGCATAAGGTGTTGAAATGGTAATACTATTATGCATAGGATTTGAAGTTGGAGGGTTTATGAGCTTATAAGGAGGCATATTTTATTGCAAAGTTGGTTGAGAAGAAGTTAAGATTTTCACATTTTTATTTTTTGAGATGTTGAGGCTTGAATAAATCGAGTATTAAAATATTGGGAGAGAAAGTTATTGTTGGTAGAAGAAGAAGGTTGTTTTTGGGTAGTAGTAGTGGTTGCAAAAATAGGTTTATGTTGTGATGCCATAGTTGTTTGAACTTGAGTAGTACCTAAGGAATGATCATTATGAGTGGTAGGTTGTAATGGAGGAAGATTATCACTCGCATATGTTTTTGGTTTGAATTTTTTTATCTTCCATTCTAAAATCACCTCTTTTAAGTTGGTCTTCTACTTCAAAGGCATTAGTGATAGCTAACCGATTATGATTTAGGAATTCACAGAAGTGTTGCACAGATTCAAAATGAATGTCCCCTTGAGGTCCCATTTTAGGGTCAAAAGGGTCGACTATTTTGTCTTCCTCATTTTGTTCTATTTGTGCAACTTGTTCTTCCTGAACTTCTTCTATTTCAGTTTCGGTATTAGGGTTTTCATTATCCGACTCCCCTTCAGAGTCGGTTGCCACTTCTTTGCCATTCCTTAAGGTTTTAGGCATCTTGTTGTGTTGTTTTGTTTTGTTTTGATACTACTAATATTTTTATTTTTATTTTTTTGTTTTAAATCAAACTAAAAGGCTTATCTACCTAAATATTTACAATATTTAGTGTAACAGAACTAAGGTGATTTTACTCTTCTCGAAAGAGCTTATAAATATCATTGATGGGCTCTAGGTCTTCAGGGTTCATGAAATGTTCCTCTTCGAAGACAAAGTTCTCTTTTAAAAGAAGGACAAAGTGAACGAGAGTGATATTCTTAGTTTCAGAAGTGAGATTGAAATTGGAGCTCATGGAAAAAAAATATAAAAAAATGCTACTCTATTTTTTTTTTTATAATATTTTTTTTATAAAATATTTCTTATTTTTTTCTCTTATAGTAGTAAGAATTTGTGGATGACTACAAATTCTTCAAAGTAACATTCCCATGTATATATTTGGAGTGGAGATTTCCTTTTTTTTTTTTTTTTCACAACTAACTCCTCTTAATTTCAAAATAGGTGGAATAGTAATCTACACCTAAGGCCTTTGTTATGTCTATCCTTTTAATTTGTTTCAACTCCTCAACTCTTCTCTTAATGAGATCAAAATTTTACCACAAATCTCCCCAATTTTCCCTATTACTCCTAAAGAGGATATCAACCTCTTTTTCTATGAGTTCCTTTCTAAGGTCGATAAGGGCAAATTCTTTAACACTAGTGTCCACCATTTAAAAATATTTCTAGATTTTTTATTTTTTATTTTTATTTTTAGAAAAAAAGTAAAAATAAGAAGAAAAAAAGAAAACAAGAGTTCTTTTTCTAACTAAAAGTTTTTCTTCAAACCATTTTGCAAGTTGTAGGCCAAGTTAACTCATTTTAATTAGGATTTTCACCTGGATGCCCACATGCAGATGCTTGGTGATGAAGTCCAAGCCATGATGAAGCCCAAGTTCTACCAGTCCTCACCTAGTTCACCATGGGTAATGATACACCTCAAAAGAGATGCGTGCTATTTTCCATGGCTATGATGGTTGTTGGACCGACCTCATTTTAAATATTGATTAAAGGTTTCAAGTTTTTTGGGTACAGGTGAAAGGATTATCCCTTTCTGAAGGTCCGTAAACCTTCACTGTATATCCCATTATTTTCAGACCAATTAAAGCTACGGAAGAGTTCATCGGATGTGGTTCTTTTTAGGAAAAATGATGTAAAAATGAAAAATAAGTGATTCGATTCATTAAAAATTATCTAATTTATATGGCTTAATCTAAGGCACACAAGCTTAAATGATTTTTTTTTAGTTTTTTTTAAAAACAAAGAAAAAGTAAAATTTCAAAATGAGGGTGTTTTCACGTCGAGTTCACCAAAGAATGTAGACCCAAAATTTTTGCACCCCTTTCTTTCAGGCTAATGGATCCATGCCTAAAAGGGGAGGGAAAATGATGTATCTACACCTCGGATGAGAAGCACTTGAGTTGTGCTCTCCTTGGTGTTTGTCGATGAATTGGGTGGGGTTCACCAGGAAACACTTTCTATGGTGGTTTCCATGCCTAGGTAAGGTGGATGTTTGTTGAATTATTTTTATGTGCATACACCTAGGGTTTGGCCAAAATGCAACTATTGCCTAGCTATATGCATTTCAAATTTTGATGAAAACAAAGTATACAGATTCTAACTAGAAAGCTTTGTAAATCTAACTATGATGCAATGATTTTGTAGATATTGAAAGCAAAAGATGAGGTTTATGCTAGCATGTTGTTTTTTTTTCTTTTGTGTTTTATGTTTTTCAACTTAATGTACTAGATGCAAAATGATGTAACTAAATTCCTATTTTTATCTTTTTGTTCTTTGAAGCTTTTTAACAAATGCAATTGATGTAAAAATTGATATAGCTAAGTTTATATTTTTGCTCTTTTGTGTTTTTCAAAACTAGTATGATTGATATAAAATAATGCAACTAAATCTATGTTTTTGATATTTTCTTTTGAGTTTTTCAACTAATGCAATTGATATAAAATAATGCAACTAAGTTTATATTTTGATATTTTCTTTTAAGTTTTTCAACTAATATGATTAAATGCAAAATATGATGTAATTAAATCTATGTTTTTTTATTATTTTCTTTCTTTTGTCTTATGCAAATGCTTCTAAAATAGAATAATATGAAATTAAAGTATAGAAAATTACAGAAAAACCAAGTTCAGATCCTTACCTGATCCAGATGTTTACAATCATATGCATTCAACTCTATCAAGTAAATTTAGATTTATTCAAATTGAATTCAGACCAGTTCGAATCTATCAAGGGAATTTAGATCTATCCAAATCTATTTAAAACCTACAACTCCATAACAAGACACTAAAAATTATAGTTAGGGGTGGGGGATCTACTTAGGCCACAATAGATCATGGCCTGTGATAGTCAAATCCCCTCGGTTCTTTTAGAAAACCATAGAAGAAGTGATGGATCTATAAATCTAATGCAAAACATGCAGTTTAAATGGAAGAAACATAGTGACAATAGTAAGATGCAATAGAATAATAAAGCTAATAAGTAGTAAAATGCAAATACAAAGTCAATATGATAAATCTGAAATCAAAACCTACCCCCAACATAGATCTATGTAATTTTAGATATCAATAACAAATTTAGATCGCTCCGAATACGTTCAAACCTGCAACAGTTAGATCTGTAAACCTGCAATGGTCAAATTAGCATAATTTTAGGTTTCATCGATGAATTTGGATGCATCCAAATTCATATAAATCTACAAAAATGATAAATTATGCTAGGGAAAAATGCAATTTAAATTCACAATACACATTTCCATCTCTGATAGCTCCTAGAATGATGATCTGATGTCATGATCTCCTCTAAAACCTACAACAAAATACAAGAAAGCATATTCTTCTCCTAAATTTTCTTGTAAAAATCACCATTAGGTAGATATGGAGGTAGCATAGAGGATTTATCATCTAAGGTAGGTCAAGGAATCAGGGAGGAGGATGCAAATAGGTTGGGTTGTTAGGGGAATTTGGGAAATTTCCCAATCTAGGTGAATTCGGATGGATCTAAATTCATCAAAAATCTGGGTTTGCCTAGATTAGGGGTGAAATCCAAATAGTGCGCCTAAATTAGGTGC
The DNA here is from genome assembly GCA_028583015.1 of Wollemia nobilis. Classification (NCBI taxonomy): domain Eukaryota; kingdom Viridiplantae; phylum Streptophyta; class Pinopsida; order Araucariales; family Araucariaceae; genus Wollemia; species Wollemia nobilis. Next base: position 909,797 of record JAQPPZ010000910.1, read on the forward strand.
ATGTTTTATTTGGCTAAATTTGGACCGTTCCAAATTTTTTGAAGTGGTCTGAATTTCACGAAAAAAGGGGGAAATGGATAAAATTTAGTATTATTCAACACAGGAATCGAGGTAGGGGGTTGAAGGGTGAGAGGTACATTGTTAGGGAGTAACAACATGTTGGCTAGGGAATGGGAATTTTGGAATGTGTCAAAATTCCCTAGCTAAAGGACCAAACGTTTTTTGGTGCTTTAAATCATTTATTATCATGATAGTTCTTGATAGTAGGGACCTCACAAATATTGAGCATATTTTCATATGTCAATTGTGGTACAATATTCTTAGCTTTTGAGCCACCTTTAGCTTTGATCAACATGTATATAAGGTTTACAACTATCTCTATCTCATAGGTATATTAAATAGCTATAGTACAAATCCCATCCTCTACAACATTCTTATTAGGATTTCTAGGTTTTAAGGGTTTTTGACCATATCTCTTTTCATAATATTTAGGGACTTTAACAAATTATATGATATTTTCTAATGATGAAAAACCATATGGGTGATGTTCCTGGACTTTGTATTTAAAATGTTGTCTTAATTTTTTTATAAACATTCTAATAGATGTCTCTCATATTAGTATCATATTAGCATCACGTTTAAGTATTTTCCATCTCTTATGGAATTTAGTTACTAAATCATTTTGTCCCTTTATATATTTATAAACATAACCATTACTTCCATAACATTCATGTCATCATCAAATTCTTGTTTTAATTTTTTGACAAAGTTCTCTAGATATTCAATAGAGTGTTTGGGAGAAGATGCAAATCGATCAAGAGCATTTTCCACCAAGGCCCTAGTCATTAATTTCAACAATATATTTTCATTGTGTAACCAGTCTATATAATATACAACAAACTTATCAATAAATATTTAGGATTTATTTGTTCCTCATAAAAGAATTTATAGACATTCCCAAACAAAACTATGGATTCTACATCAGGGGCTAGAGATTGTCTTTGGTAATTTATATTGGATATATAGATAAGGAGAATGAGCATTAATATTCACAATTGGAGGGATAACAACTTGTACTACAAGGGCCCTATTAACACTTGTGTTCTACGTAAGGTTATTCATCATATTTTGAAAAATGTCCAACTATATAATTATCTCTCTCCTAGTGGCTTCCATTTGCTTCTTAGTGTCTCTCCTATGGTTGTCTATTTGATAAGCAAGTGATTACTTAAGAGTAGTTATACTCAAAAAATTTCCCATCCTAATATTCAGAGAAGGGATGAGAGTACCAAGAGTTTTGTCTTATGTTTTTTCTTTTTGTTTGTGCATTTGTGGCAAAGCATGACATTTGTTTTCAATAACAAACATAGACACTCCCAAGGCACCTTGGGATCCTATGGTAGACTGATAAGGCTCAACATAATCCTTAGTGGATCTCTATTATCATCAAAATTTGAATTTCTTTCTCTATTGTTCAAGTCTTCTACAAGCACATCATTTTCATGACCAAGAACAAAATGATGAAAAACATAATTTTTGAGAGGAATAGAGTGATCTAAATTCTTGTATTTGATTCTTCTTACACCTAATAGTCATTTCAACCCACAAAAGAAGAAAGATGATCCACAAGGATAGGCAGGAACTACTCAAATTCAACTAAGGTTTTGATAAAGTCTCTATCCTAAAACAAGTCACCAAGAAAGCAAACTACTAGAAATCCTTATAACAAATCAAGAGGAATTTTAAAAATAATCCCTACGAGAAGTGGAAAGCTATAGAAGGGCAAAATCATCCTGCAACAAAAAGCAACAAATAACATAATATCTATGATAGATAACCAAATAAACCATAGGGGTTAAATATATTGAAGGTGAATGTCTTAGAAGATAGATTCACATTAGGTTCACCAAAATATTTATGGTAATATGATGTATCTCATACAATTTTTAAATTAATACAAGGTATATTAAAATACTCTAACAAAAATAGTAAAGAAATAACAAGATAAGCAAACATGTAATAAATAAGCTAATGTTATCTTAGTCAAATCAAAATGCCATGAATGAAAGTAAATGACAACAACGCATGTGTAAGTCAAATCCTAATGCAAAAAAAGAAAATACTTTATAGGGTATTAAGGACCAAAACATCAAAAATATTGTAATAATAAGCATGAGAAATGCTCCATATTCTATTTTTCTTATGACACCACTTCAATAATAGGGAAGGAACACATCTAGGATCAGCATAGGGGACTCAAGTTGCCTTGGAAAATAGTCCTCAAATGATAACTTTGATATTGACCTACAAAGCCTGTTGGAGATTTTCATATTCCTCCGTGGAAGGTAGAAAATCAAAAATTGATGGCTTTGGTCATACCTCCAAGAACAAGGGAGATTAATCAAGCAAAAATAGTGTTGTTGTAACGACATAAAGACAAAATATTTTTATAAAATCAAGAAAAATAAAGTAAATGAGAGGATTGATCTTTAATATATTGGTGTTAGTAATTATATGATAAAATGAAATGGATATTTATAGTAAACAAAACAAAAAAATTTCCCTCTTGAGACCGATGATCGGATTACACTCTTGTCAGAGCTATAGAATCACAACTATTGGTCAAAAGAAGATGCACATCTCAACCCTAAGTGCAAAAACACTCTTAGATTTGGATCATACATCAAAAAAACCTAAAATTCGATCAATGCCCACAATCACACCATTGTTGATTATTGAGACACATGTGAACACATCCCACAATCATGCCTCTATCCTTATTTTAAATTTTTGAGAAAGTTATCAAGTGACACAAGTAGTAAAATATGACAAACTAGATGATGAAATAGAACCAAAACCATCTATTAACATGACTTGTCTTGCTACCCAACCCAAAGACTAACAAAATTAGTCCATACTTATATTAGGAAGATGAAACTCTCCACCACATATAAATTAATTGTTAATACTTGCTTATAAATATAAAATATTTTTATGAATTTGTTTACATTCTAAAACCTATTTTGATAGTCCTCTACATCAAGCACCCAAAAACATCTTCAAATTTTCACTTATTCGTGTTGATTTATTTACTATGGAGTTTTCATTATGCATTGCCATACCATCTAAACTTAGCTTTTTTAAAATTCTGCCTGTAAAATTCCCAAGTCATTTTGGATTCAACATGTCTGGATAAAATTTTGATTTGGCTACAAGTTACTTTAAAAAACATGCACATGCTACTATGATGGATATTATGTACTGAGGTTCCTTAGAATCCTGCCCCACAATGCACGACGATATTTATGAATAAGAACTTAGTTCACTATAGTGTATGCTTCTCACAAACTAGAAACATTTTCTTGTATTGGTATAATTCAATTCTAAGGCATTCTTCAAAAAGGATTTCATGGTATTCCATATCACCAACCTTAAATAAGAACCAAAAATATGAAACATTACATTCCTAACCTTCCTTTCTATAAAAGCCTAAAATTTAGCGCAAAGTAGTCAATCTTCGGACCATTGCCTAGCAATAGAGTTAATATATTGAAAGAAACACACAAAGTACTACAGAATTAAGTGCAAATTGAACACGGAACCCCGTGACTATGTGAGAAGTGGAAAACATCCAAGCTTTCAGGTTTATGAAAGAACCGTGATAATCATAGTTTTGCATAGAGGGGAGAAACAACAATTTTGATCACCAAAGGGGTGAAACAGTCATTTTGTTGAGCGAAGGGGTGAAACAGTCGGAGCGGACAAAAAATAATTTCATAAGTTTCAAGACTAAACAATTTCAGAGCGAAAGTGGATGTCAGGATTTTTAAATCAAAGTCACGATAAAATTGAAATTCGTGCAACGAGGAAAGGAGTTTCACCAATCAACAAGAATATCGGGAGATTCAAAGGCAGTTTCAGGCGAAAACGTCAATTTCGCCAAACAAATCAATTGCTAAGCATTTTCAGGGTGAAACACCTTTTTTGGAAAATGAATGGGCGAAATGCCTTTTTCGAAAGATGAATGGGAAAAGATATTTTTTGGAGCAGCTCTTGGGCGAATATGACGCAACGGATCCATTTTTGTGAGGGAGAGGCAGAGAAGGAATTTTGGGAGATAAAACACAGAGAATCGCACAAGGGTTTTTCACCACGAATTTCATAGAGATAAAATTTTTCAGAGCAGCTCTTGGGTGAATATGACGTAACAAGTCTATTTTCATGAGGGAGAGGTGGAGAGGGAATTTTGGGACATAAAACATAGAGAATCGCACAAGGGTTTTGTTGAGAAGCAACACACCCCCACTGAAAAATGAGATTCCATCCTCTTGAAAACTCTGAAATTCCATTTTTGCAGCAGGGACCCTCTTGATCATTTTCGGTTTTAAATCCAAATTTGCTTGCCTCCTTTTTAAAGTTGTGCTATTTCTTGCATTCTAGCTGTGTTATCCAAGAATTCACTTTTTACATGCTAGAATCATTCATGCACAAGCAAAATCTTGCACCGGTACCGAGAAAATCTAGAAAACAGTTGCATAAATTCATGAAAAATCAAACTTTCCATTTTTGGTAGTGTCGCGATATCGCGACACTTCCATTTTCGAAATGTCGCGATATCGCGACAGGTAAGTCAAAATGCAGCTAAGTCCTAAAAGTGTAGCGAAATCGCGACACTTTCCATTTTTGGAAGTGTCGCGATATCGCGACGTTTCCATTTTTGGAAACTGTCGCAAAATCGCTGTCGGACGGAGGAGAGAGAAAGAAAGCGTACGGAGGTCGCGATTTCGCGACATGTCGCGAAATCGCGACATGTCGCAGAATCACGGCAGGAGAGAGAAAATGCATGAAAATCGGCTAAGTGCCAGAAAGGTCGCGATTTCGTGACATGTCGCGAAATCGCGACAGTTTTTTGGAGAGAGAAGCAATCTGTACGGAAGGGCGCGATTTTGCGACATGTCGCGAAATCGCGACATGTCGCATTTTCACGGTAGGAGAGAGAAAGTGGGCTGCAGAATGAAAAAATGGCTAAGTCGCAAACATGTTCCAAAATCGCGGTCAACGCATGCAGGTACGGAAACTGTCGCGAAATCGCGACATGTCGCATTTTCGCGGCAGGAAATCAAGAAGTTGTACGGAGGCCAGGAAGGGTCGCGATTTCGCGACATGTCGCGAAATCGTGACATGTCGCGTTTTCGCGGCCGACGAGGGAAGAAGTTGCCGATGCGCTGGCAGGGTCGCGATTTCGCGACATGTCGCGAAATCGCGACATGTCGCGTTTTCGCGGTAGGAGAGAGAAAGTCATAAGTTGACCTGAAAGTGCATTCCGGCGGGAAACAGAAGGCATCCTGGGGTAGCGACACGTGTCAAAGCGTGAATGAGACAAACAGAAGCCGACATGCAAGCTTATTTTGCGGTTTTTAATCTGTTTTAATGTTTTAAGCTTGGATTTAATTAAAATGCTAATCTAATGCATCTTTTTGTCTTTCATGCAGGATTCCATCTGGCACTTGCGGGACAACCGGGAAAGACCATAAAGGCAAAGTTAAAGTGCGGATTTAGTCAAGGACCGCCATGCTAGAAGAGAAGAAGTCGGTGAGAGCATTCAATGGCAAATTTATTGCGAGACTTGATAGCATGAAGACAATTTCAACACGGGGATGGCTTTACGGAGATCGGATCCGAGGAGAAGTGGTGACTCATCCGGCTCACCAGCGAAATTAATGGAGGCATTTATTTGCAGGTACGGATGAATGCAAGTGGCATTTGATTTTATCTTCTCCATTTATGGCAGTTGACTCCCAGATTTGCCGAAGGGTTAAGTTCTATCCGGACTTTGATTTTAAATGGATTTTTATTGTAAAACCCGGGTCCTAGGGTTTAAGTGCGATAAGATTTAGGGTTTGAAGAAGATATTTTGAAAAGATCAGGGTCTGTCCTGAGTCTATAAATACAGATTCTAAATGTAATCGCGAGGAAGGCGGAGACTTAGAAATAAAAGGCTTATAAGCAATTTCTTGCAAATTTTGTGAAATCCTTTGTTTCTGGACTTGGAGTTGATGTGCTTTAGCTTTTACGTGATAGCATGGCCGGGAGCCTAATCTTTTGCGAGTGTGATAAGTGTATCTTCTTTTGTTATCCGTTCCATTTAAAGTTTGTTAGATATATGTTGTAAATCCGAGTTATCAAGTTTAAATATCCTTGTTAGGCTTCGGTTGTTCTCTTGTCTCGCTAGGGGAAATTACAGATTTGGGGTTAAGTTTGTTCTAATTGCTCTGTCTTCACTTGTGTGAGCTAGGGTCGTCGGTGAAAGATACCGGTTTTAACCAGCTGCCCTTGGATTTATAATTTTTTGCTAGATCTGTTTCACTCTGCCTTGTGCTCTTAGTTGAAAGTGATCTTAGACTGACTGGACACTTTCTTCTTTGATTTGTTCTGTTGTGAAGCTAGTAGCATAGATAAGATTGATAGTTTGGGGTTTTACAGTTTGATGTTTGATAAACTTCTCTTTTATGCCTTACCCTACCCTCTCTTTGCTTTCGGTGAATGATCCATTTTTATTTTCTTTGTTTGTCTTTTATTTAAATCTGTTGACCCATGAGAGCTAGATCAAGAATTCAAGTTAAATCCGATTGTCAACAACTTTTGCAACTACTCGAACAAGTTCAAGAACCCCATGTAAGGTAACGAGAGCGATCCATATTGAAATCTATTCCGAAGTGGAAAAGAGTGAATTGCCATTCGACCCAACTCTGTAACTCGCACCTTGGATAACCGACTAGATCCTAAAGATGAGTGGGATCCGTCCCGTGGGTGTCTCCGGAGCTTCCTTGCTTCATCCTTTCCCGGGGTGTGCATGAAAGCCGGACCAACAACCTAATTGGCGCTAGAAGGAGGGCTTGAACTCAGTTCAAGTATTGTAAGGGCATAACAACAACATTTGAAGGACCCACAGTGAACTCCGGACAATTTTGTAAATTGTCAATACAATTTTCTAAATTGTCAGTGCAGTTTTTAAATTGTCAGTACAGTTTTTGAAAGTTGTCAGTACAGTTTTTAAAATTGCCAGAGAAGGCCTTAAGTTCAGTGGTTTGTTAAGAACAGTTCTATCATCACTTGCAGTTATCCAATTACAAATCAGAACATCACTGTCAGCCAAGTAATAATGGCAAATTGGTTGGGCCCCACTGCTTTGAATATTCCGGGTATAGCCCATGACTTGCCCAGAAATCCAGAAAGATATCTCCCTAGGTATAAACATGATGGGACAAGAACTGCAGAAGAACATCTGCTAGCTTTTAAAAATGCTTTAAAATTGTTGAATATACAACATGAAGATGTTGCCTGCAGATTGTTCCCGTTCACTCTCCAGGAGGGAGCTTATGACTGGTTTTTAAACCTCACCAGCAATTCCATTACTAGCCGGGATGATCTAGAGAAAGCTTTTATATCACAGTTCGGTGAAGTGATAGATCCCAGCATTTTATATCAGCAATTTTCCGAGCATCAAGAGAGGAGTCGGGAGAAACCGTCGGGTCTTTCAATATGAGGTTCCAAAGAGCTTACGGTAGAATGATTGGCCATTACATCCCAAATGCAAATCTGGCCTTAGAAATCTACAAGAATGCATTGGATTCGGTGACCTCTATTTTCCTCAAGAGAGACATCAATATCACAACCCTGGCAGGTGCTTATAAAGAAGCCTTAATTCTTGAAAGACAGTTAGGGCCTCAAATTCTGAGCAGTCCTTTGATATCCTATGTTACACAGAACATGCCTGTTCCAGACCCCATTCCACATCATGAGTTAGTGCCAACATGTCATGCTCTACCCAAGGAGACTCCGTTAACTGTGACATCCACTCAGCATGTGCAAAATACAGGAGAAAGGTTCGACAAATTCAAAGTGCGGAGTGCTTGAAGCTGAACGAGTTGTGATCCGGCACCACCCAAATCCGAAGTTTTTCCTGGTGAGTTAAATTTTCCTAGAGATCAAAGAAATATTGATATTTCTAGTTCACCCAAAAATAGTACAACCGGGGTTTCGATTCTTTCACTTTTCCTGAAGAGACGGAAAGTCTTGTAGAGACTCCTGTGGATGAAATGCAAGATTTTCAACGAGTTCAAAATGGACAGGTTATGACTTGAGATGTGAGAGTCCAGAACTTAATAATGATCCTTCCTCATCGAGAGGATGATGAAAGTGAGATTCAATATCACTATGCGAAGTAAGCGAGGAGGATAACATCATTGAGGATATGAGGGAACTTAAAGTTGACATCACCCTCTATGAACTGCCTCAGATTGTTGAACAAAAGGTTAACTTGATTGAGGCTTACTCTGGACCACCTGTTGGATTTCAAGAAAAGGAGGAAAAGATAGTAAATATGAATGTGGTCAGCCAACTTGGAATTGATGAAGCTGTCTCAACATAAGCTCGCAACTTCAGAACATAATGTCAAAGAGAAGGCTATAAAGCTGTGTTGATGCGAGATATTGGAGTTTATAATTTGGCAAGCGAGAAGGTGGGAACGGTTACTGACTCTAATCCATCACAACCATGATGTTTGGATATTGCACATTGATGAGGTTAAATCTAAGCAAGGCTCGGGTGAAAAGAAAAATTGTAAACATTCTTCTAGAGGGATAAAAATTGAAGTCCTGGATATTGAAGCAGTGCAGCAACCACAAAATGTTCAAGTTGTTAAGAACCAGGGCATACAGATAAAACATGATTTCTTTTAGTTGTCACATAATTTTGAAGATGTGGTGGTCTAGGTCTGTCAAGATTTTAAGGTATTTGATCCTGGGGGTTTTTACATTCAGTCCTTTTGAAAGAACTCTGCAAACCCTTCAATTAGAAGCATAAACATGTTATCATATGATTTGTTATTATATGATTTGTTTAATTTGAAGGAGTTGCAGATTTGTTTTTCAAATGGGACAAGGAAGACAGTAAACCCAAGTCTTTCCCGGATAGCAAATTTTTGAAGCACGGTCTGGAGTGCATTTCGTCAACGGGACTCGAAAGGTAATTTTTCTAAATTACTTGCACATGGTCCAAATTTTTTTAAGGCACCATTTCTCTGCTTTCCCAACTGCTGCATTTTTTGAGTATGAAGGGAAGTTGTAACATATGTATACATTGTAAATAAGCTTTGAGTTTTTTTTTTTTTTTTTTGTTTATTTCTTTGTCAGTGCAGTTTTATTTTTAAATGTCTGTACAGTTGCAGTTTTTCAGTTTTCTTTAATTGTTTTTCAGTTTTAGCTTGTGCAGTTTATTTCTTTTGTCAGTGCTTTTTATTTCCTTTCTTTGTCTTTTTATTTTAGCTTGCTTTTATTTTAGTCTGTATAGTCTTTTCTTCCTTGCATTTCTTTTTCTTTCTTTGTTTTTTTTCGTTTCGTTTGCTTTAATTTATTTTAGTTGCTTTAGTTTATTTTCTTGTTGCGATTTAGCTTTCTTCTTTAGTATTTTAGTTGCTTTGCTTTTCTTTTAGTTTATTTCTTTTATTGCTTACTTTTTATTTTCTTCCTCATTTCTTTTTCTTTTCTGTTCTACGTTTTAGTTTTAGTTTTATCTTATTCTTTCTTTTATTTGCATTCTATGCATTTTTATTCTGTTTTGCTTTAAAGCCTGTGCCTGTCCTTGGAAGCCTGTACAAAGTCCTTTGGCTTCTAAAATTTTCTGTCCTTTAACCTCTGCCTGAGCAATCAATGAAAAGTCAGCCTGCTGAAAATTGTTTTATTCTGAGCTGATAAATCCACAATCCAGTGCCCCATGTTGTTCACCATTCTAATTGAGATAGTCTGCTTACTACGAACAGTAGAGCTATTTTGTTATTCAGGACAAAGGTAGAGAGATGATTGGATCTTGTGTCTTACTTGCCACAATTGTTTTAATGATAGAAAAACTGCTATCTTTGTTTAGTTGGAGGAACTCCCGGGGAATCCAAGAAAAGCTGGTTATGAGAGGGGACTATGGTTCATGCAATTATTTGGGTATCCACAGAGGCTATCAATGCCTAGACTGAGACAGTTCCAGATTGATCAAATGATAAAAGAAAATTGTAATTTCTCTAAGGTCTTCCAGATAGTGATATATTTCGAAAAAGAAGAGATAAAAAAAAAAAAAAGAGAAAAAAGAGTTGAATAATTAAAAGAGGCAGCCAATATTAGATTCTGCCCTACAGTTGTAAATTTGGGTCGTGTAAATCTAAAGGGTAACTCTGTCTAGAGTTGTAAAAGGCTAAACTAGTAAACAGAGCTCTACTCGGTTTCCCCTTTTACAATCTAGAAAAGTTGATTAATCCAAGTTTATCATTCAATTCAGTCATCCTTGAAGAAAGTTTTATACCCTTTGAAATTGCACATCAGAAATCTTCCTTGAAGTAATCCAGCCTAGTATGTCCTTGGGAAATTTTAACAGCTGGCAGTTAGCAGTCAATTTATTGTGAAGAATGTCTGTGGCAAGGCATGATGCATGGTCTTTTTGTTTTGAAACCAGAGTCTTGGGTTCTAAAATAGTGCTACTATTTTACCCGTAGATATCGCCATTTGTTGAGAAGCAACACACCCCCACTGAAAAATGAGATTCCATCCTCTTGAAAACTCTGAACTTCCATTTTTGCAGCAGGGACCCTCTTGATCATTTTCAGTTTTAAATCCAGATTTTGCTTGCCTCCTTTTTAAAGTTGTGCTTTTTCTTGCATTCTAGCTGTGTTATCCAAGAATTCACTTTTTACATGCTAGAATCATTCATGCACAAGCAAAATCTTGCACCGGTACCGAGAAAATCCAGAAAACAGTTGCATAAATTCATGAAAAATCAAACTTTCCATTTTTGGTAGTGTCGCGATATCGCGACACTTCCATTTCGGAAATGTCGCGATATCGCGACAGGTAAGTCAAAATGCAGCTAAGTCTGAAAAGTGTAGCGAAATCGTGACACTTTCCATTTTTGGAAGTGTCGCGATATCGCGACGTTTCCATTTTTGGAAACTGTCGCAAAATCGCTGCCGGACGGAGGAGAGAGAAAGAAAGCGTACGGAGGTCGCGATTTCGCGACATGTCGCGAAATCGTGACATGTCGCAGAATCGCGAGAGAGAGAAAATGCATGAAAATCGGCTAAGTGCCAGAAAGGTCGCGATTTCGCGACATGTCGCGAAATCGCGACAGTTTTTTGGAGAGAGAAGCAAGCTGTACGGAAGGGCGCGATTTTGCGACATGTCACGAAATCGCGACATGTCGCATTTTCACGGTAGGAGAGAGAAAGTGGGCTACAGAATGAAAAAATCGGCTAAGTCGCAAACATGTTCCAAAATCGCGGTCAACGCGGTCAACGCATGCAGGTACGAAAACTGTCGCGAAATCGCGACATGTCGCATTTTCGCGATAGTTAATCAAGAAGTTGTACGGAGGCCAGGAAGGGTCGCGATTTCGTGACATGTTGCATTTTCGCGGCCGACGAGGGAAGAAGTTGCCGATGCTCTGGCGGGGTCGCGATTTCGCGACATGTCGCGAAATCGCGACATGTCGCAGAATCGCGGTAGGAGAGAGAAAGTCATAAGTTGACCTGAAAGTGCATTCCAACGGAAAACAGAAGGCATCCTGGGGTAGCGACACGTGTCAAAGCGTGAATGAGACAAACAGAGGCCGACATGCAAGCTTATTTTGCGGTTTTTAATCTGTTTTTAATGTTTTAAGCTTTTGATTTAATTAAAATGCTAATCTAATGCATCTTTTTGTCTTTCATGCAGGATTCCATCTGGCACTTACGGGACAACCGGGAAAGACCATAAAGGCAAAGTTAAAGTGCGGATTTAGTCAAGGACCGCCATGCTAGAAGAGAAGAAGCCGGTGAAAGCATTCAATAGCAAATTTATTGCAGACTTGATAGCATGAAGACCATTTCAACACAAGGATGGCTTTACGGAGATCAGATCGATGAGAAGTGGTGACTCATCCGGCTCACCGAGCGAGAATTAATGGAGGCATTTATTTGCAGCTGCGGATGAATGCAAGTGGCATTAGATTTTATCTTCTCCACTTATGGCAGTTGACTGCGCAGTTTGCCGAAGGGTTAAGTTCTATCCGGACTTTGATTTTAAATGGATTTTTATTGTAAAACCCGGGTCCTAGGGTTTAAGTGCGATAAGATTTAGGGTTTGAAGAAGATATTTTGAAAAGATCAGGGTCTATCCTGAGTCTATAAATACAGATTCTAAATGTAATCGCGAGGAGGCGGAGACTTAGAAATAAAAGGCTTATAAGCAATTTCTTGCAAATTTTGTGAAATCCTTTGTTTCTGGACTTGGAGTTGATGTGCTTTAGCTTTTCCGTGATAGCATGGCCGGGAGCCTAATCTTTTGCGAGTGTGATAAGTGTATCTTCTTTTGTTATCCGTTCCATTTAAAGTTTATTAGATATATCTTGTAAATCCGAGTTATCAAGTTTAAATATCGTTGTTAGGCTTCGAGTTGTTCTCTTGTACTGCTAGGGGAAATTCAGATTTCAGGTGTAAGTTTGTTCTAATTGCTCTGTCTTCATTTGTGTGAGCTAGGTCTGTCGGTGAAAGATACCGATTTTAACCAGTTGCCCTTGGATTTATAATTTTTTGCTAGATCTGTTTCACTCTGCCTTGTGCTCTTAGTTGAAAGTGATCTTAGGCTAGTTGGACACTTTCTTCTTTGATTTGTTCTGTTGTGAAGCTAGTAGCATAGATAAGATTGATAGTTTGGGGTTTTACAGTTGATGTTTGATAAGCTTCTCTTTTCTGCCTTACCCTACCCTCTCTTTGCTTTCGGTGAATGATCCATTTTTATTTTCTTTATTTGTCTTTTATTTAAATCTGCTGACCCATGAGAGCTAGATCTAGAATTCAAGTTAAATCTGATTGTCAACAACTTTTGCAACTACTGAACAAGTTCAAGAACCCCCTGTAAGGTAACAGAGCAATCCATATTGAAATCTATTCCAGAAGTGGAAAAGAGTGAATTGCCATTCGACCCAACTATGTAACTCGCACCTTGGATAACCAGCTAGATCCTAAAGATGAGTGGGATCCGTCCCGTGGGTGTCTCCGGAGCTTCCTTGCTTCATCCTTTCCCGGGGTGTGCATGAAAGCCGGACCAACAACCTAATTGGCGCTAGAAGGAGGGCATGAACTCAGTTCAAGTATTGTAAGGGCATAACAACAACATTTGAAGGACCCACAGTGAACTCCGGACAATTTTGTAAATTGTCAGTACAATTTTCTAAATTGTCAGTGCAGTTTTTAAATTGTCAGTACAGTTTTTGAAAGTTGTCAGTACAGTTTTTAAAATTGCCAGAGAAGGCCTTAAGTTCAGTGGTTTGTTAAGAACAGTTCTATCATCACTTGCAGTTATCCAATTACAAATCAGAACATCACTGTCAGCCAAGTAATAATGGCAAATTGGTTGGGCCCCACTGCTTTGAATATTCCGGGTATAGCCCATGACTTGCCCAGAAATCCAGAAAGATATCTCCCTAGGTATAAACATGATGGGACAAGAAGCTGAGAAGAACATCTGCTAGCTTTTAAAAATGCTTTAAGATTATTGAATATACAACATGAAGATGTTGCCTGCAGATTGTTCCCGTTCACTCTCCGAGGAGGGAGCTTATGACTGGTTTTTAAACCTCACCAGCAATTCCATTACTAGCTGGGATGATCTAGAGAAAGCTTTTATATCACAGTTCGGTGAAGTGATAGATCCCAGCATTTTATATCAGCAATTTTCCAGCATCAAGAGAGAGTCGGGAGAAACTGTCAGGTCTTTCAATATGAGGTTCCAAAGAGCTTACGGTAGAATGACTGGCCATTACATCCCAAATGCAAATCTGGCCTTAGAAATCTACAAGAATGCATTGGATTCGGTGACCTCTATTTTCCTCAAGAGAGACATCAATATCACAACCCTGGCAAGGGCTTATAAAGAAGCCTTAATTCTTGAAAGACGGTTAGGGCCTCAAATTCTGAGCAATCCTTTGATATCCTATGTTACACAGAACATGCCTATTCCAGACCCCATTCCACATCATGAGTTAGTGCCAACATGTCATGCTCTACCCAAGGAGACTCCGTTAACTGTGACATCCACTCAGCATGTGCAAAATACAGAGAAAAGTTCTGACAAGTTCAAAGTGCAGGTGCTTGAGGTAAACAGTTGTGATCTGGCACCACCCAAATCGAAGTTTTTCCTGGTGAGTTAAATTTTCCTAGAGATCAAAGAAATATTGATATTTCTAGTTCACCCAAAAATAGTACAACCAGGGTTTCAGATTCTTTCACTTTTCCTGAAGAGACAGAAAGTCTTGTAGAGACTCCTGTGGATGAAATGCAAGATTTTCAACAGTTCAAAATGGACAGTTATGACTTGAGATGTGAGAGTCCAGAACTTAATAATGATCCTTCCTCATCAGAGGATGATGAAAGTGAGATTCAATATCACTATGCGAAGTAACCGAGGAGGATAACATCATTGAGGATATGAGGGAACTTAAAGGCGACATCACCCTCTATGAACTGCCTCAGATTGTTGAACAAAAGGATAACTTGATTGAGGCTTACTCTGGACCACCTGTTGGATTTCAAGAAAAGGAGGAAAAGATAGTAAATATGAATGTGGTCAGCCAACTTGGAATTGATGAAGCTGTCTCAACATAAGCCTGCAACTTTTGAACATAATGTCAAAGAGAAGGCTATAAACTGTGTTGATGCAGATATTGGAGTTTATAATTTGGCAAGCGAGAAGGTGAGAACAGTTACTGACTCTAAACCATCACAACAATGATGTTTGGACATTGCACATTGATGAGGTTAAATCTAAGCAAGGCTCAGGTGAAAAGGAAAATTGTAAGCATTCTGCTAGAGGGATAAAAATTGAAGTCCTGGATATTGAAGCAGTGCAGCAACCACAAAATGTTCAAGTTGTTAAGAACCAGGGCATACGGATAAAACATGATTTCTTTCGGTTGTCACATAATTTTGAAGATGTGGTGGTCTGGGTCTGTCAAGATTTTAAGGTATTTGATCCTCGGGGTTTTTTTACATTCGAGTCCTTTTGAAAGAACTCTGCAAACCCTTCAATTAGAAGCATAAACATGTTATCATATGATTTGTTATTATATGATTTGTTTAATTTGAAGGAGTTGCGGATTTGTTTTTCAAATGGGACGGGGAAGACGATAAACCCAAGTCTTTCCCGAGATAGCAAATTTTTGAAGCACGGTCTGGAGTGCATTTCGTCAACGGGACTCGAAAGGTAATTTTTTTAAATTACTTGCACATGGTTCAAAATTTTTTAAGGCACCATTTCTCTGCTTTCCCAAGCTGCTGCATTTTTTGAGTATGAAGGGAAGTTGTAACATATGTATGCATTGTAAATAAGCTTTGAAGTTTTTTTCTTTAGTTTGTTTCTTTTTTTTTTTTTATTTCTTTGTCAGTGCAGTTTATTTTTATTTTTAAATGTCTGTACAGTTGCAGTTTTTCAGTTTTCTTTAATTATTTTTCAGTTTTAGCTTGTGCAGTTTATTTCTTTTGTCAGTGCTTTTTATTTCCTTTCTTTGTCTTTTTATTTTAGCTTGCTTTTATTTTAGTCTGTATAGTCTTTTCTTTATTGCATTTCTTTTTCTTTTTTCTTCTTTTACGTTTAATTTATTTCGATTTGCTTTAGTTTATTTTCTTGTTGCAATTTAGCTTTCTTTGCATTTAATAATTTTAATTGCTTTGCTTTTCTTTTAGTTTATTTCTTTTATTGCCTGTACAATTTTTATTTTCTTCCCTACATTTCTTTTTCTTTCTTTGTCTATACAGTTTTAGTTTTATTTCTTATCTTAGTTCTTTCATTTTATTTCTATCATTTTTTTATTTTGTTTTGCTTTAAAGCCTGTGCTGTCCTTGGAAGCTTGTACAAAGTCCTTTGGCTTCTAAAATATTTTGTCCTTTAACCTCTGCCTGAGCAATCAATGAAAAGTCAGCCTGCTGAAAATTGTTTTATTCCTAGAGCTGATAAATCCACAATCCAGTGCCCCCATGCTATTCACCATTCTAATTGAGATAGTCTGCTTACTATGAACAGTAGAACTATTTTGTTATTCAGGACAAAGGTAGAGAGATGATTGGATCTTGTGTCTTACTTGCCATGATTGTTTTAATGATAGAAAAACTGCTATGCTTGTTTAGTTGGAGGAACTCCGGGGAATCCAAGAAAAGCTGGTTATGAGAGGGGACTATGGTTCATGCAATTATTTGGGTATCCACAGAGGCTATCAGTGCCTAGACTGAGACAGTTCCAGATTGATCAAATGTTAAAAGAAAATTGTAATTTCTCTAAGGTCTTCCAGATAGTGATATATTTCAAAAAGAGAGAGATAAAAAAAAAAAAAAAAAAAAGAGTTGAATAATTAAAAGAGGCAGCCAATATTAGATTACGCCTACAGTTGTAAATTTGGGTCGTGTAAATCTAAAGGGTAACTCTGTCTAGGCTGTAAAAGGCTAAACTAGTAAACAGAGCTCTACTCGGTTTCCCCTTTTACAATCTAGAAAAGTTGATTAATCCAAGTTTATCATTCAATTCAGTCATCCTTGAAGAAAGTTTTATACCCTTTGAAATTGCACATCAGAAATCTTCCTTGAAGTAATCCAACCTAGTATGTCCTTGGAAAATTTTAACGGTTGGCGAGTTAGCAGTCAATTTATTGTGAAGAATGCCTGTGGCAAGGCATGATGCATGGTCTTTTTGTTTTGAAACCGGAGTCTTGGGTTCTAAAATAGTGCTACTATTTTACCCGCGGATATCGCCATTTGTTGAGAAGCAACACACCCCCATCGAAAAATGAGATTCCATCCTCTTGAAAACTCTGAAATTCCATTTTTGCAGCGGGGACCCTCTTGATCCTTTTCGGGTTTTAAATCCAAATTTGCTTGCCTCCTTTTTAAAGTTGTGCTTTTTCTTGCATTCTAGTTGTGTTATCCAAGAATTCACTTTTTACATGCTAGAATCATTCATGCACAAGCAAAATCTTGCACCGGTACCGAGAAAATCCAGAAAACAGTTGCATAAATTCATGAAAAATCAAACTTTCCATTTTTGGTAGTGTCGCGATATCGCGACACTTCCATTTTCGAAAATGTCGCGATATCGCGACGGGTAAATCAAAATGCAGCTAAGTCCTGAAAGTGTAGCGAAATCGTGACACTTTCCATTTTTGGAAGTGTCGCGATATCGCGACGTTTCCATTTTTGGAAGTGTCGCGAAATCGTGCGAGAGAGGAGAGAGAAAGAAAGGAGGAGGCGATTTTGCGACATGTCCCGAAATCTTCGCTAGGAGAGAGAGAAAGAAACTAAAAAAACAAAATCCATAAATCCATTATCGTTTTTGGAGAGAGAAGAACGTACGGAAGGCGCGATTTTGCGACATGTCACGAAATCGTGACATGTCGCATTTTCACGGTAGGAGAGAGAAAGTGGGCTGCAGAATGAAAAATTGGCTAAGTCGCAAACATGTTCCAAAATCGCGGTCAACGCATGCAGGTAAGGAAGCTGTCGCGATATCGCGACGTGTTCTATTTTCGCGGCAGGAAATCAAGAAGTTGTACGGAGGCCAGGAAGGGTCGCGATTTCGTGACATGTCGTGTTTTCGCGGCCGATGAGGGAAGAAGTTGCCGATGCGCTGGCAGGGTCGCGATTTCGTGACATGTCGCGAAATCGCGACATGTCGCAGAATCGCGGTAGGAGAGAGAAAGTCATAAGTTGACCTGAAAGTGCATTCCGGCGGGAAACAGAAGGCATCCTGGGGTAGCGACACGTGTCAAAGCGTGAATGAGACAAACAGAAGCCGACATGCAAGCTTATTTTGCGGTTTTTAATCTGTTTTTAATGTTTTAAGCTTGGATTTAATTAAAATGCTAATCTAATGCATCTTTTTGTCTTTCATGCGGGATTCCATCGGCACTTGCGGGACAACCGGGAAAGACCATAAAGGCAAAGTTAAAGTGCGGATTTAGTCAAGGACCGCCATGCTAGAAGAGAAGAAGCCGGTGAGAGCATTCAATGGCAAATTTATTGCGAGACTTGATAGCATGAAGACAATTTCAACACGAGGGATGGATTTACGGAGATCGGATCGAGGAGAAGTGGTGACTCATCCGGCTCACCAGCAGAATTAATGGAGGCATTTATTTGCAGCTGCGGATGAATGCAAGTGGCATTAGATTTTATCTTCTCCATTTATGGCAGTTGACTGCACAGATTTGCCGAAGGGTTAAGTTCTATCCGGACTTTGATTTTAAATGGATTTTTATTGTAAAACCCGGGTCCTAGGGTTTAAGTGCGATAAGATTTAGGGTTTGAAGAAGATATTTTGAAAAGATCGAGGTCTATCCGAGTCTATAAATACAGATTCTAAATGTAATCGCGAGGAGGCGGAGACTTAGAAATAAAAGGCTTATAAGCAATTTCTTGCAAATTTTGTGAAATCCTTTGTTTCCGGACTTGGAGTTGATGTGCTTTAGCTTTTACGTGATAGCATGGCCGGGAGCCTAATCTTTTGCGAGTGTGATAAGTGTATCTTCTTTTGTTATCCGTTCCATTTAAAGTTTGTTAGATATATGTTGTAAATCTGAGTTATCAAGTTTAAATATGTTGTTAGGCTTCAGTTGTTCTCTTGTCTGCTAGGGGAAATTACAGATTTCAGGTGTAAGTTTGTTCTAATTGCTCTGTCTTCACTGTGCGAGCTAGGCTGCCGGTGAAAGATACCAGTTTTAACCAGCTGCCCTTGGATTTATAATTTTCTGCTAGATCTGTTTCACTCTGCCTTGTGCTCTTAGTTGAAAGTGATCTTAGACTGACTGGACACTTTCTTCTTTGATTTGTTCTGTTGTGAAGCTAGTAGCATAGATAAGATTGATAGTTTGGGGTTTTACAGTTGATGTTTGATAAACTTCTCTTTTCTGCCTTACCCTACCCTCTCTTTGCTTTCGGTGAATGATCCATTTTTATTTTCTTTGTTTGTCTTTTATTTAAATCTGCTGACCCATGAGAGCTAGATCTAGAATTCAAGTTAAATCCGATTGTCAACAACTTTTGCAACTACTTAACAAGTTCAAGAACCCCCTGTAAGGTAACGAAGCGAGTCCATATTGAAATCTATTCCAGAAGTGGAAAAGAGTGAATTGCCATTCGACCCAACTCTGTAACTCGCACCTTGGATAACCAGCTAGATCCTAAAGATGAGTGGGATCCGTCCCGTGGGTGTCTCCGGAGCTTTCCTTGCTTCATCCTTTCCCGGGGTGTGCATGAAAGCCGGACCAACAACCTAATTGGCGCTAGAAGGAGGGCTTGAACTCAGTTCAAGTATTGTAAGGGCATAACGACAACATTTGAAGGACCCACAGTGAACTCCGGACAATTTTGTAAATTGTCAGTACAGTTTTCTAAATTGTCGGTGCAGTTTTAAATTGTCAGTACAGTTTTTGAAAGTTGTCAGTACAGTTTTTAAAATTGCCAGAGAAGGCCTTAAGTTCAATGGTTTGTTAAGAACAGTTCTATCATCACTTGCAGTTATCCAATTACAAATCAGAACATCACTGTCAGCCAAGTAATAATGGCAAATTGGTTGGGCCCCATAGCTTTGAACATTTCGGGTATAGCCCATGACTTGCCCAGAAGTCCAGAAAGATATCTCCCTAGGTATAAACATGATGGGACAAGAACTGCAGAAGAACATCTGCTAGCTTTTAAAAATGCTCTAAGATTGTTGAATATACAGCATGAAGATGTTGCCTGCAGATTGTTCCCGTTCACTCTCCAGGAGGGAGCTTATGACTGGTTTTTAAACCTCACCAGCAATTCCATTACTAGCTGGGATGATCTAGAGAAAGCTTTTATATCACAGTTCGGTGAAGTGATAGATCCCAACATTTTATATCAGCAATTTTCCAGCATCAAGAGAGGACCGGGAGAAACTGTCAGGTCTTTCAATATGAGGTTCCAAAGAGCTTACGGTAGAATGACTGGCCATTACATCCCAAATGCAAATCGGCCTTAGAAATCTACAAGAATGCATTGGATTCGGTGACCTCTATTTTCCTCAAGAGAGACATCAATATCACAACCCTGGCAGGTGCTTATAAAGAAGCCTTAATTCTTGAAAGACAGTTAGGGCCTCAAATTCTGAGCAGTCCTTTGATATCCTATGTTACACAGAACATGCCTGTTCCAGACCCCATTCCACATCATGAGTTAGTGCCAACATGTCATGCTCTACCCAAGGAGACTCCGTTAACTGTGACATCCACTCAGCATGTGCAAAATACAGAGAAAAGTTCTGACAAGTTCAAAGTGCAGGTGCTTGAACTGAACGGTTGTGATCTGGCACCACCCAAATCTGAAGTTTTTCCTGGTGAGTTAAATTTTCCTAGAGATCAAAGAAATATTGATATTTCTAGTTCACCCAAAAACAGTACAACCAGGGTTTCGGATTCTTTCACTTTTCTCGAAGAGACGAGAAAGTCTTGTAGAGACTCCTGTGGATGAAATGCAAGATTTTCAACGAGTTCAAAATGGACGAGTTATGACTTGAGATGTGAGAGTCCGAACTTAATAATGATCCTTCCTCATCGAGAGGATGATGAAAGTGAGATTCAATATCACTATGCGAAGTAAGCGAGGAGGATAGCATCATTGAGGATATGAGGGAACTTAAAGCTGACATCACCCTCTATGAAGCGCCTCGGATTGTTGAACAAAAGGTTAACTTGATTGAGGCTTACTCTGGACCACTGTTGGATTTCAAGAAAAGGAGGAAAAGATAGTAAATATGAATGTGGTCGACCAACTTGGAATTGATGAACTGTCTCAACATAAGCTCGCAACTTCCGAACATAATGTCAAAGAGGAGGCTATAAACTGTGTTGATGCAGATATTGGAGTTTATAATTTGGCAACTGAGAAGGTGGGAACGGTTACAGCTCTAATCCATCACAACAATGATGTTTGGATATTGCACATTGATGAGGTTAAATCTAAGCAAGGCTCAGGTGAAAAGGAAAATTGTAAACATCCTGCTAGAGGGATAAAAATTGAAGTCCTGGATATTGAAGCAGTGCAGCAACCACAAAATGTTCAAGTTGTTAAGAACCAGGGCATACGGATAAAACATGATTTCTTTCGGTTGTCACATAATTTTGAAGATGTGGTGGTCTGGGTCTGTCAAGATTTTAAGGTATTTGATCCTGGGGTTTTTTACATTCAATCCTTTTGAAAGAACTCTGCAAACCCTTCAATTAGAAGCATAAACATGTTATCATATGATTTGTTATTATATGATTTGTTTAATTTGAAGGAGTTGCAGATTTGTTTTTCAAATGGGACAGGGAAGACGATAAACCCAAGTCTTTCCCAGGATAGCAAATTTTTGAAGCACGATGCGGAGTGCATTTCGTCAACGAGGACTCGAAAGGTAATTTTTTCTAAATTACTTGCATGGTCAAAATTTTTTAAGGCACCATTTCTCTGCTTTCCCAACTGCTGCATTTTTTGAGTATGAAGGGAAGTTGTAACATATGTATACATTGTAAATAGCTTTGCAGTTTATTTTGCTTTAGTTTGGTGCTAGATTTCTATACATTTGCTTTAGTTGTTTATTTCAGTTTTTCAGTTTATTTCTTTGTCAGTGCAGTTTTATTTTTAAATGTCTGTACAGTTGCAGTTTTTCAGTTTTCTTTAATTGTTTTTCAGTTTTAGCTTGTGCAGTTTATTTCTTTTGTCAGTGCTTTTTATTTCCTTTCTTTGTCTTTTTATTTTAGCTTGCTTTTATTTTAGTCTGTACAGTCTTTTCTTCCTTGCAGTTCTTTTTCTTTGTTGTCTGTACAGTTTTAATTTTCTTTAGTTCTTTATTGTAGTTCTTTTCAGTTGCAGTTTAATTTATTTTAGTTGCTTTAGTTTATTTCAGTGTTGTTGCAGTTTAGCTTTCTTTGCGATTCACGATTTTAGTTGCTTTGCTTTAGTTCTTTTAGTTTGTTTCTTTTATTGCTGTACAGTTTTTATTTTCTTCCTTGCATTTTTTTTTCTTTGCTGTCTGTACAGTTTTAGTTTTAGTTTTAGTCTTAGTTGCTTGTGCAGTTTTATTTGCAGTCTGT
Organism: Wollemia nobilis; assembly: GCA_028583015.1. NCBI lineage: Eukaryota > Viridiplantae > Streptophyta > Pinopsida > Araucariales > Araucariaceae > Wollemia > Wollemia nobilis. Next base: position 931,955 of record JAQPPZ010000910.1, read on the forward strand.
GCAGTTTTTATTTTGTTTTTGCTTTAAAGCCTGTGCCTGTCCTTGGAAGCCTGTACAAAGTCCTTTGGCTTCTAAAATTTTTCTGTCCTTTACCTCTGCCTGAGCAATCAATGAAAAGTCAGCCTGCTGAAAATTGTTTTATTCCGAGCTGATAAATCCACAATCCAGTGCCCAATGCTATTCACCGTTCTAATTGAGATAGTCTGCTTACTACGAACGGTAGAACTATTTTGTTATTCAGGACAAAGGTAGAGAGATGATTGGATCTTGTGTCTTACTTGCCACGGTTGTTTTAATGATAGAAAAACTGCTATGCTATTTAGTTGGAGGAACTCCCGGGGAATCCAAGAAAAGCTGGTTATGAGAGGGGACTATGGTTCATGCAATTATTTGGGTATCCACAGAGGCTATCAGTGCCTAGACTGAGACAGTTCCAGATTGATCAAATGTTAAAAGAAAATTGTAATTTCTCTAAGGTCTTCCAGATAGTGATATATTTCAAAAAGAGAGAGATAAAAAAAAAAAAAAAAAAGAGTTGAATAATTAAAAGAGGCAGCCAATATTAGATTATGCCCTACAGTTGTAAATTGGGTCGTGTAAATCTAAAGGGTAACTCTGTCTAAGCTGTAAAAGGCTAAACTAGTAAACAGAGCTCTACTCGGTTTCCCCTTTTACAATCTAGAAAAGTTGATTAATCCAAGTTTATCATTCAATTCAGTCATCCTTGAAGAAAGTTTTATACCTTTTGAAATTGCACATCATAAATCTTCCTTGAAGTAATCTAGCCTAGTATGTCCTTGGAAAATTTTAACAGTTGGCGGTTAGTAGTCAATTTATTGTGAAGAATGTTTGTGGCAAGGCATGATGCATGGTCTTTTTGTTTTGAAACCGGAGTCTTGGGTTCTAAAATAGTGCTACTATTTTACCCATGAGATATCGCCATTTGTTGATAAGCAACACACCCCCATCGAAAAATGAGATTCCATCCTCTTGAAAACTCTAAAATTCCATTTTTGCAGCAGGGACCCTCTTTATAATTTTCAGTTTTAAATCCAGATTTTGCTTGCCTCCTTTTTAAAGTTGTGCTTTTTCTTGCATTCTAGTTTGTGTTATCCAAGAATTCACTTTTTACATGCTAGAATCATTCATGCACAAGAAAATCTTGCACCGATGCCAGAAAAATCCGAAAACGAGTTGCATAAATTCATCGAAAAATCAAACTTTCCATTTTTGGTAGTGTCGCGATATCGCGACACTTCCATTTTCGAAAATGTCGCGATATCGCGACAGGTAAGTCAAAATGCAGCTAAGTCTTGTAAGTGTAGCGAAATCGTGACACTTTCCATTTTTGGAAGTGTCGCGATATCGCGACGTTTCCATTTTTGGAAGTGTCGCAAAATCTGCCGCGAAGGAGAGAGAAAGAAAGCGTACGGAGGTCACGAAATCGCGACATGTCGCATTTCGCGATAGGAGAGAGAAAATGCAGAAACGAAAAAAGAAGGGAGAGAGAAGAACAACAATAAACAAATCGGGAGAGAGAAAATGCATGAAAATCGGCTAAGTGCCAGAAAGGTCGCGATTTCGCGACATGTCGCGAAATCGCGACAGTTTTTTGGAGAGAGAAGCAAGTTGTACGGAAGGGCGCGATTTTGCGACATGTCGCGAAATCGTGACATGTCGCATTTTCACGACAGGAGAGAGAAAGTGGGCTACAGAATGAAAAAATGGCTAAGTCGCAAACATGTTCCAAAATCACGGTCAACGCGGTCAACGCATGCAGGTACGGAAACTGTCGCGAAATCGCGACATGTCGCATTTTCGCGGCAGGAAATCAAGAAGTTGTACGGAGGCCAGGAAGGGTCGCGATTTCGCGACATGTCGCAGAATCGCGGTAGGAGAGAGAAAGTCATAAGTTGACCTGAAAGTGCATTCCAACGGGAAACAGAAGGCATCCTGGGGTAGCGACACGTGTCAAAGCGTGAATGGGACAAACAAAAGCTGACATGCAAGCTTATTTTGCGGTTTTTAATCTGTTTTTAATGTTTTAAGCTTCTGATTTATTTATTAAAATGCTAATCTAATGCATCTTTTTGTCTTTCATGCGGGATTCCATCGGCACTTGCGGGACAACCGGGAAAGACCATAAAGGCAAAGATAAAGTGCGGATTTAGTCAAGGACCGCCATGCTAGAAGAGAAGCTGTCGGTGAATGCATTCAATGGCAAATTTATTGCGAGACTTGATAGCATGAAGACAATTTCAACTCGAGGGATGGATTTACGGAGATCGGATCGATGGAGAAGTGGTGACTCATCCGGCTCACCAACGAGAATTAATGGAGGCATTTATTTGCAGTTGCGGATGAATGCAAGTTGCATTAGATTTTATCTTCTCCATTTATGGCAGTTGACTCCCAGATTTGCCGAAGGGTTAAGTTCTATCCGGACTTTGATTTTTAAATGGATTTTTATTGTAAAACCCGGGTCCTAGGGTTTAAGTGCGATAAGATTTAGGGTTTGAAGAAGATATTTTGAAAAGATCAGGGTCTGTCCTGAGTCTATAAATACAGATTCTAAATGTAATCGCGGGAGGCGGAGACTTAGAAATAAAAGGTTTATAAGCAATTTCTTGCAAATTTTGTGAAATCCTTTGTTTCCGGACTTGGAGTTGATGTGCTTTAGCTTTTACGTGATAGCATGGCCAGGAGCCTAATCTTTTGCAGAGTGTGATAAGTGTATCTTCTTTTGTTATCCGTTCCATTTAAATTTTGTTAGATATATGCTGTAAATCTGAGTTATCAAGTTTAAATATGCTGTTAGGCTTCAGTTGTTCTCTTGTCTGCTAGGGGAAATTATAGATTTCAGGTGTAAGTTTGTTCTAATTGCTCTGTCTTCACTGTGCGAGCTAGGATGCCGGTGAAAGATACCGATTTTAACCAGCTGCCCTTGGATTTATAATTTTTTGCTAGATCTGTTTCACTCTGCCTTGTGCTCTTAGTTGAAAGTGATCTTAGACTGACTGGACACTTTCTTCTTTGATTTGTTCTGTTGTGAAGCTAGTAGCATAGATAAGATTGATAGTTTGGGGTTTTACAGTTGATGTTTGATAAGCTTCTCTTTTTTGCCTTACCCTACCCTCTCTTTGCTTTCGGTGAATGATCCATTTTTATTTTCTTTGTTTGTCTTTTATTTAAATCTGCTGACCCATGAGAGCTAGATCTAGAATTCAAGTTAAATCCGATTGTCAACAACTTTTGCAACTATCGAACAAGTTCAAGAACCCCCTGTAAGGTAACGGGCAGTCCATATTGAAATCTATTCCAGAAGTGGAAAAGAGTGAATTGCCATTCGACCCAACTCCGTAACTCGCACCTTGGATAACCGACTAGATCCTAAAGATGAGTGGGATCCGTCCCGTGGGTGTCTCCGAGGCTTCCTTGCTTCATCCTTTCCCGGGGTGTGCATGAAAGCCGGACCAACAGGTTTTTCACCACAAATTTCACAGAGATAAATTTATCACACAAAAAAACATAAATGGATAAATATTTATCTATCTTATATTAAGCAAAAAAATACAAACTATGACTGCCCCTTTTGGTGGATGATGCAACTCACCCAGAACTCTTCTAAAACCAAACTGCCTAGAATGCGGTTGAGGTGGTGGTAACATACTCTACCTCAGTAGTGGATAAAGCAACAATTTGTTGCTTCTTTGAAGACCACAAAACTGCACCCGATCCAATATGGAATGCATAACCGAAAGTGCTCTTTCGATCATTTGTACTACTAGCCTAATCACTATCAGTGTAGCCAACAAGTTCAAGCTGGTATTTTCTAGCATAAAATATTCCATGGTTCCTTATCCCATTGACATATCGTAGTATTTGTTTTGTTGGCTACAAGTGAGTTTTCTTTGGTGCTTCCATAAATCGGCTAATCAAACTCATTGCAAACACCAGATCTGGTCTGGTTGCTATCAAGTAGATCTGGTCTCATCCTTTACTGGTTTTATTTTCGGAGGCATTGGAGGGATTCCCGTGATTTGTGGGTATGGGTGGTTTTAGCCCATGGTATTGTGCCCACGGTATTCTAATACCACGTTGTGGTTTAGGGTTGTAAGAGTTTCCTTTATATTGATTGTAATGTTCCATTAAGGGAAAGGTGAAAAATAATAGAAAAGTATGTGTGGCTCTTGTTTGCTGGATGTAACCCATATCGGGTGAACCAGGATAAATCTCTTGTGTTCTATGTGCATGTATTTTATAAGTTGTTATTTTCTTCTAAGTTATTTATTTTTGCATTATTATTTTTTATTAAGTCTGGGTATAACTCTTCACCCATTTGACCCCAATGGTCTTCTTGCCTACCAGAAGATCCATTAACTGTCATGTATTATTCTTCTCTATGGCCTCTATCTCATCATCCATAACTTGCACCCATTTCTAATTATGAATTGCTTATTCAAATGAAATTGGATCACACTCAAAAAATAAAGCAAAATTAGAATGTTCTTCATCTATTTGATTTTGGGTTACCTCATAAATGTCTTGCAAGCTCCTCTTCTTCGTGGGTGTCTTCAAGTTGGAGATCCTTCTTGTAAGTGGAGGTATTTGTGATGATGAGGTAGTGTTGTTGCTAGCACCAACAATACTGCTCAAGGCTACAGGTGGTTGCACTTTGTATTCTTCCAAGTCTTCAAAATCAATGATTGTTATTAATGGCTGACCAGTATTTGATTTCCAGTTCCAAGATTCATCTTCCAGGAACTTCACATCTCAACTGATGATCATCTTATTTGTCATAGGATTTTACAACCTGTAAGCCTTCGAATCTTCACTATAGCCAATGAAGATGCATTTCTCCATCTTGTCCAGCTTCTTTCTCTTCTTATCTAGAACATGTGCATATGCTATGCACCCAAAAACTCTTAAATGAGACACACTTGGCTTCTGATTGCTCCAGGATTCCTAAGGAATCATGTCCTTCATACTCTTTGTGGAACACCTATTCAATAGATAAATTGCACAACATCCAACTTCTGCCCAGAACTCATGTGGTAATTCTTTTACCTTCAGCATACTTTGTGCCATCTCCATTATGGTTATGTTCATCCTCATTACAACATCATTCTGTTGTGGTGTGTATCTAGCACATATTTTATTTTATTTACAAAAATTATAGAATTCATTGGAGATGTACTCACCTCCTCCATCTGTACTAAGAGTCTTCACGTAATAGCCGCTCTGTTTTTCAACCAGAGCCTTGAACTCCTTGAATTTTCTAAAAGCTTCTAAATTTTTCTTGATGGGATATACCCATGTCTTTCGACTAAAATCATCAATGAAAGTCAAAAAAACTTGCTATTGAAAAATGTGTTGGTTTGCATAGATCCACAAATATCTGAATGTACCAGCTTCAATGGTTGTGAAGCTCTCCATGATTGTCCTATCGGGAATGCATCCCTGTGTTGCTTACCAACTAAGCAACCTTCACAAACTTGATTTGGTTGCTCTATAAGGGGTAAACCCTTCACCATTTATTTCTTGTACAGCAGGTTCAGGCCACTGAAACTTAGATGACTGAATATGATATGCCACAACCAGGTAGCATCTTTCACAACTACACTAAATAACAACAACAATTCATTCTGAATTCACAGGGAAAACATCTTGTTCTTTATCATGGCTATAGTTAAAATTTGTCCATGTTCTTTGTCTCTTATGGTACAAGCTCCATCCTTGAATTGAACAGTGTGCCCCTTCTGCACAATTTGTCCAACACTCAACAAGTTATTTTTCAATCCAGGTACATAATACACATTAGTGATCTGCTTTATTTCACCTTTGCTGGTGTGGATAATGATTTTCCCTTTACCCATGACATGTACCTTGTTGTTGTTCCCCATATTCACTCGGATTGGATGGATTCATCCAAATATGAGAACATCTCTCTGTTTCTAGACATGTGGTTACTACAACCACTATCGAGATACCAGATATTCTTTTGGTTCTCCTCCTCAGTACTGCATGTTAACAATAGATTCCCACAAGCATCTCTACACTCTACATTTTTAGATTCATTTGTGTAGTGGACTTGTTGTTTATTATCCTTGGCCATCTTATTTCTACACTCATAGATATAATGTCCAAATTTCTTACAATAATAACATTGGATCTTTGATTTATCATACCTCTGATTTGATCCTCCTTGTTGATTTCTACCATTGCCTCTTCCTTCTGCTTGATGGAAGTTGCAACTAGTCTTTCCTTCACTAGATTTTGACCTTCCTCCTCGCTTATGGAATTTTCCATGCTTTCCTCGATTTCTCTATCATCTTCCTCCTTGAGAACTTGAGGTGCCATGGTGGGATTCTTATCATCGGCCACTGTCTCAAAATGAGACCTACGTCTTGAACGCTTGTTCCAATGAGGACTAAAATGATCGACTCAACCTATGCTCATGTGTTTACAGAGAACCCATGAGCTCATCTATAGAGAGGGTTGTCAAATCCCTCGATTATTTGAATTGTAATCATAACTGAGTCAAACCTGGCTGGTAGGATCCTCAATATTTTTTCAACTATTCTCTGGTTCTTCATATTTTTGCCATTCAACCTCATCTAGTTGATGGCATCCATTGTTTAAGTAAAGAAGTAACTCATAGACTCCAACTCACTCATCTGCAAGTTTTCAAAATCCCTTCTTAGCATCTACTTCACCTTGTTGGTGCCTTGGAAGGAGTTGGCTAAAATATCCCATGCCTACTTTGCTTTGGTTGCTACTGCAATTCTTGGAAAATTTGTTTCCTTGACTACCTGTATTGTGTAAAATAATACCTTATGATTCTCCTTCAACAAATCTAACTCCGCTTAGGAGAGAGTGCTCAATGTTGCTACATCTATTGGTTTTACATAACCCTTCTTCACCAAGTCTCATAGCTCCTAAGACCCAAACATGATCTTCATCTGGATGCTCTAGTAATCGTAGTTCTTGCCATTGAACAGTGGGATATGCAACTGCAAGGGATTGCTACCAGAAGCTATTGCTTCTATCTTCCACAGGTAGGCATTGGCTCTGATACCAATTTGAAGGAATCATGACAATCGAAGTTTCGCACAGCGGAGGGGCAAAACATCAGTTTTGCTGACAAAAGGGACGAAACAGTAATTTTGATCAATGAAGGGACGAAACAATCAGAGCAGGAAAAAAAAGAATTTCAGAGGTTTCAAGACTAAACAATTTCAAAGCGAAAGTGGATATCGGGAGTTTCAAATCAAAGTCACGACGAAAGTGAAAATCGTGCAGCGGGGAAAGGAGTTTCGCCAGTCAACAAGAATTTTGGAAGATTCAAAGGCAGTTTGGAACGAAAACGTTAATTTTGCCAAACAGATCAATTGCTAGGCATTTTCAAGATGAAACACCTTTTTCGGAAGATGAATGGGCGAAATGCCTTTTTTGGAGGATGAATGGAGAAAGATTTTTTTTGGAGCAGCTCTTGGGCGAATATGACGCAACGGATCTATTTCCGTGAAGGAGAGGCAGACAAGGAATTTCGGAAGAGAAAACACAGAGAATCGCACAAGGTTTTTTCACTACGAATTTCACAGAGATAAATTTATCATGCAAAAAAACATAAATGGACAAATATTTATCTATCTTATATTAAGAAGAAAATTATAGACTGCGACTGCAGTTTTACAATGCATAAACCTTACATCGAACACTTTTCTCCAGAAGTTTTACTCAATCATTTGCAATCTCAATTGTCAATTAAACACCAAATGGAGTTTTCAGAAAGCTGCTACTCCAACTCCTTTCACTACTCTCCTTACTCTTCTACTCCTCTGTTCTACAACCCCGTTGTTGTTCTCCAGCCTCTTATGTGTCTGCTCTTCTATGCTCTCGAATTTATAGCAGGGGAAGGAGAGAAAGGCTTACCAGCCTTTTGACATGTAATCAATTCAAAAATTAGGGTTTCCATCCAATCGTCGAACAATTGTTACTGTCGATAATAACTGCGCACGCTGAAAATTTATGGCAATCAAGTTTTGGCGAATAAAATCTGTCAAAGATCTTTTGAGTGTCAAATCGAGTTTAATTTCTAACAGTTTAATGCACCCTTCCAGAACTTCCCCACTTGACAAGGAGACCAAGACGCAAGCATAGTAGTATGTTTCCATGGTATTTAGATAGGCGATTCCTAGCTTCACTTTAAAGTCAACCGGGGGTAGGTCATTTTGATATGCGTTCTCGTGGTTCCTAAGAACATGTGATGATATCTCAGGTACAGGTTACATTTTCTGAAGATGGGATATGATCCAACATTTGGGATGGGTCTTTAACATTTCCTCAATCAGAAGACATCCCACACTATGCTCTATGACGGTCAGCCTACATTTGCGCTTCAGTATATAAGATATAAATAATATGACATCTAAGAGTTGGGGTTTTGATATGCTTTCCCACATTATGATCTATGATAGCAATAAGACAGGCAGGCATAGTATCTTTTGCACTGGTTACGTGAATCCTGCATAAGCTTCTCTGTAAATAATTGTACCTAAACTATTGTATTTAAATTTAATATTTAATTTCAAACCCTTTGCACATATTCAGCGCAGGTTTATCAAAATTAATTTTGTTCCACATTGATACGTCTTCCTCTTCTACAAACTTCCATGTATATTTTTTATCCCAAAAAACTTCTATTTCCTAGAAGCTTCCTTCTGCATCCTTTGTTCTTTCTATATATATACACTATGAAAATAGGGATAAAGCATGTACAGTTCTTACACTCTCTTGTATAATTGCATGTACAGTTCTTACACTCTCTTGTATGTTCTGTGTATACTCATAGCCACCGACAACTTTACATCTATACTGTGGCTACTGTCAATGATAATTCTCAATGTAATATTGGAAACTGAAGAATTAGGGCCCAATACAATCCCAATAAAATAGAGGATATTTGAGAACGTTCCCTTAAAAGCGTGGTAACATGACATCTAACGGTTTTTGGTGTTTTTGGGCCACAGCCTTACGTTTATGCTTCAGCTTATGTAGTATAGATAATTTCTCTTTGATAAAAAGAGATATATGCTTCAGTGTATACAGTGTATACCATGTTGATAGTTTCTCTTTTAATAAAAAAAGACCTTACATGAAATGTAAGACATCCTACACCGTCGCCACCTTCAGTTATATGACTTTTGGGGTTCATTCAAAAGCTCAACGAGACATCTATTTATTTCCATTTCTATTGATAGAACAGTGGTATCTGTAATGATAGAACAACAACTTACATACATAGCAATATTGAGATTAAATTGCCATCATTACTAGAAAAAGAGAGCCTAGACTGTTCTTAAGACTTGAGATCTGTGAGTTATGCCAATGGAAGGTGGGGAGGAATTGCACTGATATTTAGAAGCCATGAAAGAATTTGAAAAACAAAAAAAAACAAATCCATTAATCTTACTACTGATACCAGTTGCACTGCAAATAAAAGAAACAAAAAGCTTCATTGGCTTAATTTGCCTATGACTATCTAAATGCAGAAGCCCCAGCAGTCAAAAATGGGCTACAATTGTGCAAAAGACTAAACCACCACCAACACATCTTCTGGAAGAAATGTCTTTAAATCCGTCTCCTCTTCCTTAGGAGTATGGATGGTAACCAAATCTGGCATTGGTGTTGTTGGACCCATCTTGCCCTTTGGGTCCCATCCCAAAATAATCTTTACTTTAATTCCAAGAACACCCTACACATCGAATATCAATCATTAGTAAAGAAACAAACAGAGTAGCAATTATTAGAGGCATTTCCTGGCCTGGAGATTATATTAATATTATAGAAATAGAATGCAAATTTGCTCAGCAGTTAGCAAGGAGGTTCAGAACATGGACCCACAGACAGTTTTTTGGGACCCAAAAACCACTGTTTTTTTTTCCCTTTTCCATTAAGGGACTTTACTTTCGGGTTTTTAATTTGCTGAGTTTTACTTGAGCGTTATCAAAAGCTTTAACCTTCCCGAAATCTTGTCAAATCCTGTTTTCACTAATATTGCTATAACATTTAAACAAAACAAAAGAATTCATACTGACCTGTCTCAACATAATATGCCTAACTGCCGTGTGAACATATTCAAGGGCAGGTTGACCAGAAGAAATCATGTAACCGTCCTTAAATTTCATTGATTTAGCTCGCTGTGCCCTGAGTTTACCACTCACAATAATCTGTAAAATTATTGTACAAGGAATAAGAGTAATTAATAGTAACAAATCAAGTCCTAACGTCGAAAACAAGAGCTTCCCCATCAAGTACCAACCTCACAACCCTTTGCTCCACTTTCCATGATAAACCGCAGCACTCCATAGCATGCCCTAAACAGATAAAAACCCATATATAGATCAGGAAGGTTTCTTCAGAACTAATGCTACAATCATTTAGCAAAATGTCCTCTATAACTAATCTACTGTAAAACACTAACTTCCACTTCATAACTATAACTAATCGACTGTTCAACACTACCTCCCACTCCATAACAAGACCCCTAGAAGAACAAAGGAAACGAATTACCATGAAAAGAACACAAAGTTAGCTTACGTAGTGCATATTAAATATATTATTGATAGCTGTCTCTGAATGAGCCTACTGTATAAAGAAAACATGGCCCCTTGACCTCAAAAATAGAAGATCGCCTCTCACTACAAGATTCTTAGCATAAAGATACACCATAAAAATAAAATGAAATCAAATATGCCCGTCGTATGTGACGTTTGTGTCTTGTCATTAACCGTCACACTTTGCCTTATAATTGTAAGTACTGCCCAAAAATTAAGAGTAATATTATATCCCATTTGAATTCTAGAAAACTATGAGATTCAATTCAAATTCCTCTAGTTTAGAAAACCTAATGATACGTTGATATTCGTTGCCGAAAATATTTCTGTCTTCACATGCTTCACCTATGTTACGATATGACTGTCATTATCCATCATAAGCTGTAATAATAATCCGACATTTTTCATGCTGTCTTTAATAATACCAAACTTTAGAGATTTTCAATTGCCGGGTTGCCGGTCAAATCTCAACCCTGATCTAAACCTTTTGAAAAATACAAAAACTAAAATAAAATTTTAAAGAAGGCAAAAGAGTGCACCTTCTGACGGCGAGACCACCAAGAAGCTTGTAGCGGACGGACTCCGCCTGCGCAATTGCAGACAGACCTCTCTCGGCGACCCTCTCAACGAAAAGCTCGACCGTGTTTTCCGGGAAATTGAACCTCTTCTGCACAATGGACGTCAGCTCCCGTATTCTCCTCCCCTTTTCGCCTGACAAATTCAAATTCAACTATTTTAAGCAAATTCATTCAAACCCTAGCGATATCCCTAATCTTTGAAGAGAAGAAATCAAAGATAGCCAAATAATACCTAGAACGTTCTGGGGTCGGGTGGCACGAACAATAATTTCAGTGCGCGTAGGCGTGGGACGAACCTCCAGGCCAGAATAGCCGTCCTCCCCAAGCTCACGCGTCAGCAGCTCGTTCAATTCCGCATAAAATATTCCATCAGCGATAAACTACAGACACAAGAAGAATTTCAATTTCATTCCATTTCGCTTAGATAATTTTTTTCTGCAGAAAATCATTTGCTGCTTGAAACCTAACTTAAATTACTTATTATGCGAATCATATTTTCCACCAATAAAACCGTTTGAATACAATCCATGCTGAAAAAACTGTTGTTCTCATTATTCCTTTAAACAGAAAAACCAATCTCCCTGTCTTAGCAACAGATATCAGATGCTTATATTCAGAAAAGAAACACTAAAAAGATTGTATAATCCTTGAAGACTTCTGTTTTGCTAAGAGCAAACCTGTTTGATAATTGCATTTTAGCATGCACAGTATTCTAATCACTTCAAAGAATCTCATATCATGGATGAAAGCGATGGCAAACCACAGTATGTAACCATGGAAAGATTTGAATTGCTTACCTTTTTCTTCTTGCTTGATTGCGGAGCCATAACGTGTCCTTTTCTGGTCCGTTATACTTCAAAACGATTTAGCGAAGTTTTCAAATCAGTTGCTGGAGCGCCTGTTTATATATCAAACCATAAAGTTCGTTGAGTGTAACGGTAAGAGTAACGGTCGGAAGTGGTATATTGTAATTTTTTTTAATGAACACACCCGTGGGACGTATATTGTAATTTTTTTTTGGGGAAACACGAATTTTAATTTCTTCGATGAAAACTATATTTCAAAATTAGTACAATATTTCACAATTATAAAATTTTATTTTAATTTTTTTAAAATATATTCAAATTTTAATTTCTTCGAAACCTACAATATTTCACAATTATAAAATTTCATTTAATTTTTTTAAAATACTTGAATTTTAATTTCTTCAATGGAAACTTGAAACCACTACTACAATATTTCACAATTATAAAGTTTCATTGCATTGCATTGAACATTCATTGGTTAATTTTCAAGCCTAAGGAAATTCCCCCTAAACAATTATCAATTGGAATTTGTAAGCCAAAAGTTTGTTCTTTCTGAAGTAATTATCAAGCTAATGTAGAGGTATTTGTGTTGTGTTTTAAAATATTAAATTTTTATTATCATATTTATTAAAATTATAGTATCAAATAATTTTAAAATTATTTAATTATCTTCAAAATGTTTTTAATATAGAATCTGATACATATTTAAAAAATAAATATTTTGTGAGTGTTGTTATATTTATAAAAGTACACAATTAAGAATGTAATTTAAAATTATTTAAATGAATTGCACATAACTATTAATTATATTTTAATAATATTATTTTTTAATCATATTTAAAGTATAATATTGATTATAATTTCTTCCTTATAATAATGTATTAATTAATATTAATGATTTTTTTAACTTTTTGTAAATATTTTAATAATTTAATTTTTTTTGAATAGATTGTATATAACTATTATGTCTGGATCATATTATTTATTAATTGTATTGTTATGTTATTATCTTGTATATTTTGTTATGAAAGATTTGATTTATTACATTATTAAACACAATTCAAGAATTTAAGCTTATGATTATGTAGTTTTTTTTAAATTATGTGTAGATTTTATTAGGGTTACTTCATCAAAATTTTAAAACATTATGTTTTATTTCAGGTCAATTAAATCATATTCAAATTGCTTGTTTATTAAAGATATTTTTCATCCATATTTTTATTAAATATATTTTCATTTTCTTTAAATTTTTATGATTTTATAATCAACTTCTTGACATCATTTTCACTAATAGATAAAATTTGTGTCACATCCCTACCACTTGTGGTTAATTTACTTGAAAGAGTGTGATCTTGTGTTTAGTTTTTATGGTGCAGGTGCAAGACCCGAGCCAGAAGAAAGCACCACCCCTTGACCAGGGCAACAGATTGGAAACATCGGGTAAGTGGGGTATGATGTCGTGTCTCGTGCACCTTGGTCCGTGGGTACATTGAATCCCACTGTAGAATTTGCATTACATTCTGCCTGTCATGGTTGACTAATTGTCTGTAAGTGTTGCTTGTTTTCTCCACCTTGTCATTTGTTGCCACTATTTAAAATATTAGCTAAAAATATATATATACTTATGATTGTAGTAATACATATATGAAATTATCTTATAAGGATAAATATAAAAATATATATATAATAATAAATGAGATAACAAAGACCACATTCCTTTAAGTTTGATTAATTAAAATTTGTATCTGCACTAGGTACCTTATTGGCAAGTTCCCTCAATCCTCGAAAGGAGATCCGGGGTTCAAGCCTAGCGACCTATGCCAGATACAAAAAACCCCCCCGGCTAGCTTGGAGAATGGTTTTCCTTAATATAAGGTTTAATTTTTTTGCACCTGGGGTGCAGCACAACAGTTTGGCTTTGGCTCTTCTTCGAGAGGTCCAAGGTTCAAACTGCGATGTGCGTGAGTGTGTGATGGGATGGGTGTGTGTCTCCCTAGTGGAGTTTTTGTAACAGGTTTGGGGATTCCTGGTAAAAACCCCCATATTTTAATATTACCAAAAAAAAATGAGATAACAAATAAAGCAAAATAAATAAAAAGAAAGAATAATATTAAAAAAAATAATTTAAAAAAAACATAATAGTAAATCATCACCTCTAAGATATTAGAGGCTAAGCCCAAGTCATCCACGTCTAAGACAAAGGAATAAAAGGGAGGGCCTAGGATATATAAGGCCATAAGTTTTAAACATCTAAAATAATGGCAAGGAAGAGCGAAGGGAACTCAGGAGGATATAAAAAAATTATAATTATTTGTAATAAACCAAATGGAAGGATTGAACACTCACCACCTGGAAACATTAATATTATTAAACCTGGAAAATTAATTTGAGGTGGCGATGGCTCATTAAGCGCCTCTCCTTTAAATTGAAAATGAGTTGGTTGGTTAAAATATATTGGCTACTATCCGAATTGGTCAAGAAGGCGAGCAGAGGAGCGAAAGAATCAATCATTTGTGATAAGGTCAGGTACTCTTATCAAATGTCATAAGGCTTGTGTAATTTAATTAAAAGTTGCTCTGCTTTGCTTGATGGATGCGTAGGCAAGTTAGATGCTAAAATAACCCAAAATAACAATCTCTGTATGTTGTTGGCTGCCAGTATAAACTTAGGAAGAAAATATTGTTAAGTGAATTGAACCAAATAATAAGACTATAGTTCTTTATTTAATTAAAAAACTTAGTATTGCTTAGATAGGTGGACATCATTCTTCATGATTAGAACATATAATTACTTAAGAAATACTGTTATATTCTTTTTAGAATCGGTAATGTTCTCTTTGATGCTTGTTTGGGTTTCTAGAAACGTAAGACATGCTTTGGTATTTTACTATGCCGGATGAGCATCCGAGACTTTAAAGTTTTAAAAAAAAAGGAGTGTGTTTTCTGGTTTTGTCGAACAAATCCTTTGTAGTGTTTTTAGAATCAAATTTCTTGAAGTAATTACATAATGCATTACTTTTAAAGCACTTGAATGGTTGGCTGTGCAATTGCATTCGTCATTGGTATGCTTGCTTGAGTATGTGAATATGACATGTAGAAAAATAGGGCCAAGCTGACCCAAATCCTAGCCCCAATCTTTGTCGAGGACAGCGTGGGGTGAGCGCTTGGAGGAGCTGGTTAAACCACGTTATGGCAGTTTGGCTAGTGAGCTGGCAGAAGATGTTCTCCAGCTTATGACTGAGGCAAATGGTAAACAAGCAAAGATTTTTCATATGGACAAAAGGGGTTAAGCGCCTGGTAAATGCTATTGTTGAATTAACTTTTGGAAAATAAAGAAAATGTCTTCTATGTTGTACATTAATCTTGCATTATACTCCTGGTATTTTTTAGAACACCGATGCATGTTCTCTGTTCAAAAACTTTAGATTACATTAAGATAATTATTGCCAATTATCCATAGGATACGTATATCACTTTTATTTAAAATAATGTATGTATATGGAGTTCGTAGTAGATAGTTATATGGTAAAAGTAAGCAGCCTAATGTAAACTTTTTATGTATGGAGAAATATATTATGAAACGGTTATTCTTTTAAATGAATTATAAGATCTTTAAATCTGATATAGAACTAAGGATAGATTTAGAGCATTAATTTTTCTTTCATAAAATAAAAGGATCGTAGCTATGTTATAGAGATCTTAAAAATAGCTTTAAAAAGTTAAGAAATTTATTTTTATCATGGAATTTGTTTGATAATGTTCTTTTTATTTAAGTTAAATTGTTTGATAATATGTATTACATCGATTCATTAGAATTTTGTGTAGTTATATTGGAAGTAATATAATCATTAATTCTTTGTACAAAGGCTTATGTAAATGGCTTAGAATTTTATATTATGGATTGTAAAGTGACTTTATACGTTTAGGATTAATTAAAGGGTTTCAAAAGATTTATAGATCTTTAAATGAAAGTTTGCTTTCAAGGTAGCTTTATAATTTTTAAATATTTTAAATATGAAGGATTTTTATATTAAGTAAAAAGAATAACAATATGATTAGGGCTTAGTAGAAAAATGGTTCACATGTTTAAAAGCAATGGTTGAATTCAAAAAGTCCTATAAACCCTAAAACTTGATACTTAGACTTTAAAACCCAGTTTAAAACTTAGCAAAAATTACTTTGCTCTTGTAATGAGTAAGTCGAGTAAGGACTTACTCTACCCAACCACACTAAGTCACGAGGTGACTTATGTGTGACTGTGCCACTGTACTCCAGCTACTCAAGGATAGGGGGGTCCAAGCTGTCGAGTGTAAAGAGCAACGGTATGGGACGTCGCTCTAGGTGGACAGTCAGTTAGAGAGTGAGGATGTTCAGTTTTCCACTCGGGTTGGGGAGGTGCCAACGAGATGCATGATTAAAGAGCTTGTCATGTAGTTGGAAGATCCAACGGTAGATGGTATGGGCAACATTACCGTCAACCTGAGTTGGGTCCTGAACATCTAGTCCTTAAGCCATGTGATGGTGGACTCTAGCCAAACCTTAGCAGAAGGTGAAGGGCTAACACTAGCATATTGACGCTGGATACAAAGCAAATAAGTTGAGGACTCTAAGGATTGCGAATCCTGCCACTTTGGGCAAGGGAGATAGCGTACCCATTTCAGGTGATATGGGCCCTGAAAGGATAACCCTTCCTAGGATTCCAATTTGACTCATGGGAGGAGTCAGAATCCTACATGGTGACTTGCGGGATGTGGCCAGTTTCGAGCACTTAAGACACCAACTACAGTGGTGACCATTCTTGAAGTGTGAAATTAATATGCCTAAACTAACATTATGTTGGGATTTAGAGCAAAGAATAAAACAAAAATTTAATGTACTTTTGAGTTGATAGAATAGGGTTGTGACAGTTGGTATCAGAGCCTAGGTTTGCGAAACCCTGACAAGCATAGATTTTTTAAAAAAAATTTTGGTGCCAGATATGGTAGGTACCTCGTGGAGGGCTAGCATAAATCTGCAAGAGGAAATTGCAGAGGTCCCAAGGAAAGGACCAAGATGACTCATAAAGGAGTCTGAAAGGGTGCAAACTGCTAAAACACCATGACGTGTGGTAAGAAAAGAAAAAGAGCCTGTAGCAACAAGGGCTACCCACAATGATGAGAACATGGCTCGTATGATCCAACTCATGCAAGATCAATTAAACCAACAACGTGAGCAGATGGAGATCTAGAGGGCTCAGGTAAGTGAGCATATGGATCAACAACAGGCATAGATGGCCTAATAACAGGAAATAATTACCCAACAACAAAAGGTTATTGAAAATTTGACTCAAAAAAAGACAAACAGTAATGTGAGTCAATTTCCAGAAGGATCCTCAAGGAGACAAGTGGGTGAGGAACTGCAAAAAGAATTAAAGAAATTAGATATTTCTAAGTTTTATGGATGTGGCGATGGGGAAATCACCGTTAATTGGCTTAGTGAAGCTGAAGGGTATTTTGCCATCCAACCCCTTTGTTCTGAGGTAAAAACTACATGGGCAGTTGCTCATTTAGAAGGTCCTACCAAAACCTGGTGGACCACATACAAGAAAGCCACTCAAAAGGAAGCAGTAGACATACCTTGGGAGGAATTTGTAAGGGAATTCAAAAGTCATTTTCTCACAGAGCAGTTTTATATTGAAAAGCATGGTGAATTTACAAACTTGCGTCAAGGCAACATGACGGTAGTTGAGTATTATCAAAAGTTTGTGCAATTACAAAACTACACCCCAGAGTTTGATGGGCGAGAGAAGTTTAAGGCACACAAATTTTTCATGGGACTACACCCAAATATTAGTCATCCTATAGGAGGGAAGTTACCTTAGACCTTATCCGCTACTTATGATGCAACTTGATACGAGGAAACGAGCCAAAAAGAAGTAAGAGCCTTCTACCAACAAGAAAGAGATAACTCAAAGAAAAGAAGGTACCCTGAGAAGAACCGAGGTACGGATCAGAATAGGAAATTCAGAGATAGGGGTCGTTACCAGAATGACAATAGGAACAAGAATAGAAACCAGGGATACAAAGGGCAGTCAGACCGAAGGAATTTTCAGGAAAAGAAAAATGTCAGTAGAGAACAAGGCAAAAGTAACAATCAGAGTAAGGAAGGAGGTAAACCTAAGAGTGATGGACCAAATGCCTGTTATGCATGTGGGGCACTTGATCATTTCGCTCGACAATGTCCAAATAGAGCGGACCGTAGAAATCCTACTGAGGAAGCACCACACAGAATTTTTGCTACCACAGGTAACCCTAGTCTTATAGGGTAAACTACTCCATTTTTTATTAAAGGAAAATTAGGCAAAAGAGATGTAAACATTTTAATTGATAGTGGTGCTACAGATAGTTTCATTTCAAATAGTATTTTGAAGGAGATACCTATTAAACCTGGGGTTATGGCAAAAGGGTGGCATGTCGAGTATGGCTCGGGATAAACTTACTTAGTCGACCAATGTCTATTTGACCCACAAATAGAGATACCTCAAGGAAAAATTAATTGGCATCTGTATGTGGCACCTTTGCATGCATTTGACATAGTCCTAGGAGTAGATTGGCTAAAAGCTCATAAGGCATTACTAAACTTTGAGGAAAGGTGGTTGGATTATACAGATGACGTTAATCAAAGAATCTATATCCACTGCAATCGAACATCTTTTGAGCCTCATTTAATGACCGCCATGCAAGTCAAAAGAGCTATGAGGAAGGGATGCAAATTGTATGTGGTTAAAATGAACAAAAAGGAGGAAACAGACTCAAGCTCCGCATTGTTTCAATAATACCTAGTATTAAATGAATTTAGGGATGTTTTGCTTGAAGATTTGCCTGGACTACCTCCAAAAAGAGAATTTGATTTTTCAATTGAGCTTATGCTAGGAGCAACTCCAGTAGTCCTAACTCCTTACCGCATGACACCTCTTGAGTTACAAGAGCTTAAAACTCAACTGCAGGACTTGCTAGAAAAAGGACACATCAAACCAAGTGTGTCACCATGGGGGGCACCAGTACTTTTTGTTAAAAATAAAGATGGTTCCCTAAGATTATGCATTGATTATAGGATGCTTAATAAGATGACTGTTAAAAATAAGTATCCATTGCCTAGAATTGATGATTTGTTTGACCAACTAAGAGGAGCCACCATCTTCTCTAAAATTGATCTTAGATCAGGTTATCATCAGCTAAGAATTCGGGAGGAGGATACCTACAAAACTGCTTTTAGAACACGGTATGGGCATTATGAGTTCACAATATTACCGTTTGGTCTAACTAATGCACCAGTTGCTTTTATGAACCTGATGAATAGTGTGTTCTGAGAATAGTTAGATCGATTCGTGCTTATATTCCTGGATGATATACTGATTTATTCACGAAACAAAGAAGAACATGATGAGCACATGAGGATAGTACTAGGGATTCTCAAGAAGAA
The DNA here is from genome assembly GCA_028583015.1 of Wollemia nobilis. Lineage (NCBI taxonomy): Eukaryota > Viridiplantae > Streptophyta > Pinopsida > Araucariales > Araucariaceae > Wollemia > Wollemia nobilis. Next base: position 951,418 of record JAQPPZ010000910.1, read on the forward strand.
GCTATATGGAAAGTTGTCCAAATGTGAATTTTATACACCTCAAGTGCAGTATTTGGGACATATTGTTTCAGTCGAAGGTATATCCGTAGACCCCAAGAAGATCGAGGCTATAATATATTGGCCAGCCCCAACCAATGTGTCAAAAGTAAGAAGTTTTATGGGAATGGTTGGCTATTATCGACGATTTGTAAAAGGGTTTTCAAAATTTGCATACCCCATAACTAATCTACAAAGGAAGGGAAAAGCATTTAAATGGACAAATCAGTGTGAAGAAGCCTTCAGAACTCTCAAAGAGAAATTGACAACTACACCGATACTGAGGATACCTGATCTAAACAAACCATTCACAGTTTGTATCGATGCCTCAATGGAAGGATTAGGGGGCATATTGATGCAGGAGGAAGTTGTAGTGGCATATGAATCAAGAAAAATCAAGAAACATGAGATAAATTATGCCACTCATGATTTGGAACTAGCAACTGTAGTTCATGCTCTTAAAATTTGGAGATATTACCTAATGGGAAAACATTTTGAGCTAAAAACTTATCATCAAAGTCTAAGATACATATTTACTCAACCATTGTTGAACGCCCAACAATGGAGATGGATGGAATTTTTGGTTGAATATGATTTTGGTATTGAGTATATCAAGGGAAAAGAAAATAATTTGGTAGATGCTCTTAGCAGGAGAAGACACATAACTTCTTTCACAAGGTGTCAGTATGAAAGGATCAGATCGCATAAATGCAAAATATTGATGAGTTTTGCAAGTCATGTCGTAGTAAGGTTGAGCAAGAACATGGTCAACACAAGGACTATGGTATTAAGGAAAATCTAATCTACTTTCAGAATAGAATAGTAGTGCCCAATAATGAAGAACTTAAAAGAACTATTATGCAAGAAAGTCATTATGCACCTTACTCTGCACATCCAAGGGTAGTCAAGATGCGAGAAAATTTGAAGAAGGACTATTTTTGGCCTAGGATGAAAAGAGATATAGTTCAATATGTTGCAAAATGCCTCGAATGCCAAAAATTCAAGGTAAAACATCAACATCCTGGAGGTAAATTGTATCTGTTTGAAGTACCAGAACAAAAATGGCAAGTTATATCCATGGATTTCATTGTGGGACTTCCAAAAACTCGATTCCAGCATGATGCTATATTTGTAGTAGTGGATAAGCTAACCAAAGTGGCACATTTTATACCAGGCAGTGTACGTGATGATGCTTCAGCCATAGCACAAAAATTTGCACGGGAAATTGTGAGACTACATGGATTTCCTGAAGTAATTATATTCGATAGAGATTCACGATTTACTTCTGAGTTTTGGTAAGCTTTGCACCGAGCCTGGGGAACAAGGCTCAATATTAGAACTGCTTATCATCCAGAGACGGATGGTCAGACCGAGAGGGTCAATCAAGTGCTTGAGGACATGCTACGCATGTATTGTATGGACCACCAAAGCAAATGGGAAGATTATCTCTTCCTGGTGGAATTTGCTTACAATAATAGCTATCATACCACGTTGGGCATGGCCCCTTTTGAGGCTCTATATGGGTGAAGGTGCAAGACACCATTAACGTGGGATAATTTGGACGATCGAGAGGTGATCGGTCCTAACGTTGTAAAGCAAATGGAAAACCAACTTAAAGAAATTCGCCAATGACTGTGTGAAGTCGCCGACCGACAAAAAAGTTATGTTGATCTTAAAAGAACACCCCATGAATTTGTTGTAGGGGATAAGGTTTTCCTTAGAGTCAAGCCTACCAAAAGCTCTATCAAATCCACCAAATTAAGTCCTAGGTTTGTTGGACCATTTGAGATAATCGCCAAAATCAGTCCTGTCGCCTACAAACTTTCACTACCACCCAATTTGTCAAAAATCCATAACATTTTTCATATATCCCTTCTACGTAAATATGTTGTTGACCCATCCCATATCTTGGATACAACCCATTTGCAGATGTTGGACCTACAGCTCATTAAGGTACAATCGGTCAAAATTTTGGGCTTCAGAACCAAACAACTAAGGAAAAGATCTGTGGAGCAATGTCGAGTATAGTGGGATCAGTACTCTGAAAGAAATGCCACCTGGGAAGATGTATCTAGCATGAGAAATCAGTTTCCTTACTTGTTTGAAAATTGATACCAAAGACAAACTGTTGTTAAGATGAAAAACTTTTATTTTTCTTTGTAATGATGTGATGGAACTTGTTGTGTATATCAAATATATAGATATATAAACTCTCTTTTGCAAAATGCTATGATAAGATCTGCTATATATATTAGACATAACTAACATATTTTTGTGCAAATACTCTATTTAGTTGATTATTTAGCAAATGTGATTATTGATTTATGTAATTTTGAGCTAACACAAGGACTGTGTTAATCTAAGGGGGGAGTATGTCACATCCCCACCACTTGTGGTTAATTTACTTGGAAGAGTATGATCCTGCGTTTAGTTTTTATGGTGCAGGTACAGGACCCGAGACCGAACACGAAAGAAAGCACCCACCCCCTTGACCAGGGCAACAGATTGGAAACGTCGGGTAAGTGGGATATGATGTCGTGCCTCGTGCACCTTGGTTCGTGGGTACATGGAAGCCCACTGTAGAATTTGTATTGCATTCTATCTGTCATTGTTGATTGATTGTCTGTAAGTGTTGCTTGTTTTCTCCACCTTGTCATTTGTTGCCACTATTTAAAATATTAGCTAAAAATATATATTAATTAACTTAAAATATATATACTTACAAATTGTATTAATACATATATGAAATTATCTTATAAGGATAAATATAAAACATATATAATAATAAATGAGATAACAAATAAAGCAAAATAAATAAAAAGAAAGAATAATATTAAAAAGATAATTTAAAAAAAGCATAATAGTAAATCATCACCTCTAAGATATTAGAGGCTAAGCCCAAGTCATCCACGTCTAAGACAATGGAATAAAAGGGAGGGCCTAGGATATATAAGGCCATAAGTTTTAAACATCTAAAATAATGGCAAGGAAGAGCAAAGGGAACTTAGGAGGATATAAAACAATTATAATTATTTGTAATAAACCAAATGGAAGGATTGAACACTCACCACCTGGAAACATTAATATTATTAAACCTGGAAAATTAATTTGAGGTGGCGATGGCTCATTAAGCGCCTCTCCTTTAAATTGGAAATGAGTTGGCTAGTTAAAATATATTGGCTACTATCCAGATTGGGAAAGAAGGCAAGCAGAGAAGCGGACGAATCAATCATCTGTGAGAAGGTTAGGTACTCTTATCAAATGTCATAAGGCTTGTGTAATTTAATTACAAGTTTCTCTCCTTCGCTTGATGGATGCGTAGGCAAGTTAGATGTTGAAATAACCAGAAATAACAATCTCTATATGTTGTTGGCTGCCAGTATAAACTTAGGAAGGAAATGTTGTTAAGTTAATCGAATCAAATAATAAGACTATAGTTCTTTATTTAATTAAAAATAAACTTAGTATTGCTTAGAGAGGTGGACATTGTTCTTCATGATTAGAACATATAATTCCTTAATAAATATTGTTATATTCTTTTTAGAATCGGGAATGCTCTCTTTGATGATTGTTTGGGTTTCTAGAAACGTAAGACATGCTTTGGTATTTACTATGCCGGATGAGCATCCGAGACTTTAAATTCTTAGAAAAAAAGGAGTGTGTTTTCTGGTTTTGTCGAACAAATCCTTTGTAGTGTTTTTAGAATCAAATTTCCTGAAGTAATTACATAATGCATTGGTTTTTAAAGCACTTGAATGGTTGGTTGTGCAATTGCATTCGTCATTGGTATGCTTTCTTGAGTATGTGAATATGACATGTAGAAAAATAGGGCCAAGGTGACCCAAATCCTAGCCCCAATATTTGTCGAGGACAGCGTGGGGTGAGCGCTTTGAGGAGCTGGTTAATCCACGTTATGGCAGTTTGGCTAGTGAGCTGGCAGAAGATGTTCTCCAGCTTATGACTAAGGCAAATGGGTAAACAAGCAAAGATTTTTCATATGGACAAAAGGGTCTAAGCTCCTGGTAAATGCTATTGTTGAATTAACTTCTGGAAAATAAACAAAACGTCTTCTATGTTGTACATTAACCTTGCATTATACTCCTGGTATTTTTTAGAACACCGATGCATGTTCTCTGTTCAAAAACTTTAGATTACATTAAGATAATTATCCATAGGATACATATATCACTTTTATTTAAAATAATGTATGTATATGGAGTTCGTAGTTGATAGTTATATGGTAAAAGTAAGTAGCCTAATGTAAACTTTATTTGTATGGAGAAATATATTATGAGGCGGTTCTTCTTTTAAATGAATTATAAGATCTTTAAATCTAGTATAGAACTAAGGATAGATTTAGAGCATTAATTTTTTATTTCATAAAATAAAAGGATCGTAGCTATGTTATAGAGATCTTAAAAATAGCTTTAAAAAGTTAAGAAATTTATTTTTATCATGGAATTTGTTTGATAATGTTCTTTTTGTTTAAGTTAAATTGTTTGATAATATGTATTACGTCGATTCATTAGAAGTTTGTGTAGTTAGCTTGGAAGTAATATAATTATAAATGCTTTGTACGGAAGCTTATGTAAATGGCTTAGAATTTTATATTATGGATTGTAAAGTGGGTTTATACGTTTAGGATTAATTAAAGGGTTTCAAAATATTTATAGATCTTTAAATGAAAGTTTGCTTTCAAGGTAGCTTTTATATTTTAAATATTTTAAATATGAAGGATGTTTATATTAAGCAGAAATAATAACAATATGATTAGGGAGTATTAGAAAAATGGTTCACATGTTTAAAAATAATGGTTGAATTCAAAAAGTCCTATAACCCCTATAACTTGATACTTAGACTTTATAACCCAGTTTAAAACTTAGTAAAAATTACTTTACTCCTGTAATGAGTAAGTCAAGTAAGGAGTTACTCTACCCAACCACACTAGGTCACGAGGTGACTTATGTGTGACTGTGTCGCTGTACTCCAACCTCTCAAGGACAGGGGGGTCCAAGATATCAAGTGAAAAGAACAGTGGTATGGGACGTCGCTCCAGGTGGACAATCAGTTAGAGAGTGTGAATGTTCAGCTTTCCACTCGAGTTGAGGAGGTGCCAACAAGATGCATGGTTAGAGAGCTAGTCATGCAATTGGAAGATCTAGTGGTAGATGGTATGGGCAGCATTACCATCAACCTGTGTTGGGTCCTGAATATCTAGTCCTTAAACCATGTGATGGTGGACTCTAGCCAAACCTTAGCAAAGGGTCAAGGGCTAGCATTGACATATTGACGTTGGATCCAAAGAAAATAATTCAAGGACTCTAAGAAATGCGAATATTGCCACTTTGGGCAAGGGATATAGCGTACCCCTTTCAGGTGATATGGGCCCTGAAAGGATAACCCTTCACTAGATGCCATTTTGAATCATGGGAGGAGTCAGAATCCTACATGGCGACTTGCAGGATGTGGCCAGTTCCAAGCACTTAAGACACCAGCTACAGTGGTGACCATTCTTGAAGTGTGAAATTAATATGCCTGAACTAACATTATGTTGGGATTTAAAGCAAAGAATAAAACAAAAATTTAATGTACTTTTGAGTTGACAAAATAGGGTTGTGACAATTTCACTTAATCAATCACCTTTTAAAATTTGAATTTTTCCAATACAAAGATCAACACCATGATTGGCTCATTTATCTACTACTTAATTTTATTCTTTATAGATATGCTAACATTGCCAACATACTACCTCACAAAATTAGTTTATGGATATTAGAAATAATATTATTTTTAATCCAATATCTATATCCATTTTTTTTTATAACATTGTTAATAATTTGTGAATTCCCCTCAATTGGCTATATTTTCATCTTTTTCCAAATACTATTTTTCTTCCTATAAGAAGTGTCTTAGCTTTTGCATAGTTTTGAGTTGAATTTCCATATCATTTTAAGTAAATTATGAGAATTTTCTCTTCATTATTCTTGAAAACATCATTTCCATTCCAAGTTTTCTTAGATTTCCTTTGAAAGAACCATCAAATTTAATTTTGATAAACCCAAATTTTAGATATTTTTAGTTTACCATAGATAAAAAAAGATCCTTTGTGTTCATACCATTGTCATAAACATAACCCTTTAAAAATATTTAAATCATGTAACCTAAAAGCTAGAACCTATTGTTTCTAACTTGAGACTTTCCATGATGAGCACCATATCTGTAAATATTTTATAACAAAGAAAATAATATGATTCTAGATTTGACATGTTTTTGGGATTTTTTCTTTAAAATTTAATTATCCTTACAATTCATATATTCCAACAAAAAATTACAAGAGAAATCATCTACAAATACGTAATACTTTAACTTATGAATAATTAATCCAAAATTTCTTTAGCTATTTCAATGGTGATGGAGCTATACAATATATTATCAATTTTTTGAAAAAGTAATCCCAAATGGTGTGAGAAAAAAGGGACAATAGAGAAGAAAATGATTTAATGTTTCTAGATCCTTCTCACATAAGGCACAACTAAAATGTCTATGATATCCTCTTCTTTGTAGCTCTCCTATAAGAACCTTGCTTTGGACTGCTAACATAAGGGATATTGAGGCTTTAGAGAGGGACTCAAGTGACCAAACACTCTTACAAAGAAAATCATCAGGAGTAGAAAATTTTGATTGCTCTTAATTCTTATACCCTGACTTGAAAAAGTGTCCACCATATTTCGATAGATTTCAAACCAACTTGTCCTTCTATGTAAAACAAAGCAAATAAATCTCTCAAAACATATTTTAAAACTTATTTGTTATTTATTTGATTTCTTCTCCTTCAACCAAGTTGCTAATAGAATTCCATGATTTGAAGTTGTTGCTCATATTAATATAATTTTAACATTTGGATCTTTACGAGCTAAATATGCCCAAGCCAATGGTTGTTATTTTGGATTAAGAATAAGAGGATAAGAATTCAATCAAATATTAGACTAAAAATTTGTAGAACCCCCTTGTTAAATGACCATGTAATATGTTTCCTATTCAAGTGAAAACTATGTGATATGAAATTCTATTTTTTCAAGCCTCTAGGTAGGGTTCATTTCTTACCTAAAAATATTATGGCATCAAGAGAACCTAGAAATATTTTGAAGTATGTATTTCCTCAACTATTTTCTTGATCTTTGAATAATATCCATCCAAGTTTTTTCCCTAATGTTAAACTCAAAGCCTATAGTTTTCTAAGCCTATATCTCTAGTATTATTTCTTTTATAAAACCTACACCACTTATAAAAATTATATTTAAAATTTATCCTCACATCTTTTCCAAATAAAATATATTTGATCATATTCTAAAGTTATACCTATTAGCATGTTGAAAGTGATGTCATAAAGAGGGATTGATTGCAATGTAATTTTTATGAGTTATAACCTTCCATCCATGTTTAAAAACTTATCTTTCTAACCTACAAAACAAGATTTTAGATATGCTAATTGTAGTTTTCTAAATGTAAACCCTAATATATCTAGTATAATCAATTGTAAATCAATGGTTGTGTTAATGAAAAATATTCTACATTTTGTATTATTAACCAACTATCCAATATCCTTCTTATAGAAATGATAATGTAAGTGATGACCATGTAGTTGAATTCCACTAATTAGTACATCATTTTGTTACCATATTATCAATGGCCACCCTATTATATGAGTGATCATACTTTGAGGATTTGAACTTAAGTTATTATCATGTAGGTAAATCCCACTTATTTTTGTTCCATAGGTAGAATAAGAATCTAGCTAGAGGTAAAAAATATACATGTAAATTTAAATATTCTTTATCATCATATCTAATTTGGTATCATGTATCTGTTATTTATTGTAGACACCAAAATATAGCCACTTGCCATCTATCTATGTCCTTCAATCATAAACACCCATTATCTATATGTGTGTGTGTGTGTATTTATGTATGTATGTATGTATTTTTTAATATATATTTAAATATTAATATTTTATATATTATATTTATATATTTAATAAATATATATGTATTTATATAAATTAATCCTAGCCCTCTACAAAATTTGAATGTTAACCATCCATCCACCTCAATCCATACCACTTGCCCAAATTTTTTTTTTTTTGATTGGTAGAAAGGGTGTTGAAAGGTCCCTGAACCTTGTACAAGAGAGATTACAAGAAATCCATATCGACCAAGGTGGTCCAAGAAGAAAAGAATAGAGAGCTGGCAAACCTCCACACTAGGGAAGGTGTCGCGAAATCGCGACCAAAGTGGTGATGTCACGAAATCGTGACAAGTTGCATCGTTGATGCCAAAGGAAGAAAGGAAGTCACGAAATCATGACAAGAAGTGCCATCGAAGCCGAAGAAGGGAAGAAGTCGTGATATCGCGACATGTTGCAAAGTGTCGCGATATCGCGACAAGTTGCTAGGTTGGAGCCGGATGAGAAGAAGAGTCACGAAATCACGACATGAAAGAAGACCGTGCCCGGGCAAAAAAGGAGTCACGAAATCGCTACAAGAAGTAAGAACGCTGCCGAAGAGAAAGGGTGTCACGAAATCGTGACAAGAATGAAGACCGCAGCCAAAATATAAAATGAGTCACGAAATCGTGATGAAAGTGGAAGCCTGCTGCCAAGAAGAAAATGTGTCGCGATATCGCGACAAATTGGAAGACCGCCGTTGGAGGGAAAAAATGTCGCGATATCGCAACAGAAAGGAAGACCGCCGTTGGAGAGAAAAAATGTCACGATATCGCGACAAAATGGGAGATCGCCGTTGGAGAGGAAAAAGGTCGCGATATCGCGACAGAATGGAAGACCGTCGTTGGAGAGAGAAAAAGTGTCGCGATATCGCAACAAAAAGGAAGACCGTCATTGGAGAGAAAAAATGTCGCGATATCACGACATGAAACAAGAAAGTGCCTGAAGGCCAAAAGTGTCGCGATATCGTGACAAGTTTGCAACAAAGCACCCGGAGAGAAAAAGTGTCACGATATCGCGACAGAATGGAAGACCGCCGTTGGAGAGAAAAAATGTCGCAATATCACGACAAAAAAGAAGACCGCCGTTGGAGAGAAAAAATGTCACGATATCGCGACAGAATGGAAGACCGTCGTTGGAGAGAGAAAAAATGTCGCGATATCGCAACAAAAATGAAAGATCGCCGTTGGAGAGAAAAAATGTCGCGATATCGTGACATGAAGCAAGAAAGCGCCTAAAGGCCAAAAGTGTCGCGATATCGTGACATGAAGCAAGAAAGCGCCTGAAGGCCAAAAGTGTCGCAATATCACGACAAGTTTGCAAAAAGGCACCCGGAGAGAAAAAGTTTCACGATATCATGACAAGTTGGAAGACCATACCAGAAGGAGAGAAAAGTGTCGCGATATCGCGACAAGAAGCAACCTCGCAGCCTGAGCAAAAAGGAAAATTCGTGATAACGCAGCAAGCTGAGATTTTGCAACCAACTGTGAAAAGTGACGCGAAAACGCTCCAAGATGCCAAAACGCAGCCAAAGGGGAAAAACTCGGAGCCCAGTAACCCACTCACATTGTGCAAACATTGGAACTTGAAGAAGCATCCCTTAGGCCGATTGGGAAGGAATCTCTCCAAACCTGAATGTCTGTTGCATCAACTCCTTTGTTAGCAAGCCAGTCCGCAGCTTTGTTTCCTTCCCGATATTGATGTTGAATGATTAATTCTGGGTAAAATCCAATTAGTGTCTTGCATTATTCGAAGATGGAAACAAGGGCCCAGGGAGGCACAGAGGTTCCATTGAGCCGATTGATGCAATGCAATGAGTCTCCTTCTATGATGAGTTTATTGATAGTCAGGCCTTCCAAGAGAATCAAGCTTTGGAGCAAGGCCCGAGCCTCGGCCATATTGTTAGACTGAATTCCTAAGTTTTGAGCAAAGGCCAAAATTATTTCTCCTCTATGATTTCTAAGAATTCCACCTCCGCCAGCCGCTCCAGGGTTGCCTTTGGCCACGCCATCGAAGTTAAGCTTGTGCCACCCCAGAAGGAGGTAAGACCCACTTGATTACAGACCTGTCAACAGAAGTGCGAGGTGTTGCAAAAAAATTGAAAAGATTGAAATGATTTGTTAGATCCAATTCAAGTCCAGGAGGGGGGGTTTTGGACGATGAGACCAAAGAGGCATTTTCCACAGCAAGGGCCAAGATTTTGGCAACAACAATCTTCTTGTTCGTGGCAAGGTTTTGGAAAATTTTGGCATTTCTCTCGAGCCAAATCTGCCATAGGAAAATGTCAAGGCAAGCTTGCCACACGAATTTGAGTTGACTGCTCTTGAAAGGTCAGGGACATTGTTGAAAAATGAGGGGAATGGAATGAGGGAGGGCTACGAAGATGGCAAAAGTGTTGAAAACTTGGTTGAGCATTGCAAGGGAGAAGGGACATTCCAAAAAAACATGCGCAGTAGACTCACAGGCGTTTTTACACAGGATGCACCAATTGGGGATGAGAAGCCCTCTAGTAATCAGATTGTCAATGGTGAGGATTTTTTTTTGGATGGCCAACCAGCAGAAGAATTTAACCTTGGGAATGATCTTGGGAACCCAAACCAGATTAGAGAGGTCACAGCGATCACTGGGAGCTTCTTGGCAGTAGTAGGCAGATTTAATAGTAAACTGCCCTGAATCTTCAAGGTTCCAAACCATGGAGTCTTCTTTGTGAGAGCTGGGGATTATGCAACTCCTCAGTAAGTTTTGTAACCGCCTAAGCACCTTGGTGATATGTCTAGGACCATTCAGATTTAGGTGTTTCCATTTGGGTCTTGTAATACCTGGGTTAATGAAATGACACACCTTATCTCCAAAGGTGGCTTCGATCACTGTCTTGAGCACAAAGAAGATGAGGATCTTGGCTGAGAGGTTTGTCATGGATCCAAGGGTCGTCCCGAGAAATGAATGGTTAATCCATTTCCAAGACACCACCTTAAACCTTCCATGATGATCTTCCTTGTTTTAGTGACACCATTCCAGAAATGAGATCTGCTAGGAAGGTTGTGCTCTCCAAGAAAGGGAACCTGATGAAGGTACTTAGCTTTGATGATGTCAATCCAGGTGGCTTTTTCGTTGATGGTAATTCTCCAGGACTTCTTGGCAATGAGATCCATGTTCATCCGCTTGATTTCCCTAAAGCCGAGACCTCCATCCTTTTTTTTGGAAAAAACCTTGTTCTTGTTTTCATTTCCCGCCCAAAGGAATCTGGGTTGAATTTTCTCAATTCTTTGGCAGATGGAAGCAGGATCTTTGAAGATAGATAAGAAAAAAATAGGAATACTTTGTAGGCAAGCCTGGACCAGAGTGGCTTTGGCTGCCTGACTGAGCAATGAACTTTTCCAACCTGCAAGTTTCTTGTTGAGACGATCTAGAACAGGGTTCCACATAGCCGAGACCGATTTGCCATGGAAAAGCGGTAATCCGAGATAAGTAGTTGGAAGGCTCCCAATGATACACTCAAGGATCTCAGCAATCCTATTTTGCTGTGGATGGGGGTATTGAGGAAGTAAAGCTTTCTTTTGTGGTAATTGACTTTCTGTCTAGCCGCCTCTTCATAAGAGTCAAGGATGCTCTTAATGATTTTTGCTTCGGGGACAGAAGCATGAGAGGAAAGAATAGTATCATCCACAAACTGTTGATGGGAAATGGCATTGGTTGTTGAGGCTCATTTGATTCCAGAGACGACTCCACTGTTGCAGGCAGCAGTAAGGGTTCTTCCAAGGGTTTCGGCCAAAATGATGAAGAGGAAGGGTGACAGAGGGTCCCCTTGGCGAATACCTTTAAAACTTGGAAAAAATCCAGTAGGTGAACCATTGATAATAATAGAGAACCAAGCAGTAGAGATACATTCTCGAACCATCTTAACCCATTCTTTGTGAAACCCAAACTTCTCAAGGACCTCGAACAGGAATTTCCATGAAACCCGATCAAAAGCCTTGTTCATGTCAAGCTTAAGGAACATACTGGGTTTTTTGTTTTTAGATGCCGAATGAGCCAACTCATGGACGATTATCACTCCATCAGCAATGAATCTGCCTTTCACTGAGCTGCCTTGGCACTGGTCGATGATGGAGGGAAGGATGTCTTTCAACTTGTTTTCCATAACTTTGGTGATAAGTTTGTAGATGACACTACAGAGACTTATAGGTCTGAAGTCGAAGAGGGAACTACAATCATTAGACTTGGGAATTAAAACAATGAAGGTGGAATTGGCTTCTCTCGGCATATTTTTTGCTCTCTGGAAGAAATTAACCGCAACAACAACATCATGGCCCACAATATCCCAAAAGTGTTGAAAAAATTAGGGTGGAAAGCCATCAGGTCCAGGGGCCTTGTCAGGTTCCATTGCAAACAGAGCATCTTTGATCTCCTCTTCAGTGTAGGATTGGAGCAATTTCTCATTATCATCGTTAGACACCATCAATGGAATGTTTTGAAGCAGAGAACTTGCTGTGTGGGGGTGGCAGTCAACACTTGGACCTAAGATTTCCTGGAAGTGGTGCACAGCCCAAATTTAATCTCCACTTTTGTTCATGTTTTAATCTTGGCCACATATTTTGTGTCATCAAAAATTAACATGCCCAAGGGAATATTATAAAAGAGTAATCATTTGGATGACTCATACCCCTAAGATTCCTGAAGCTTAATCCTGAGTCCATGATCTTTTGAGATTAAATTATGTCAACAAACATTCGTAAAGAATTTTCAAAGATCATTAAGCTCTTCTGCCCTATCCATCTCACCGTATTTCCTACCCTCCATCATTTCCCTTGCCTCATTCGCATTTGCCATCACATAACCCGTGTAGAACTATATCAGGTTCTGTGACACCTTCTTCAGCCCCAAATGCCCTAGTGCATCCATCGCCATCACAGAACACCCTGGTGCATCTGCCACAATCACATAATACCTCTAGGTATTTTTGTAGTAGATTTGTATTCCTCGAGCGTCATTTGAGCGTCCCCATGACCATCACTTATTAAAATTTAAAATAGAAATCATTGTGTTGATAAGGTAATAAGTTTATTTGTATATATTTTATATTCCTACACTTCTATTTTTAGTATTACATTTAGCATCTAGGGTTTAGTTGATTTATCTTTCTGAGGACCTCACACTATGGATCCCTCATAGGTGCTTCTAATCTCTTGTTGTTTTTTTTCTATCTGTAGATACAGGATCATATATTTGGTAGTTGTTGAAGCTAGGGTGGCTCTTTTAGGATACACAAGCCCACCCACAACCTTGTTAGGATTGAAGACAAGCATGAAGACACCAGTTATTATTTTGAGCTAGGGTTTTGAAGAACCCTAGAAATTGTAAAATTTTGTATCACACAAAAAGTATTGTAAAATTCCACAATGGGGTACATTGATTGTACCATTTGGAGATCCACCTACATTAATAAAAAAATTATCTATCTTGTGTAATCATTTGTGTATTACTGTGATTATTGTCATTTTATCTTATGTATTGGTGTTGCTTGATTTCTTATTCACAAATGGTGATCATGGTGGGACCCACAAAGGGTTCTCTATGCTAATTTATTTTATCATTAACTTCTATTTTTTTTTTTATTCAGCAATTTTCCAAAAAATTGATCGTGTGATTTTCGCAAAAATAGGGTTTCTAGAGTTGCAAAAGTTGAAAAGTGGTTATGTGAATGCCCTACAATGCTTGAGGTATTCCCTAGTGCATTCATGAGACACCCTGGTGCATCTCATAGGGTGGGAAAGGAATATGTGGGCTTCCTGGTAAGCCTGCTTCAAACCCTAACCTATTTTTATTTTATTTTTTTTATACTTTTTACAAATAAATTGATAAAAAGAACATCATTTATTTTTTGTTAAAAATAGTCATATTTCATTTTCATTTTAGTCATCTACATTCATCTTGCGCATTGTATTTATACTATACTTGCATTCACATTCACCATAGTTCACATTTTTCAGATTTAAAATTTTTGTTGTTTTCTGGTATGTTTTATTCAATATTATGCATACTGTTTTCATGTGAAATGACAATTGCATAAAATAGATGCATAATAGTTTTAAGAATTTTCATTTTTACTTGTCTAAGTTGGAACAAGATCAGAATACATAAGTATACTCTTAAATTTTGTGATTCAAGGTGGAAGAATTAGGCAAACCCTCCACTATTTAGAGTGGGTCTTAAGTGGTGTACCCTACATTATTTTGAGGAACTTGGTATTTCTATTTTTGGCTTTTGATTTAGACCTGTGAAATAGGTTATTTTTAACATTTTCTGTACACATTATAAAACATAAAAACTTTATAATGAATCACACAATGCATGTTTCACAATAAACAGCAATGAGTTGGATTTCATAAACAACCATTGCTTGAGATTTGGCGATGGTGGGCTTCATCTCCATCCATAAATATTTATCCTTAGCAATCGTAGATACCCATGAGCAAAATTTTTGGATTTCATCACCAGGAAGAATCTCATTTGCCAGCCAGCCACAAATTTTACCTTGCATAATTCAGATTAGAACATCCACAATACACAAAATTCACAAAAATAAAAATAAAAGTGAGATTAAAAAAGGAGGTAAGATAAATATGTTGCAAAAACATAGGATTGAGTTGTTTACTTGATTTTGTGAAAGTTTTTATTTGCATTTTTTTCTTGCATATTTCATATTTGATTCACTAGCTTATGGTTTTAACTAGAAATTAAACAAAAATCTTGAGTCAAATTTCTATCAACCAAGCAACTTCATCCATGGATTGTTCATCATATTTTCCTACCACTTTTTTGGTTAACCCCATTAGTGTGATACAAAAAAGTTATTCAGATTTGTCTGTGGGTCCCTCACACATTGTGCAAACTTCAAATATTGATGTTTTGCACAAAGCCATCCACACATCCATTCCACAAACAGAACCATCATCCCCCACAAACCATAACATAATCTACATAGACATGGCTAAAGTGGAAGATTTTCAAATATCTTCTAACTATGTTCTAAAAAGAATCCATAGTCCACCCACGCATGATCCTTATTTTCAGCAGGAACATACCCATTCCTAGCCTTCCTACTTTACCCAAGTGTACACTAACCATCTTTTTGAGGCATCATGTAAACCTTCTTCGAATTGGTCCATTCCACAATAGTCATGTGCTCCAAGCACTTCCATTCCACCTTCATACACCACCACCTATAGTAATCCTTTGTATGAAGCACATGTCAATGCTACTTCACAAATGCCAGCATCCACCCCATCCAATGTCTCTCATCTAGTTGTAATTCCCATTGCAACTTATCCTCCACCCACATCATCCATTCCCTCCACATCCACACCATATACCTCAGAGGTGGCCATACAGAAAGCATGGAAATATCTCAATATATTTATTATGGCTAAAAAAGGTGCTCAACCTTATTCCCAATAGCAAGTATAAGTGACATATTTTAAATACTAGCATGTTTCCACCCAACCTATATTTTTCACTCCACACCCATCATGGATACCATAATATTTTTTGGTTTCCATTCCTGCACCACCATTAACTCACATCCATGTCATTCCCATAAATCATCAAATTCATAGTCCTCACACATCATCTCCTTTTCAATATTCACAATCATTTCTTCATCAACCTTAACATAACCAAATTCAATTCACTCCACAAAATCATCACCATATCATTACACCCCAACATCTCACCACTCCACCTTCACAAAATCATCAAGTAATTCAAGACTTCCACATACTTGAGGAAGACCCTAGAATTCAAGCCATGCAATAATAGATTGATAGTTTTATGTAATATACTCCTGGTATGATGAACTAGAAGCCAACTCTAAGATAATTGATCAATCAACCAATTTACTTTTTGATACCATCACCGCCATATCTGATAGATTTTATAGTACAAAAATTTAATAAATTCAAAGGGACTAAGGACCCTAGAGAGCATGTGAGTACATTCATTCATTCCTATTTCAGAATACACTATCATGATGCTCTAATGCTCTTAACATTTTCTCAAAAATTGAGGAGGATGCCATATAGTGGTACAACCATTTACCTCATCACAGTATTTACACTTTTGAGCAGTTGGTTGACCAATTTATTAAAATATTTTCCCTCATTGTTAGAAAGAAAGTATCATTGTATGACTTATATGGTTTAAAAAAATATTATGATGAATCAGTATATGATTTTTGCAACTATTGGAGGGTTGTTATAATGAAACTTCCATTCACCCTACCAATGGAAGAGCTAACCTAATTGTTTATGAAGATTTGCCTAAAATCCATCTCTTGGTTATTACAATTATAATAGTATAGATCATTTGAGGAATCTCTTACCCAGGCTAGCATAATTGAGGAGATAAAAATCCAATAGGGTGAGCTTAAACCCAAAAAGAAATAATGACAGAATAAAGGCTAGTACAAAGGTAATTGTTCTAACAAATCCAAACCAGATTAGGCCAATTAGGTCAATCAAGCCAATCAAGTCAATCAAGTGGTCATGAGCTAGTCGGTAATGGCTCAACAACAACAACCACAACAAATAACATATCATGTGGTTCCCTCACCATCATAACCAATTCAAAACATAGCACCAACTATGGAAAATCACCCACGTCAATAATATGTTTGACAAAACTCTAGTACACCCCCTTAGCCAAATCATATACCTCCATATTTCGTAGGTTGTATGACATAAACTAACTTGCCTAACCTAAGTTTAAACTAGATGATCCTACCAAGCATGGTAAACACTATAGAGAATATTTGTTTTGACGTTATCATAGGTAGAATGTGCATGATATAAATAGTTGCTACAACTTCAAAGACATAGTGCAATAGCTCATTGACTTAGAAGCCATCAAGATTGATAGTCCCTTAACTCAATAGAACCAAAACTTTGGAATTTATAAAACACCACTTCCTCATCATGAGGAAGTACAACCAACAACAAGAGGGTCAAACACCAAGACCCATCCTAATCAAGTAAATCATGTTCAATAGTACCAATATTTTATGGGTCCTATCCATGTAGTTACCCGAGGTCAAAAATATGCTAACAATCAACAAAGTGCACAACAACAACATATTCAACATCCCATAGCACCACAAGTAAGTGTATATCCTCAACCTACCACATCATCATCACCCATTCAATTTTCCACCAATCCTACCCAACCCATTCATATTCCAAGCTGTCCAAATCCATCCATTCATTCAATCAATCATCCATCAAGGCTATTCATCTCTTTGAGTAGCCAGTTAACCACTAGCCTTAAAATGGCTTCAGCTAAACTATCTATATATGAGCTTATTCAAAAATCTCCTCCACATCGTGAGGCATTAATGGATATTTTAAAATCCATTGAACTTCAATCTCAAGATGCTAATACCTTTAGAAATTTTATGGGAAGCATCCGAACATGCATGGAGCCTTCCATTGTATTCTACGATTTTGAAATTAAACCAATATCATCATAATCGATAGACCCTCCATTGCGCATCATGGATCAAATTGATAGGAAGCTATTTAAGTTAGTTTTTATTGATATTGGTTCCTCTATCAACATCATCTCTCCAACATCTTAAGATTCCACCATCTCACATCACCAAATCCACTTTCACCTTAAAAGCATTTAATGATGCTCTTTGCTCCACAATTAGCACTATTTTTTTACCCATCAAAGTGGGGGTAAAAATGTTGCATACCATGCTTCATATCTTGGAAGGGTCCATGGCATACAATGTACTCATTGGACATCCTTGGATGATGGAAATGAGATGTTTCCCTTCTATACTTCATCAATGCTTGAAATATGTACATGAGGGACAAATACATTGCATACTGAAATATGTTGAACCGTTTAAGTATTGTAATTTTATTTCAAATCCTTATGAATCCATGCTTCCTTCCACTCATCTATTATTAACTGTTGGCAATTTTGGGTTTGAGATCCTAGCTTCTTGTCTATGAGTTGTCATTGATGTCAAAAGGAAATGGCATTAATGTTAAGAGGATGTGTTGGCTTCAAAGGTGGAAGATTCCAAGAGAATATTTTTAAGAGAATCCGGAGAGATTCCATTGGCAAGGGTTTTTCATTAAAACCAAACCGGTTTTTATTAAAACCAAGTTGGATAGGGTTTTTATTAAAACCAAGTTAAATGGTTTTTATTAAAACCAATGGAGGTTCTCTTTATTATTTATTTAATTATTATTTAAAATTATTTAAGGGTTTTTAAACCCTTTTTGAAAAGACTTTTGATTAATTTCGAAATGGTCTTTATTTCCGCCGACGTCAAGGTGTCTTCGAAGAGACTATTTATTCTCCAACTCCTAAGGTTGGAAGGCTAATTAATTCGAAATTCCTCGAATGCAATTTGCGGTGTTTGTGCTCTGTATTCGCTGCGATCGAAGGAAGACTTAGAAGCACGTGCGGTTGAAAAGTCTTCGGGAGTTTTTTTCGAGGGTGAAGTGGAGGGAAGTTCACTTGTGAACTTCGTAGCCCGCGTGGGCTAGTGGCAGCGAAGGTTGTTGTTGGGCGTTGCATTGGCGGAGGTCATCGTTTCGAGTCTCGCGGGGGTGCTTTGCTAGAGTAACACACGTTTTTATTAAAACGTCTTTATGCCACGAAATTCGGAGTTTCTTGGACAGCGATTTATAAGGTGTGATTAAATTTTATGAGTTTTGGCTTTTGTGATTAGCATTGAATAAAAGCTTAGGAGAAATAAGGGCATATTTCTTTGGATGTATTTTTAAGATTATTCTTTGCTATGCTAAAATTAAAAATGGAGGTATAAGGTGTGAGTCTGTGATTGTTGATTTATTGGCATGTTATGGTGGTTGTGTTTAAAGAAGTGGAGCTAAAAGGTGTAATAAAGGAAGTTTATATTATTGCTCATTTCTTTTTATTCTAACCCTAACTTGGTTGGAAGTTTGAGAGTTGTGTGTGGTGACAGCTTGAAGGTTCAATTATCTTCTACTCCAATAAGGTATGGGCACATTCTTCTTATGAGTATGATTGGTGTATGTTTTCTGAAATAAGGTTGGAGTGAAAAGGTATTCTACTAGGTATCCTTTGGCTAGGTGTAAATCCTATTTTCTGGTTTGTTGAAGACTACTTATGCATTGTTATCCTTAAGGAGAGTTTTTGGTGAATGCATAATTTTTGGTTTGAGATAGTGGAAGCTTTGTGCACTAGGGTTTATATTTGTGAGTCTAGCTACTTGCATTGAGTTGGTGGAACCCTTGGTTGGCTGTTTTGAGTTTGATGGTTGAGTTGCTTCCATAGAGGTTGTTTGATCAAGTTATTGCTTTACTTGATTCATGATATTGGGCTTACTCCATTGAGTTGATTTGAGCAAGTTATTCTTTGCATTTGGTGATATTGTGTTGGTGGTTGTTTTGTTCAAATATCTTTGGAGGGAAAAGGATTTCTACTTGTTTCCTTTTCTTGTGATGATTGGTTGAATGCTTCAAGGTTGATGTTGAGTTGAATGGTGTTGGTTGACTAAACCTTGTTTGATGAGCATTGTTGTTGAAACCCTAATTGATGGTGAAAAGAACATGAGTATCATTGTTATGTGATTCTTTGCATAGTTGGCAATTGTTGGGGTTTCATGTTCTTGAAAGAAAACATTCTATCCTATCCATTTCAGATATTGAGTTGAGTTTTCAGATTTGAGATTGAGATTGAGCTGAGTTGATTTGAGTTGAGTTTTGAGATTGGGATTTGAGTATAGAACATATTGAGTCTCTAACAATTCTCTTTATGCTTCTATGAGTTTGAAAAATCACATTGGGTCTCTAACAATTCACTTTGTGATTTCCTACTAAGAAAGTTTTTCTTGGTGAGCTTGCTGAGTTTTTGGACAGGTTCCGGTGGGGACTTGTGAGCAGTTTTGGATAGGTTTCGATGGGGACTTGTGAGCAGTTTTGGATAGGTTCCGGTGGGGACTTGTGAGCAGTTTTGGATAGGTTTCGATGGGGACTTGTGAGCAGTTTTGGATAGGTTTCGGTGGGGACTTGTGAGCAGATTTGGACAGGTCCTAGCAGAGGACTTGTGAGCTGAGTTTGATAGTTCTATCAGAGAACTTGAGGACAGAGGTGCATTGGTTCTATGAGAAGAACCTGAGGACAGTTGGCAAGTCTTTGAGAAGGCTTGTATGCAGAGGATTGATTTGTTCAAGAGTTGGACAGATCCGACAGACAGAGGAAGACTTGTACTAGACCGATCGACTATGTTTGGTACAGAGTTGCTTGAGCTGCTGTGGACGTGATCATAGAAGGCGAAGGTCTCTTAGGCTAAGCATTGAGGACAGGAGGTCTTCGATGGAAAGGAGTTCCACGTGCTTGGCAAGAGGTAGAGGCAGTTGATCTTCGAGGGATCATTTCCAGAGCGAGAGGGGAAGGTATCTCCTTTGAGGAGAGGCTCATAAATTCTGATTGGGGGAAGGTATCTCCTTTGAGCAGAGGCTCATAAATTCTGATTGGGGGAAGGTATCTCCTTTGGGCCGAGGCTCATAAACATTGTAATTGGGAAGGATTCCCAAAGAACTTTGAGATAACTTTTAGAGAAAAGTTTTGTGGACGTAGCTCGACCATTCCGGGTGAACCACGTTAAAATTGGTGTCACTTTGTGGATGATATTGTGCATTGCTTTGATATTGCTTTGGGTATATTGCTTTACTATTTTGAAGTATAAAGGAAAAAGTAAAAAGAGGTCTTATACTTGTTCACCCCCCTCTCAGTATAAGCTTGTGTTCTTCAATTGGTATCGAGCAGGTGCCTTCGAAAAGTTTAACAGCTTGAAGGAAAAGCTAGTAAAGAACACAATGGATCATTCAAGTGGCAATGCAGCACCTATTCTTGATGGGTCAGATTTTGGTCTTTGGAGTGCAAGGATGAAGGTTCATCTAATGGCACTTGGGAATGAGGTTTGGGAAGTGATTGAAGATGAGTACACTATTCCTGAACATGGTCCTAATACTAAAGAAGAAAGGCTCCTACATCACAGCAATTCAAAAGCAATGAATGCAATCCTGAAAGGCTTACAGAAAGCAGATCTCACCAAAGTGATTCACTGCAAGACAACTAGTGAAATGTGGAAACAGTTGAAGGTGGTTCATACAGGTGATACAAATGTCAGAAAGGCCAAGTTGAGACACTTCAAAGGTATGTTTGAACAACTCAAGATGAATGATGATGAAAATATTAGTGACTACATGCTTCGTATGGATGAGGTTGTTAACTCCATGAAAGACTTAGGTCTTGAGCTTGCTGAAAATGATGTTTGTGATAAGATTTTAAGATCTCTTCCTAATAGATTTAGTGAAAATATTTCTGCTATTGAGGAAGCTAAAGATTTGGATAAGTTGAAAAAGGATGAGCTCCATAGTATACTTGCAGCATTTGAGTTGAGAACTCAAGTGAAGGTTGATGTCAAGAAAGAGGCGACTTTCAAGGCTACCAAGAATTCCAAGGGTAAACGGCTTCAAGATAGTGATGAGTCTTCTAGTGATGAAGAGGCATATTACAACAAGAAAGGCAAGTTCTCTAGAAAGCACAAAAGTATGAAAAATATAAGATGTTTCAATTGTGGAAAGTTTGGTCATTATGCTACTCGATTGTATCTGTTCCCAAGAATGAAAGTGATGAAGATAAACAGGATTCTAAGAGCAAGGATTCTAAAAAGCACAAGCATCACAGGAAAAACAAAGATGAGCACAACAATCAAGGAAAGAGGTATTCTCACAAGCACAAGAAGAGTTTCTACCTAGACAAAGCAAGTAAGTGTTCTAGTAGTGATAGTGAAAGTTCTTCAAGTGATAATGAAAATGAGATGTTGTTCATATCAGAAAAAGAGGAAGAACCGAAACATAGATTCATTATCATGAAATGTCTTAGATGTGGAAATTTTGGTCACCTTGAGGATGATTGCACAAATAATGATTTGGTTTCTAGTATGTATGAGGATGCTTCAGAAAACTATAAGGAAGATGCATGTATGGTTTTTGAAAAGGGTAGCACCTCTAGTGATAAGAAATCTGAAAAAGGCTTTGATGATTCAAAAAGCAAACAAATAGAGGAAGATATAGAGGAAGGTGAAGTAGATCTTGAAGGTGAACTTATTAGTGCTCTTAGTGCTTTGAAAAAGGAAAGAAAGAAGAATGCTAGACTCAAGGATAAGTTAGATGAATGTTGTATGGAGAGAGATGATCTTATAGAAAGTCTTGACTTCTCTATGGCTAAGACACAAGAACTCAAGGATGAGTTAGAGTCTAAGGTTCTTGAGTATAGTGAGTTAGAACAGAAAATGGCTTCTTTGAAAGAGGAAACTAAAGAGTACAAGGATAAGCTTTACGAGGTTTCAAGATAGATCCAAAAAGGTTAAGTCACTCATCAAGGGTCAAAGAAAGACAACAGATAAAATAGGCCTTGGTCTTGTTAAGCCACACAAGGAACAAGTTGGAGAGTCTAGTAAGAGACTCCAAAAGGAAGAGAGTTCGAATGAGGAAAGTATTTCAGAAAAGGAGTCCTTGAATGATAGATGCACGAAACAGAAAACAGAATTCAGAATGAGAAGAAGAAGTTTTCAGAACCTAAGAGGTCAATTAAAGGAAAGTTTCAAGGCGAGATGTTTTGCTTGTCACCAGGTTTGGTCACATGGCTTCACATTGCATGGCTCAAGTGAAGGAGGTAAATGACGGTTTCAGAAGTGCTAGTTACTTTCAAGGGTATTGCTACTCTTGTCAATAGTTTGGGCACAAGGCAGTTTATTGCAAGGCAAATAACAAGAACAGGTTTGGTCAGAACAGGTTTGGCCAGAACAGGTTTGGTTAGAATAGGTTTGGTTAGAATAGGTTTGGCCAGAATAGGTTTGGTCAGAATAGGTTTGGTCAGAACTGGTGGATTCAAAGATCAGGTTTACCTCAGAGAAACAACATCGTCAAGTGTTTCAAGTGCAACAATGAAGGTCACACAATCAGACAATGTAGAGCTGAAATTCCAGAATACAGGGACAGGAACAGTGGCATGATCGGGTCCAAGGATCAAGGCATGGACAAGAACAGGGGATGAGAACAAGAACAAGAACAGGTGACAGGAATAGGAATATGGACAAAGAGTTCAAGAGAAGGCCCGGCAAGGAAGTTATAGACGTTGATGATGATCGGTGCCTAATGGGAGTTTTACTCCCACCCAAGAATTAATCACCTCATCAGGAGGTGGGGGAGGGACTAAGCTAAGAGGCTCATTCTTAGTCCCGAGCCCCAAAGGTGACCCTTTGCCATTGATGACAAAGGGGGAGAGATTTGAGTAAGGGGGAGAGCCTCAAGACAAGGGGAGCTATTTATGTTGAGTTTCTGTGTTGTTGAGAAGCATGGTTTGCCATCAATGACAAAGGGGGAGATTGTTGGCAATTTTGGGTTTGAGATCCTAGCTTCTTGTCTATGAGTTGTCATTGATGTCAAAAGGAAATGGCATTAATGTTAAGAGGATGTGTTGGCTTCAAAGGTGGAAGATTCCAAGAGAATATTTTTAAGAGAATCCGGAGAGATTCCATTGGCAAGGGTTTTTCATTAAAACCAAACCGGTTTTTATTAAAACCAAGTTGGATAGGGTTTTTATTAAAACCAAGTTAAATGGTTTTTATTAAAACCAATGGAGGTTCTCTTTATTATTTATTTAATTATTATTTAAAATTATTTAAGGGTTTTTAAACCCTTTTTGAAAAGACTTTTGATTAATTTCGAAATGGTCTTTATTTCCGCCGACGTCAAGGTGTCTTCGAAGAGACTATTTATTCTCCAACTCCTAAGGTTGGAAGGCTAATTAATTTGAAATTCCTCGAATGCAATTTGTGGTGTTTGTGCTCTGTATTCGTTATGATCGAAGGAAGACTTAGAAGCACGTGCGGTTGAAAAGTCTTCGGGAGTTTTTTTGAGGGTGAAGTGGAGGGAAGTTCACTTGTGAACTTCGTAGCCCACGTGGGCTAGTGGCAACGAAGGTTGTTGTTGGGCGTTGCATTGGTGGAGGTCACCATTTCGAGTCTCGCGGGGGTGCTTTGCTAGAGTAACACACATTTTTATTAAAACGTCTTTATGCCATGAAATTCGGAGTTTCTTGGACAGCGATTTATAAGGTGTGATTAAATTTTATGAGTTTTGGCTTTTGTGATTAGCATTGAATAAAATCTTAGGAGAAATAAGGGCATATTTCTTTGGATGTATTTTTAAGATTATTCTTTGCTATGCTAAAATTAAAAATGGAGGTATAAGGTGTGAGTCTGTGATTGTTGATTTATTGGCATGTTATGGTGGTTGTGTTTAAAGAAGTGGAGCTAAAAGGTGTAATAAAGGAAGTTTATATTATTGCTCATTTCTTTTTATTCTAACCCTAACTTGGTTGGAAGTTTGAGAGTTGTGTGTGGTGACAGCTTGAAGGTTCAATTATCTTCTACTCCAATAAGGTATGGGCACATTCTTCTTATGAGTATGATTGGTGTATGTTTTCTGAAATAAGGTTGGAGTGAAAAGGTATTCTACTAGGTATCCTTTGGCTAGGTGTAAATCCTATTTTCTGGTTTGTTGAAGACTACTTATGCATTGTTATCCTTAAGGAGAGTTTTTGGTGAATGCATAATTTTTGGTTTGAGATAGTGGAAGCTTTGTGCACTAGGGTTTATATTTGTGAGTCTAGCTACTTGCATTGAGTTGGTGGAACCCTTGGTTGGCTGTTTTGAGTTTGATGGTTGAGTTGCTTCCATAGAGGTTGTTTGATCAAGTTATTGCTTTACTTGATTCATGATATTGGGCTTACTCCATTGAGTTGATTTGAGCAAGTTATTCTTTGCATTTGGTGATATTGTGTTGGTGGCTATTTTGTTCAAATATCTTTGGAGGGAAAAGGATTTCTACTTGTTTCCTTTTCTTGTGATGATTGGTTGAATGCTTCAAGGTTGATGTTGAGTTGAATGGTGTTGGTTGACTAAACCTTGTTTGATGAGCATTGTTGTTGAAACCCTAATTGATGGTGAAAAGAACATGAGTATCATTGTTATGTGATTCTTTGCATAGTTGGCAATTGTTGGGGTTTCATGTTCTTGAAAGAAAACATTCTATCCTATCCATTTCAGATATTGAGTTGAGTTTTCAGATTTGAGATTGAGATTGAGCTGAGTTGATTTGAGTTGAGTTTTGAGATTGGGATTTGAGTATAGAACATATTGAGTCTCTAACAATTCTCTTTATGCTTCTATGAGTTTGACAAATCACATTGGGTCTCTAACAATTCACTTTGTGATTTCCTACTAAGAAAGTTTTTCTTGGTGAGCTTGTTGAGTTTTTGGACAGGTTCCAGTGGGGACTTGTGAGCAGGTTTTGGACAGGTTCTGGTGGGGACTTGTGAGAAGTTTTGGATAGGTTCCGGTGGGGACTTGTGAGCAGTTTTGGACAGGTTCCGGTGGGGACTTGTGAGCAGTTTTGGACAGGTTTCGGTGGGGACTTGTGAGAAGATTTGGACAGGTCCTAGCAGAGGACTTGTGAGCTGAGTTTGATAGTTCTATCAGAGAACTTGAGGACAGAGGTGCATTGGTTCTATGAGAAGAACCTGAGGATAGTTGGCAAGTCTTTGAGAAGGCTTGTATGTAGAGGATTGATTTGTTCAAGAGTTGGACAGATCTGACAGATAGAGGAAGACTTGTACTAGACCGACTGACTGTGTTTGGTACAGGTTGCTTGAGCTGTTGTGGACGTGATCATAGAAGGCGAAGGTCTCTTAGGCTAAGCATTGAGGACAGGAGGTCTTCGGTGGAAAGGAGTTCCACGTGCTGGCAAGAGGTAGAGGCGAGTTGATCTTCCGAGGGATCATTTCCGGAGCGAGAGGGAAGGTATCTCCTTTGAGCAGAGGCTCATAAATTCTGATTGGGGGAAGGTATCTCCTTTGAGCGAGAGGCTCATAAATTTTGATTGGGGTAAGGTATATTCTTTGGGCCAAGGCTCATAAACATTGTAATTGGGAAGGATTCCCAAAGAACTTTGAGATAACTTTTAGAGAAAAGTTTTGTGGACGTAGCCTGACCATTCCGGGTGAACCACGTTAAAATTGGTGTCACTTTGTGGATGATATTGTGCATTGCTTTGATATTGCTTTGGGTATATTGCTTTACTATTTTGAAGTATAAAGGAAAAAGTAAAAAGAGGTCTTATACTGTTCACCCCCCCTCTCTCAGTATAAGCTTGTGTTCTTCATTGACACCATCAACCACCTCATCAACCACATCATCCACTTCTTCATCATCATATTCCTAAGGATCTCCCCATAACCACTTCACATCAAGCCTCCACTTCTATACCCTCATATTCATCACCTTTGACTACATGCACATGTGATCAAACAGAATCCACATCATCAACATCAACATCCTCCACCATCATTTCTTCCATATCATCACCACTCAACCACCTCAGCCAAATCCACCTCCATCCATGTTAGTTGACATATCATAATTCATATTAACAAATTGTGAGATCCCATCCCAATCCACACCTCTTCTATTTTTAAAGTCATCATCCAACCATGAGCTTTCCACATCCATATCCACTTTTACATCAACATCCACATCATCCCAAGTTGTGATCCACCTTACTAATCTTGGTATTGGTGAATATGTGGTCCAAGACATCATTGTCACACCGCTTAGAATCCAAACTATTAAGGATTATGGTCACCCATGTGACCCATCCTTATTTATAGGAGATATGTACAACATGGGTTCAATGCCCAATAACATTAATTTTGTGTATGGGGGATTTATTCATTGTTCAATCTATCTTTCCTAGATGAACCCAAGCAACCCACTCCTACCAATATACATCACATATCAGGTTTTCCATCCTGGTATTTTCATATAGTTAATTGGCAAGGACATGGCCTAGGACAATATGAACAAGGAATACATGAGATCATCGATATTTCATATCGAGAAGCGCATGACCATTCAAGGCTAGGCTATCATCCACTTTCTTCCAGATCTTATTTTGAACAAGATTTTCAAAGTTTACATTTTAATTTAGAAGAAGATATTCATAAAACAAATGAATCTAAAGATGACATTTGTGAAGAATTCAATGTTATGTTGATAGCTTCTGATGAATATGATGAGGAATCAAAACCCATATTTCCATTCACAAAACAATATGAGTTTTATCTCAAAATGTTTTCCATACATCAGTCCATCCTTCACTTGCTTCTTCCACAAGAGCAAGTCCAACCAACTGATGAGCCACCACATCCACTTAATTGATCTATCTCATTGACCAAAATTGTAACATATGTACATACAAAAATTCAAAAATAAAATCATTTGTATTGCATGAACATGGCTTTTTTCCAATCGTATTTATTTCCGTTGCCTACTATTTTTCAGGTTTCCAGAGCTCTAGCACCGGTTATAGCTGAAAGGATCCAGCCATCCTTCACCTTTCCCACCACCATTTTCCCATTTTAAGTTAACATGAATCTTGTTGACTTATTCACCCCAATATGTAATTCATACAATTTGGAAAAACCAATTCCAATTGACATGAGCCTTGTTGACATGGACCGGATTTCCTCACCACAATCCTTTTCTAAATTTTTCCTTTTTGAGGAATTGTTAAGGGATTCCACCAACTACATTCCTCCGTTGCCTCCACCTTCACCTTCACCTTCACCTTCAAATCTTGAGGTTTTCCAAGCAGATATAGAAGAGGTCAAGTCTAAAGAGTTTGATAATTTCATAGATGACATTCATCTAATCCCAATGCTCCATCAGCTTGAGGAAGGTTCTTACATATCCATTGAAGATACCATCGATGTGAACCTTAGTTCAAATGTAGACAATCCCTAAATTATCAAACTTGGTAAAATTTTATCCATAGATGAACAAGAGCAATTAATTGCTCTCCTCAAGAAGAAGAATGATATTTTTGCATAGTCCTACAAAGACATGCCTAGTATTGATCCTAATTTGGTTGTCCACAATCTCACCTTGCATTCTGATGCTAATTCAATCAAATAAAAACTTAGAAGGATGCATCCTACTATTGCCCTCTTGGTTAAATAAGAGTTTCAAAAGCTATTAGATGTGGGTTTCATTGTACTCATTGACTATCTTGAGTGCCTTTCAAATATGGTACCCGTTCATAATACTAATGGGACAATACGTGTTTGCACTAATTTTTGAGACCTTAACAGAGTGTATCCTAAATATGATTTTCCTTACCAAGCATTGATACTCTTGTCGACACTTGCACGGGCCAAGAAATTATTTCTCTCATGGATGGTTTTTCAGGATACAACCTGATTCAAATTAATCCTGATGACCAACACAAAACAATATTCACTACACCTTGGGGGAATTTTTGTTATAATGTGATGCCCTTTGGCCTCAAAATGTAGGTGCAACTTATCAACATGCCATGACATACATCTTCCATGATTACATGCATAAGATCATCAAATATTATGTGGATGATCTCTTGGAAAAATCTAAAACTTGACAAGAGCACATTGGTATCTTGGAAAAAGTCTTTGATCAACTTCTAGAGCATAATATAAGGTTGAACCCCAAAAAGTGTGTCTTTGGTGTTACCTCTAACAAACTACTAGGATTCATTATCTCCATAAGAGGTATTGAAGTGGACCCAAAAAAATTCAATGCCATCATGGAGATGCCTCCTCCAATAAACTTGATAATCATGAACCTAATTTTATTTTAATTCATCGACCTAAAATTACAAATGATTTTTATTTTCCCATCCAATTCGCCTTCAAATTATAAATGATTTTATATTTCTTGCCCAAATTGCCTTCAATTTATAAATGATTTTATTTTTCCTGCCCAAATCGCCTCATATACTACCCATATATATATTGTATTGGGTACTGATAAACATACATCAAAAATATTCTAACTCAAAAATAGCTCTAAAACAATGAAAATCTTGATAGGGTTACAGAGGAGTGTCTATCGAAATAAGTTGATCGGTTGCAGATCTGTGTCTGTCGACATAAGACGATCGGATGTAGAGGTGTCAATTAGGATTCATTTATTGGTTGCAGAGGTGTTGGTTGGTTGTAGAGGTGTCGATTGACATCAACCTATCGGTTTGAGGGACTGTCGATCGGTATTTTTCTATCGATTGTAGAGGTGTTGATCGACATTAGTCTATCAATTGTAGGACCGTGCCTATCAGTATAATATGATTGATTATAGAGGTGTCAATCAACATTCATATATCGACAATCGATCGATATACCTACAACTGATTGGTATATCTACAACTGATCGGTACGTCTACAACTAATTGACATGGCTACAACCTATCAGTTTATCTGTAACTAATCAGTATTATTGTAACCAATTGGTATGGCTGCAACCAATTGATTTATCTGCAATCATTCAACATGGTTGTAGTTGATTGGTTTATCTATAATCTATTAGCATGTCTATAGCTGATCAACATATCTACAATTGATTGACATATCTACAATCAAGCATATTTGTAACCGATCATCATCTCTGCAATCGATCGACATGTCTACAGCCGATCGATATCTCTGCAACCGATCGTTATCTCTACAACCGATCGGCATGCCTACAACTGATCGAATTTTACGCCCCATACCGGTCATCATAAATTGTAAAGCCTAAAAGCCTTTCTTGTTGGCCTAAATACTTTAAGTTTACCATACATTTTTAGAGTTTGTAATCTAATATTCATGGCCCCAAACACAGAAAAATTTGCCACGGTTTGAAAATTTTTGGAGAAAAATAATTGAAATTCGCCACGGTTTGAAAATTTTTGGAGAAAAATAATTGCAATTTGCCATGTATACTTCTACATATTTCGTTAGGATTCCAAGACAATTCGTCTTCATTTTATAAATAGATTTCGGGGTTGATCCCTTATGCATAATCCTAGGTCATAGCCAATCAGCTTATGGAAGCTCCACTACCTAGTGATAAACCCTTGATTATTGAGCTCTCAAATGAATTGGTATTCACTATAACTGAACAAGAAGAAGATATCATGCTAGAGGAATATGTCGAAATCACACTATTCTTTGATGGTTCTAAGTGCATAAAAGGTCAAGGTGTTGGAGTCGTTTTTCATACACCTCAAGGGATACCTATCTCCTTATCATTCAAACTATATTTCCAATGCATAAACAAAAATGTAGAATATGAAGCCTTAATATTAGGTCTTCAATCAGCCATAGCTATGGGCATAAAGCGTATCAAGATATTTGGGATTCTCAACTTGTTGTTAGACAAACCAACAGAGAATACCAATGCAAGGAACCTACCATAAAGTTCTACCATGAAGTAGAAATGAAATTGCTCTTCAAATTTTATTGGTATGAAATTGATAGTTTTCCACTTTTAACTAATAGATTTGTAGATGTGATGGCCTCTCTTGGATCATTGATTCCAAAAGACTCCTTAGGAGAGGTACAACCACTCATTGTTACAACAATCTCTAAATCTACAATTGTCCGTGCTGAATCTAAGGATGAGAAAGATGTTTGCTTTATCCATTTGGAGCCATATGAGCCTTGGTAAAACAAAATAATAGCCTTCCTCGAGTTTGTAACACTCCCATTAGACATGTCACAAATTGCTAAATGCACTTTCAAGCAAAAGGTAGCTTGTTTTACTCTCTTGGAGGATGTGTTGTATAGACATGTTTATGATGAAGTCCTTCATTATCTCGAGCCTGTAGAGGCACAAAGAACCATAATTGAAGCTCATTATGGTACTTGTGGTGGTCATTTTAATGGAATGGCCATTGCAAAGCATATTTTATGCATATATTACTATTGGCCCACCATGGAACGTGATTGTTACACTTATGTCAAGTATTTTTAGCAATATCAACATCATTCTAATTTAACTCATGTACCATCACAAGAATTACAACCTATTCACAACCTTTGGCCCTTTTCACAATGGGGTCTTGATTTTATTGGAAAAATCTCACCTCCTTTCTTGGTACAACATACATTCATCATCACAACCACTGAATACTTCACAAAGTGGGTTGAGGCAATTCCTCTAACCAGTACGACAAGATCTATAATTGTGGAGTTTATACTTCATCATATTATCTATCATTTTGGTATTCCCTCAAAAATTATCTTTGACAACAACAAGTCTTTCAAAAATAAGGATTTTCAGGCACTTTGCAAGAAATATAATATCCAACACAACTTATCGACTCCTTATTACCCACAAGCAAATGGATAATCTAAAGCTACCAACAAGACCTTAATTGCTATTCTCAAGAAATTAGTCAACAAAAAACATAGAGATTGGCATACTTAAATCTCCTTGGTATTATGGGATTATCAAAAAAGCACCCACACGCCTACTAGGAAAACACCATTTTCACTGGTCTATGGATCTGAAGTAATCATGCCTCTTGATCTTGAGATCCCCTCCTTGTGAATTTCATTACAGGAATTTATAGATGATGATACTGCTAGACAAGCACATTTTGACCAACTCACACTTCTTGATGAAAGGCTTGTTAATGCTTTAGAGCATTTACGAGTTTATCAAGACCACCTAAAGCATGCTTACAATGCAAAAGTTCATCTACATGAATTCTAAGTAGGAGATCTTATCCTTAAAGAGAATCAATAAAACACCAATGTATTATTGCATCTTCGTGATAAATTTGTGGCTAATTGGTTAGGTCCAAATACTATCACTCAAAAAGTGGGTAAAGGAATGTATAGGCTTGCCATTCTAGAGGTAGTTGAAGATCTTGAACCACTTAATGTCATCCACTTGAGAGTATTCTATGCTTAATGTGATTTATATATGTATATATACATGGCTATTACACAAAAACAAAATTGCATTTCACACATTTGCATTGCATATATTTCATTTGCACACGTTTCATTTCACAGTATTGCATTTTTACACTGGGCATTTTACACCTTGTATTTCACACATTTGCATTACACACATTCCATTTCACAAATTTTACTTCATACATTGCATTCACAACCACATTTCACATTTCATATTAGGGATCATTTATTCAGTTTAGATATTAATTGGTCCAATAAAGTCATGTTACCTTAATCAGGAGCACCTTCAAAATAATCATCCATTTCATTTCACAATTCCATAAAGTCAAAATTGTACTTTGTAAACCACATTTACATAATTCCTAGGTGTTTTTGGTCACTCAGCTACTCCTAGTGTTTTTAGCAACCTCCAAATACATGTCGAGTTTTCTTTAGAACCAAGACACATTTTCACTAAGAAAATATTGAGTTTTAGGAATTGACTCTAAATATTCTTGAACCAAACACAATCACACATCTTAAAAAACATCTTGTGTCAAAGAGGGATAAAACCATACTTGGGTTGTACATCGAAGTGAAAAGTATATTCCTTTCTTGTTCCATTATGCACATAGTCCAAACAAATAGTGGTTTTCACTACTATCACAATTTCAAATAAAATAGAGTAGGGAAAAATCCCTAAAACTCCAAATCCTTTACACATCCCACAGATCCTCAAGTTGTTAGGATATATCTATATTTTTAATCAAATGGTTAGGTAGTCTGAATCCCCAAATATTAGAGATAAAATTTTTAGACTATGGAGTTAATCTCCACTGGGGCTATAGACGCTTGATTGGTAGTGGAGTATGCTCACGCGTGGTGACACGTCTCTTTTAAAGAGACCTCTAACCGCACATAAGGACAAGCTAGCTTCTTGGTCTCATCCATAATAGGTTTCATCTCAATTTACTCAAGATGGGTTAATGAAGTTGCTCGAACACACAATGGTTCTTGATTTCCTTGATTTATTACCATACTCATGGTTCAGTAAATGAATTCACTACACATAGATTTTTTCTTAAGGAAAATTAGGCAGTATTTAGTGAGTTTGTTTGATACCACTACTATATATGAGTCTCTGCAAAATAGTCAATTTTCCATATCAACATCCAAATATTCTTTAATATCAACATCCATATATTCTTCCATATCAACATCCATATCCTCTTCCATATTAGCATTCATATCATTACATGAGTCTTCCATTTCACATGCCACTAGTTTGGTACCCTTGATTAAACAACAATGTTATACATGGTCAAGAAAAATCTACACTATAAATAATTATTAGAGCATCAATTCATTTGCATTCATAATACATTATCATCCATCACACATAAGCACATGCATCCACACAAAAGAATTCACACACAAGCATAACACAAAATTAAAAGCCATGTATATATATAAATATAGTATGTACAATGAATGGCCAAAGGCTATATACAATGGAGCACCAAGGCTCATATACAAAAAGCGCATCTCAAAACTAGCTAATTCCTATAAGATGATCCCTATAACCCTAAAGGAGCCCTAGACCTTGAGCTATGCGTAGACTCGTTGTGCCTAACAGACCTGAATATGGATGAGGAGGGTGGATCTGGAAGCCCAATTTGGTGCTCTATCAATTGATCCTCTAAAACCTAAATATATCCATCTCGAGCTTGAAGGCATCATACATCATGTCTTTTATGGAGGTACCTCTTAATTAGCTCTGCTTGGATCCTCATCATCCTATCCTCACCACCACATACCATCAGTTGTACCTCTAGCTCCACCTACAACCAATCTATCTTCACATTCTGAGCGACTACCTCTATAACCTAAGCCGCTATCACTGCATCCCACTCTACCACCAGCTTCTCAAGCCTTGCCTAATCCTCCTCACCCTAGCCTAGAGATATCTCTAGAACCTCCTCCATATCATCATCCATACCATCTCCATCACATCTAAGCCCTGGATATTTCTCTGTTGTGTCCCTTGCCCATCTCCCTTGACTTCTAGATCTAAGGCATCTATGACATATGGGAGCCTCATATGCCTCCTCCTCCTCAACCTATCTCATCCTCATTCTTATTTCCCTCATCCACTACTAGACTCGGTACCCATGGTGGATGTGTAGTGAACCATGCATCGTACTCCATAGTAGTTTGTACATCATCCACATTGGGGAGATAAATCTCCTCATCATCCTCGTAGGTCACCCCCCATGTCTCAATACAAGGTAGACCCATCTCATCTCGATGATGCTTTTACAGAACTGGTGCCTCAGGAACCCCCTGCCTTAGCCCAAAATATCTCAACACCTGTGAGAATTGGATGTTATCCACCTCACTCTTGTGCCTTCTAACCACCCACGTAGTATGTCATACCCTCTACAAATATTCCCTATCTCTAGTCCAAGTGGCATCCTACCATGGTATCCAAAGCACCTAAGCTGATGTCAGTCCAACCCACATATCCTTGTACCATTGGCTAGTCTAAAAAATACAACTCATTTGCACATCCTCTAACATAGGCCATCACATAGCATAGGGATACTCCCTATCCCATGCCTCAGTAGGCAAGCCTATAGGCTGAGCCACATTGAAGTGCTCCCAACCCCAACATTGTAGTAGTAAACTGCATCCAAGCCCTTTCCACCCTTGCTTCCTCACCTCATACAGATCCTAGTATAGCTACACCAAAAAGTAGGTGCCCATGCATACACTTGATGTGTATCAATCATGTTGTACACCATCCTGATCAGGTTCCATGGGAATCGATAACCAGTGCTTTTTGGGGCCACTATATTGGCCACCATGAACATGATAAAAGTGTATAGTGCATCCAACTTATTATCCACATACATAGCCAAGTACCTTATCCCTCCACCCTTCACACTCACACCTCACCATCCATATCCAAATATGTGGCTCATATCATACCCCTTATCATGTCTAACCTTGACACGTAACCCCTCCACTAGTAACTTGAGGATGTGATATACATCCTCAAGTGTCACTGTAATCTCTCTAGTAGGGAGCTGAAAGGCCCCCCTATCCCAATCCCATATCTCTATCAAGGTAGAGAGATACCCTTCATCCACCCTCACCACATCAATTCGGGCTTCCCCAACCAGGCCCACATCCTCCAACCAATCCCACTCATCCTTATGCAATGCCTTTATCACCCCTAGGATGAGAGGCGAGAACCGATATCGAGCCTCCAAAATCCTCAATTGCAACACAACAAAGTAATTACATTAATGTCACATTCATTTGAATATACAAAAAAAACATTTTTTTTTTGCACAAGTTCAAACAAACAATGCCAAGGCCACTTACCTTAGTAGCATGCACCTCTGCTGCTACTAACACATCTACATCCTCCATCACCATAGCTTATACACCACCACACTCCTTCACTCCACTTCACTCACTCTCTTAGACCCAGCTTCTGGAATTCACGAATGCAAGAATGAATCCAATTTCACCTCTATATGCCATTTATAATTGTTTATGGTGTACTAGAATACCCATAGGCATTCACAAGTACATTGGGATGCTTCCTTATGTTTGTAGAGCGGAAAACTCTGGTCGGCATCTACGTATGCTCTAGATGCTCGTCGGTGTTTGACATCATGATTTGCAAAAAGGATCAAAATGATACAAAAAGGTAGCTTACCTCCACAAAATCACTT
The DNA here is from genome assembly GCA_028583015.1 of Wollemia nobilis. Lineage (NCBI taxonomy): Eukaryota > Viridiplantae > Streptophyta > Pinopsida > Araucariales > Araucariaceae > Wollemia > Wollemia nobilis. The sequence goes on from JAQPPZ010000910.1 coordinate 987,086, forward strand.
CAAATTACATCCATTCATTTATCTCATCATCATATCATGTTTTGTGAAAACCAAAATCAATTTGGATGCATAATTTTTGCTTACACCCAAAAGGCACAAAATCGCTTTACAACTCTCAAAATGCACCAAAATGGTCCAAATTTTCACAAAACAATCATAATCATCATTCTCATCATCAAATATTCATTTCAATATCATTTTCATCCATCAACAATTGCATTTACATTCAACATTTGCCAAGTTCACCTACAATTTCAAGTGAACCTTGTATCTAGTGGTCTATTCTATCTCCTTGGTGATTGCAATGATTGGTTGTCCATGCAATTTGGTAAGATGAGTAAATCACCATAAGGAAACTTGGCCATATTCATCATCCAATATCCTCTTGTTAAAAAAAATCACTTTTGGCTATGCCAAGACCAATTTTCTCAACAACTTTCATTGATGCCCTTTTTCATGGGGTTCCCAACATGGATAACTTTCATCATTTCATTTGCAATTACACCAGTCTTTAAGGATACAGGCTAGATAAAGTGATTGAGCAACCGTTTAGGAATTTTATGTGGGAATTAGGTACAATCATGAGTGGTCCCGAGGATAGACTATTTTTCTTTTTTCTATATTTTTATCTTTGCATTTCAGTGATGCCAAAATAAAATTTCTTCAACACCATGGAATCACCCCAAACTTGGGGTAACCGCATTTGATTTTGATTTCCCACAATGGGATATATCTTACATGATCATGGCATTTACACTTGGAAAAAACCCTTTCTCTATTGAGGCAAAAATAGAATCAATCAATTGCATTTCACAACAACCCCTTTCCTCCGTTGGGGCAAAAACAAAATCATTTTACATCATTCATATCATCTGCACTTACATCATACACTTACACTTACACCATACATTTACACTTACACCATTCACTTACATTTTCATCGCACAATTCTATCAATTGGCTTGTGAGATTTATTCTTCACTCATTCGCCAATTGAGGGGGTAAGCTACACAATCAAATTCTTTTGTCTTCAAGTTCATCTTTGCGTTCCAAGGAAATATAGTTGCTTCTTCATCAGGCCAAAACCAAGTGTCTCGTATTTTTGCACCGCATTGTGTTTCATGCAATGCGATACAAAAAGGTACATATGTAGACACCAAAATATATCCACTTGTCATCCATCTGTGTCCTTCAATCACAAACACCCATTATATATAGATATGTATGTGTGTATTTGTTTAATATATATTTAAATATTAATATTTTATATATTATATTTATATATATTTAATAAATATATGTATTTATATAAATTAATCCTATTTTTCCATCACCATTTAATCTTAACCATCCATCCACCTCAAAATATGCCACTTTCCCAGATTTAATCTCCACCCTTCTTCATGTTTTAATCTTGGCCACACATTTTGTGTTGTCAAAACCCTAACATGCCCAAGGGAAGATTATAAAAGAGTAGTCATTTTGATGACTCAAACCCCTAACATTCCTTAAGCTTAATCTTGAGTCCTTGATCTTCTAAGATTGAATTTTGTTGATGAACATTCACAAAGAATTCTCAAAGATCATTAAGCCCTTCTACCCTAGCCATCTCACCATCATTCCTACCCTCCATAATCACTCATTCGCATCTACCATCTCATAACCCGCATAAAACTAGAACCGATTCTATGACATCTTCTTCAACCCCAAAACACCCTAGTACATTTTATGTCATCATAGAACATCTTGGTGCATCCATCGCCATCACATAACACCTCTAGGAATTTTTTGTAGCAAATATGTAGTCCCCTAACTCTCGAGCACCATTCAAGTATCCTCACGACCATCACTGATTGAAGAAGAAATATAAATCACTGTGTTGACAAGGTAATAAGTTTATTTATATTTATTTCATGTTCCTGTACTTTTGTATCAGTATTACATTCAACATCTAGGGTTTAGTTGATTTATCTTTTTGAGGGTCTCACACTGTGGAGCCCTCATAGGTGCTTCTAATATTTGTTGTTGTTTTTCTATCTACAGGTATAGGATCATATATTTGGAAGCTATTGAAGCTAGGGTGGCCCTTTTAGGATACACAAGCCCACCCGCAACCTCGTTGGGATCGAAGACAAGCATGAAGATACCAACTATTATTTTGAGCTAGGGTTTCAAAGAACCCTAGCAATTGTAAAAATTTGTATCACACAAAAAGCATTGTAAAACCCCACATTGGGGTACATTGATTGTATCATTTGGATATCCGCCCACATTAATAAAAATTTTATCTATCTTGTGCAATATTTGTGTATTATTGTGCTTATTGTCATTTTATCTTGTGTATTGGTGTTGCTTGATTTTTGATTCACATATATAACATAACAATGCATATGATATGGGGATAACATAATAAATGATGCAATACACTATAGAAATAAATATGGTCTTATTTTCAAATGTAAAATATTTTTATGGAGAGAGAAATGACTTAGATTAGTGTTGATTCACAAAAGTGTTATGAACTCACAAGGTTACATTTCAAAAATTGTAAGGAAAAGAGAAATCCTTTACAGCCTTGATATTTAGGTCATATCTCAACTAACCTATGCTAATCCAACCAATATAAGCATAAAAAATAAAACTTGTTCAAGTAAGGGTTCATAAGATGAAATTAAAGTTTATAAAAATATAAATTCAATCATAACCATAGTAAGGCTAGTGTGTGACTAGTTTTTCCATCACGGATTGACCAAATATCAACAACCGGATTGCTATTCTTTCATTATGCAAAATAATTCAAAAAAATACTAATAGAAAAGTGAGAATGCGGTGCTACAAACACCCACAATTCATGCATAAAGAGGTTTGACAAATGAGTCACAATTAAAATACAAATACCATGCATAATTTTCTATTAACATAAAAAAAAATACAATCAAGCATAGATCCATTATTTATCAAAATTATGAAAATATACATACAATGAGCTCAAGGCTCTTATTTATGGTATGGTATTTAACCTCATTTTCTTCTAAGTAAAAACATTTAACTTTTACATTTATGGTTACATGAAAAAATTTGATGCTAGGAAATTACTCTCATTTCCTACCTCAATATCTCAATGAATAATTACTTAGTTGATGGATTGGACTTTGTTCATAGATTGCTAATCAACAAATCATAATTTTCTATATTTTCTTCATTTTCAGGTTCCCTTGTTATATTTGTTGCTTGGTGACTACAAATTCTATAGTGTGGGTTCATGAGGAATATGAAATATCTAACTTCCACCTTCTATCATCAATATTATATATCCTTCTCACCTGATATCCTATATTTATTCACTTGTTCCAAGGGTTTACATCGAAGGTAGTAACTTGTACTACATTTCTAGCAACTACTATGGATGCTTTATTGACCTGGATTATTACTTTCTTTGTTCTTTGATCAACCTAACATGTTTCTCATTAGACATAATATATCCTTAATTTGAGAAAGGATTTGGAAGTCTCATATGGACCAATTGATCAATGTAGTCCTTCATCTTTCCCATAGTCTCCTTTAGACTTTCATGGGAGGACTTGTAGATCTCCAAGATCTATTGCTTAAGTGGAACATTCATCAACCACACCTAGATTACCTACTTTGATAGCAAAATTAATTGTTGTAGCTACTGATTAGTGGCCTTGTGGATTCATATAATGATCTGGATGTGATTAGTCTTTGAGGTGAGCCCTGATTCCATATTATCAACAATGGATTAAGCTTGTATCAATAGTTCTTAGTAAGCCTAAATATGTTGTAGATATGACATGGTTTATTTTACCTCATATAGGATGTTGTCTCATAGATCTTGTATAACATCAATGGTCAATAAAATATATTTCATTGATTTGATCTCCACTTTTAGAATTTTTTCTATATATACAGATGGGATATTTCATCATCACTTTACTTAAGTGATTTATCCATCTTCTATTTTTGCAACTCTAGGTCTTTTATAAAATTATCCCTTTTGCTACATTGTTGCTACTCTTACTTTGTTTGCTCCACCTTTTGATTCAAATTATTTTGTTCTTTCTTCAAGTTCTCTAGTTCTTCCTATAGCTTGGCATTCTCTTCCTCCTAATATGTTTTAGACTTTTATATTTCTAGTGCTACTACTAGTTCTCTTTTTTGTTTATAGTATGTTTGGTTCTCTCTAGCTAGCTTGAGATAGTTTAAGGACATTGTCAAGTTTTTTTTCTTAGAGAACTACACCAAGCTCACATGCCTTGCTTGTTATAGATCCAAGGAGGATAAAAGAGTGACATAGATTGAGAATGCTATTATAGGATAACTTGGATGTATTTGATGTGCTTCTGTGAAAAACAACATTCTCCCTATTTTTTCCACCTAGGTTTTGATAGTGGGTGGCCCCTTCATAGATAGAAATTCTCCTACTAATATTTCATCAATAGATTTTTATGTCTTTAACAAATACTCATGTACTACATCCATACTTTTTTACATGACTAGCATGATTTTTTGAAGTGGCAAGCAAGTTGGGGTCTATGTGGGACCCACTTAGTTGTCAATGCTCACAATATCATGTGTTTAGTAAGAGACTACTTGGAGTTATATGTCCTTTGGTGCTTTCACCTAAGGAGGTTGTACTTTTGTCTTAAATAATTTTATTTCCACTTTTGGATTCGTTTATTTTAATATTATTGGTATAGGATCTATTTTAAAGGTAAAAAAATCAAGTATTTCAAGAGCTTAGGAAAATAATTTAGAAATTTTAGTTCTCTTATTCTTCTTGAGAAGTGTGAGACTAGAAGTGGGACTTAGGGTGGTGTTGTGGGTGGTACGAGTAGATCATGTATATGTTGCCATCATGGAAGTTTTTTACATGATGATGATAAGGATGGATGTGAGAGATTCAAGAGTGGAGGGTGTGGTGGTGAATAATTATGTAGTGGTTGGCACAATGATGGTGGGTGTAATGGATACTACTAGCATGGTTGCACTTATATTTGATGAGGATAGAAGTGTAGTGGACAAATAGCAAGTGGTGGAATATGGGAGTTGAGAAGAAATTACAATAGAGGGGAAATAAAAAAAATGGAATAATGGAGGATATGATAAAGAAGATAGCTACACTAGCTTTATAGTCCTCCAAAGTGGAACTTTCTACATGTGCCACCTCTTCACTAGTTGAGATGGTCCTAATTTTGAGGACATCTTCCTCAGTATCCAACCCCATGGCTTGCACCACCTCTTGGCCACCTCCAACTTCAACATAGATATATGGATTACTAGAAGTACTACACTTTTCTATTTTATCTCTTGTATATTTATCTTAGCTACATGGTATCATACACCCTATTCTTTAATTACTCTCCTTTCGTATGTCTCTTTCACTATTACTTGTGCAACCCTACTCATTAAAACAATGATTTTAGGACTTGTGGATACTTGGGAATATGGATCCCAGGTTTTTATTTGTTCCTATATTTACATCATCTCCACATCTTACGAGTGTTGGTCATCCCAGATGTTTATAAATAACTCATCATAATACCCCTTCATCGATTTAGGTTTATCTTATATTGCAATTCTCTCTCATACCTTACCCATTCATATGTAGCTATTTTTTTATGCCCAACTTGTACTTCTCTCTAGTGAGTATAGTCATTATTTGATGATTCATATAGGCATATGGGTCAAATCCCTTTGAATCCTCTTACTTTATTTCTCCAAGAAATTCTATAAAAGCAAAACAAATGGAAGGGTTCCTCCTATAGTATTCTTATTTTATCCTCCCAAGTATCTTCTATTTCTAACCTTTGACTAGCCTCCTTTTCACTGAGATTTATCTTATTCTATATGTTGAACCAGTTTTAATAGAAATAGATGGTCTAAAGCTTCTTTCCTAGTAGTATCTGTATGAACCAAGCATCAATATCATAGGCCTAATAATCTCTTACCATTGGCAACCCACTTTTTTTTAGTCTCTTCTCTATATCCTCCATATATTCCTTAGCAAGGGAAGTTACTATTAGATAGCTCCTCTCTTTATTGAATAAATTGGTATTTCTTGTACCTTTGCCAAAATTATTGTTAATTAGATCTAGTTGTTGGTATATTTATAGTGTAAGGATATGGTTAGGTGCAAATGCCAATAGTATAAATATTTCCTTTAAATAGTCGCATAGCCTAATGCATGATAAATATGATCCTAGGTAAAAAAATATTCTCTTATCCCTTTGTATACACTAATTCTCTACACACAAATGATAATTTGGAGATCCCACCTAATAACATTTGCATTATAGTGTAGACACATTTATGTTAAAGTCATTAGAATTTTTTTTTCTATGCACAAAACATCTATCACTTCAAAAATAGTAGGTTTAGTTGATGGATATCCTAATATTTCTTATCTAGCATGACATTAGAGAAATAGTCCCTTTTTCAAATTTCCTAGTGTTAGTTGTCAAAAAAGGGATATTTTCCTCAATGTGACTAGAGCACTTTAAAAATACTAGGATATTCACATTGAGACTTCTAAAGTGCTCTAGTTGTTGGTTTATCTCTTTAGAAATGTAGTTGGTGTAGTCTAAAAGTTGAGGATACTTGGACACATCCCTTACAACTTGCAATATGCCTAGATGCTCTTTCCTTATAATGATGTTTGATCCACTATCTATGATAAAAGTGACAACCAATATCATCCTCTATGTCTCTTTTTTTAACACACTAATCCTTAAAAGTAGTCTCAATCCCTAGGAATCTATAGGATTGTTAATTTGAGTAGTCAAAAAGTTGTTCTACTCGCTCATTTTCTTCTTGTCATAGAATGTTGCTTATGCCTTAGGAGCATATAAGATCCATATAATTGTGTCATCCTAGATATGCATCATGTCACTCATTACCTTAGGGTTTACAACTATAGGGAAGGCATTGATCTACTACTTGGGAATTATATTTTTTACCTTTAATCATATCTAATTATACAAGCATAGATCAACTTTGGGCACTCCCATGCCTATGGCATCAAAAACTATCCTACTTCCTAGCTCCATAGGTGAGCAATGATCCAAGAGTCACTAGGTTTAATGGTATATCTCATTTTTGACTCTCTCATAAACTCCTTGTGTGGGAATCTTAGATCTCCATACTCCATGCAATCATACATATTCTAATGTTTTGCAATCCCTTTCTTCTTTTCATTTTCTTGGTTGTGGGGTTGTGGTTTTTTCCCTTCTTCTTGGATGATTTCATTGTTGTCTCTCTTTTAAAATATGAGTTCTATAGAAGTACTCCTAATAGGAAGAACTCTATAGGATAATAATAGTCTTATTATTCTTATTCTATCTCAATTATTTTCTAGAAGGCATCTCCATTAATTTATACTAGGCCCATGGTTGTCTTGAGGGAATTTAGAAACTTTTATTATGTTTTTATTCTGGTTAATCACTAGATATCTATAGGATTTCTAGATCAAGAACATATTTTTTGCCTCCCTCTAGTCTATATTTCTATCAATAAATCACTAGTTTTACTATGGATACAATATCTAACTCTTTCCCGATCAGTCGATTGTTGAATTTGGTAAATTTTTAGACTAAATTTTATTTTTAGTTTTAATAGCCCTTTTAGTGCTTCTTTGGATTTGGGATTCCAAATAATTATTTGTGAGACCATTGATTTGAGGAAGGCCTTGATACTTGGTAAAAATTTAGAAAACAAGAATATAACAATAATAAAGAAAAGTTCATCGAGGCACCTGATTTCTTGTATTTGTTGTTAGTGTATTGGGAGAATATGAGAGAAGGCATATTCATAGAATTGTGATCTCTATTTGTAGTAATTGACCCAAAATAAATATCATCTAAGTAGAAGATAAGGACATAGTTCCTAAGTCATCAAGGTTTGCAGCACTAGCTAGGTGGAATTTTTAGAAGGTTATCGTGGTGAGGGCATAGGCAATAAGGTGTTTTTATGCTTTGTTACCATGAGGATTTGAATGATTTTAATGAATTTGTATTTTAGGTATGTATAAAAAATAATTTTAAGGGCCCCAAATTATCTCAATAGGTGTAGGTGAATTCTCCTTGCATGTTAGTGGGTGTCAATTGTTAGGAGTAAAAACTAATGAGATATATTAATGCAACAATGTATTACAATATATAGGCATAAGACTATATGATGACATGACAAGTGTCATATAAATATGACAAGTTTCAAGAGGTATAGTGCACATTATATAATTCTAATATTCCTCCTTAATGTGCACTATCCTAACTATAGAAAAAAAAAAGTCAACATTAGGTAACATTCCCCCTGAATGTTGAATTCTCTAAAATAACCCTATCATCCTCTTTTATTACATGATTTTATCTAGGCTCGTGATCTTTGCACTTGGCTCTCCAACTATGAATAATACTAGATCAATGGTGTATACATCTCGGTCTATTTCCACTGGGTCAGCCACTTCCTTAGATTTATTGCCACTGGGTTAGCCATCTAAGTGCCTCAAGATTATCTTGGGTGCCTCAAGGTCAGCCACATCTAGGTTTGTTGCCTCTACAGGTCATCCTATAGGTATGTTGCCACTCGTAGGTCACTAACTAGATCCACCATGAATAGCATCCTGCTCATGGTGAACTCAATCTATAAGGTGTTGGTCTCTATCAAAAATACACCTTAATAAAAAAGTAAAAAATGAGCCATAAATTACAATAAAAATGAGCCATAGAAACCAAATGTGGAGGAGAAGAAGAAAGAAGAGAATAGAATATTCTAAAGTGTCTTTGTTTGTAGTCTTCAAAAGTATATCTGTAAAAATCCTCAGATAGATTCTAGGGTGTCTATGTCTGTATTCCCTAGAGTAGGTGTCCTTATGGTGACCTTTCATCACACCAGAATACATGGGTAACTAGCTATTGCATCTACTAGGTCTACAGAGAAGGTGACTAGTTACAAGGATCACTTACAAAGTGCCTTGGGAGTTTTGGGTTCAACCGAGAGTGCACTCCAAGGTAAAAAAAATATTTGAGGCTAAAAAATACAAATGGAACAACCTCAAAATTACAAAAGGACACCACCAATGTGTCCATCTCAGAAAAATATTTCTGACGACTATAAATACCCCTATATTCACTTTCAATAGGGCCTACATTATGTTGAAAAATCACAGGTACTCCAAGTCCTTGTACAATTTGGAAAAAAATTGACCCTCCCATTTTTTTTAAAAAATGTCCTTTTTAGATGATGAAAATTTTAAAAATATTAAAGAGGTCCCCACCTAAGAAACCATGATAAATTCAAACCACACAAAAGTATGGCCACACTGACCACATTGGTCTTGCAAATCAAGCTACACATTTTCAAATTCCCAAAAAAAGGAAACAATAAAACCGTATATTGATGCACTCTCTCACAAAATCTTCATTGGAATAACTTAAAACAGTAAAAGGAACACACTTTCACAGAATTGCACGTGTTGTCGCATCAACAGTCCGTCTTCGTGCTGACCATCATCGTTCATATGTGAATGTTATCTTCCTATAAGACACTTATGACTCCCTCAATATGTGTTTTACCTTTTAGCATAATGATGGCCTTCTTTGTTTTGGCAACAATCATCAAAGCGCGCATACTGCCATTATATTGGTACTATTTGTTTTCCCATAAATAAATAGCCAGAAAAATGTTGTTGACCTTCTCCTTGGGATCTCCATTGCGCCAAATCGCCTTACAATTCCTCTACACGAAGGCACGCCTTACCGATCTGCACAGAACCAAAATAGCATATGCACAAAAATTTAACATGATTATTCGTATGTTCTTCATTTTATCTTGTGGCATTAAAATAATGTCAAGGAGACCATCTCCTTATCCCATCACTCGGATGCAGCATCTTTGGTATCAGAACACACTGCACACTCCATATCAAATGCAAGTCACAAATCATTTCATAGGTCACAAATCTTCTCTGTTGTTATGCCATGATCCATGGGCAATCCATGAGCTCCATCTCCAATTCAACCACCCATATTCAAACATAATGGTACATATAGGATGTCCTTCTTCATGAAATTGGCGATGATGGCAAAACAAATATGCTCGCACGATCTATGATGCCTCATCGCTTCAATCACCAAGATTTTTCTTTCCTAGGCAAAGTGTATGTGAGCTCAATCCATGAGGAGTAGCAAACCAATAGTGCATATTAATACACAATAGTTACATCCAAGTCATTGTAATCGACATCATCTACACTGTTTGTTTGAACAGGACCACAAAAAACTAAATTACAATCTCCAAATCATGATTTCGATAGCAGGCTAAATACAGCATTGCAGTCCATTGCTTCTCCAAACACTCCACCGTTCAATCATATTTGAAGGAATCTCATATTCATCGTTCTTGCCACTGCCATGCAAAGCATCTTCTATTCACATCCTTGGTCCACATGTCATCAAACTTCAATCATGATAACTATGAATTGTATATCTACAACATATTTCAATATGTTATGCACCAATATTACACCAACATAGGGACCTTTTTGATCATTTATCTCTGAGCTACAATCCTTGACGTTGTCTTCTCCCTCTCGATCTTATTCTCCTTCACTGCCATCAATGATACAACTTTGCTATGGACCGCGGGCAACAATGGCGAGGTCCAAGAGTGCCATCCCCCTCTTCACATGAATCTAGAAATTTATAAGGGCTGATCATAATTCCCATTATAATAAAACATATTCTCCTCCTCAAAATATATGAAATATGTGGTTGATCGATTTCATCTAGTATCTACCCATGATAGACTCCTTAATAGGGTTTCAAATCATAGTTGCACAAAAATAGCGTCACTCAGCCATCGATGATCACAGGAAGCTTTGTTCTAAAATAACTATAAAAAATAAACTTATGTGTGGTCTCATGTCTTGTGCAACTACAAGTGGGCATCCTTGTTACACATACCATTAAATTTCCAACATGATTTTGAACCTTCCACCAAACATCCTTCTTGGCCAAGAAACAAAAAGACTTTCATCTCCTCAATTTTGTGAACTCCACAACATCATCCGTCATGTCATTTGGTACTCCTACAATATCCTCATCCTCTTGTTACTATCTACATTGCAGCACCTATGCATTCCTCTCACTATTGTGTGCATCATAACACTAGTATGTCACCAGTACAAGTCATCGGACTAGTACGTCACCACCGAATATAGTTGCAGGTATGCCAAAACGATAACCCATAAAAAAATGTTAGACTTCTTGGTGCCCTTGGTTCCCTTTGAGGAGGAATAAGTGATATTGGTTTTGGCCTTCGAAACCCTTGAATGGGAATATCGTCTCCATCACTACAGCCTCGAATTTGAGTTTTCTTTGGATGCCATTCCTATTCCACTTCCTCTATAGATAATTGGCAAAAAATCACGTAAACTGGTAGAAAATCATTGTTCACATTACGAAACATCAATAACATAGCATGAATTTAGCTATGCATTGTCGATCAACATGGTGGCAGAGCTCCACCAGGCCTTCAGGGCCACGACTGTTGCTTGCATCACCACTAAAAAAGAACATGAGGAAACTACCTTTAACATCAATTTTTGAAACTCTATCTATAAAATTTAGGTCTTCATCCTCACAGAATAAATGGGTAAAGTTCCTCCCCACAACACACAGGTAAATTCTCACTAAAAAACCACCATGCTAAAAAATTACACTTCAATATATGAATGGTCACAGAGGATAGCTCAGTCGATCTTGAATTATCTTGAGAATCCCATGCCATTGTACTTCTCAACATGACCCACCATTTTCCTACTAAATTTTTCTCCTTTGTGGATGAACCTCATATCTCCCAGCCATTGTTGTGTATCTCCTTCGGCCAAAATAATAGCTTCAAACCAGAATAGCTTCTTTTCAATTGTGCTTGACTCCTCTATAGGTTTGATTGCATGCCCATTCCTTTGGTGTGCACAATGCACATTTGCACATCTCCATCTTGCTCTTTTGCAAAAATACATGAACATATGCCACATCTGCTGAAATTATTGCTTCTCCGTGCAATCAATCTTCAGGATTCGCATGAAAAATATAGCAACAGATTCACCAAATCGAAGTAGATCAAAACTAACGAGAACTCCTAAAAAGCCTTGATCTTTATGTGAAAATTCTACAACTTTTGATATACCGAACAGACAATCATCCACCACGTTGAATATCATTCACAGTATAGGATAATTTGATATGTAAAAAATATTGTTCTTTGTGCTTCCACTACACTCTGTTTCCCATCATTGCACCTCCACACGTGCTTTCATTGCATCAAACCAAAAAAATTAAAAGGGATATTTGCTGTGATTCATAACCTAAATTTGGCTTAACGTCAGCTTCCCTCTAAGAATTAATTTTGTATTTCTTGCCTAGGGTTTTGACTTATTTTTAAGGATACTCCCTCTGCACATTTCATGTTTTCATCGATCAAAGGAGAAGTTATAGGGTAGGAGGAAAAACCAAAGGTATAATTAGATGCAGTGGCAACGGTAAGAAAATCTAGAGGAATGGTGCACGTTATTTTCTACTAAAACTATGGTAAGATGTTCAAGAAGTCGCGACAATCGTACGAGGAGCGGATTGATGCAGAGCTAAAGCTAGTGGGAGAGTATGGTATGTGCAACAGGAGAGAGATGTGGAGAGTGTAGTATACACTGAGCTGCATCAAAAACATGATGAAAATGCTTCTTACCCTTGAGGAGAAGAATCCCTATCGTATATTCAGAGTGGATAAACTAGGCGAACTCTCTTCTGGATTTTAAGTGGTGTACCCTAGTTTTTTTTTAGGGCTCTAATTTGACATTTTTGGTTCTTATATCATCCTTTTTTGAGCTTCTTTTTTTCTTTTGATCCTTTTCTAAATCATGGTTACTACAAATCTATTAAGTGGACTCACTAAGAAGCTAGAAGGAGCTCAAACTTTTACAAACTAGAAGTATGAAATGGAATCTATATTAATGATGAATGACATGTGGGATTTTGTGAGAGATATAAAAGTTGATGAAGACCCACACACTGCACCTGAAGACCCTAAATAAAAAGCACAATTTGAAAATAATTCCAATATAGATTTAAGTCTAATCAAGCTAGCTACAGGAATTCAATGCAGAGAAATAGTAAGGGCTACAAAAGCACCTAAACAAGCATGGGATGCTCTCAATAGATTGTTTTATAGGCCAAGTCAAGACAATATTTTGTATCTCAAACACAAATTTCACAATATATGTATGAAAGGCTCACTTGTCGATTACCTTATGGAAGTGAAGTCTATTAGGAATGATTTTTTAGCTACTAGTAAAACTCTTGAAGATAATGAGTTAATTCCTATAATGTTGCATGGCCTTCCTTCAAAATTTCACTCCTATGCTACAATGTTAGATCTAAGTAGTAAAATAATGAATGCCACACTTGAGGACATTGAGATTCTACTTAAGAAACACGAGTAAGCCCTAATCAAAGATGAAGAAATTGAAGCCACATCAGTAGCTTTTGCCACCAAGGCATCTTTACAACTTAAAAAAAACAAGGTTCCAAATCATCAAAATCAAAATCATAGGGGTAAACAGCACCAGAGATACCCATAGTACCAGCAACAGCCACATCAATAATAATACCAGCAGTAGCCAAATCAGTAGTACCAGCAGTAGCCATGTCAACAAAAGTATCAACAGTAGCCAAATCAACAATACCAACAGCAGCCAATATGGCAAACAAGACCTCAAGGGGGTCAAAACAATAATCAAGGGTGTGAATATTGTGGAAAATAGAATCATAATGTTGCTAATTGCTATCATAGGCAAAGAGATCAAGGGGGTCCACAAAATAATAATCTCAACATATTATATGTAGCAAACCAAGTTCATTTTGAAAATAAATAATATTGGTATATTGATTCTAGAGTAGCAAAGCACATGATAGGAAGGCAATATTGGTTGACCAAGGATCAGCCTACCTCAGATAAATTCATTACTTTTAGTGATGAAATTTCTCTTCCTATTGAAGGTGTTGTGGAGGCACCACTTACTTTGCATGATGGAAATAATGTTCTTGCAACAAATTTTTTGTATGTACCTAGTCTTAAAAGGAGTCTTCTTTCTATTGGGGTGGCTCCAAGAAATGAAGATTCAAGAGTATCCATGAGTTCTTCTCTTTCTCCATTTGGTTTTTTGGTTTCTGATCCATAAATGTGGAGAGCATACTCCCTAAACCATGGAGAAATATATGAGGAAGGAAAAAATGAGGAGGGGATTTCCAAATGTTGAGGGGAAAGGATGAGGGGGTATTTCCATGAGGGAAATCCCCCCTCAAGGGTTGACACAAGCAGGAGAGCGAACTTGCTTTGATACCAAATATCAGGAATAAAAACTAATGAGATATATTGATACAACAATGGATTACAATATATAGGCATAAGCCTATATGATGACATGACAAGTGTCATATAAATATGACAAGTGTCAAGAGGTATAGTGCACATTATGATATTCTAACATTAATTACACGATGTAGGGTAGTAGCAATGAATACAAGTACCTAAAAGTAAGAAATGAGGGTATATCTTGGGGTATTTATAGCCTTCCTAGACCAACCCCTATCGAACTTGCTCTGATACCAAATATCAGGAATAAAAACTAATGAGATATATTGATACAACAATATATTACAATATATAGGCATAAGCCTATATGATGACATGACAAGTGTCATATAAATATGACAAGTGTCAAGAGGTATAGTGCATATTATGATATTCTAACATTAATTACATGATGTAGAGTAGTAGCAATGAATACAAGTACCTAAAAGTAAGAAATGAGGGTATATCTTGGGGTATTTATAGCCTTCCTAGACCAACCCCTATGCATACATATTTAATTTCTATTGTACAAAATAAATTCATTGCATTCATTGACTACCTGATGAATCAGTTATTTTCTAACATGATATTAGCATGATATTATCATATTTCCTACCCCTTACTCTTAAGTTGATAAATTAGAGTTATTAATATTAGTTTTAGCCTAACTTAATCTAGTGCTTTGCTTTGATTTTCATGTCAATGAATCACATATTCATTATCTTGACATCAATATCACATTTTCTCAATGCTAGGATTTTTACCTACATGAGCTTGATTTCATCAAATATTTTTATTTTAGTACATTCTAATGGATCACACAATTTGTCAACACATAAACACTCGAGAATAGTTTTTGATTGTGTCCTATTGAGGTCAAGTTAATTTTTAGAAAATCATAAAAAAAATTAGAAAATTGTTGACTCCACTACTTGGTAAAATTTTGGCATATTTTCATTAACAAAATATAATGGCATCTTTCCAATCCAACCAATCTCCAAATAATCTAGAAAATTGATAAAAAAAAAAATCGAAGTGGATTTTTTTCAACTTTGACAACTTTCTTTGATTTCTTCTACTGGTTGAGCTATTACCTATCAAAAAATAATATAAGGAGAAGAGAACTAACTGCCTCTTTTAATATTTTTCATACCTATTAGAAAATTATTTAAAGAGAGGATGACTAAGTATATGTTTTAATATCGTTTATTCAAGAGAAGGGATATATGTATGTGAAACACAAAGAAAGGAAAATAGTAGAAGAAACAAAAAATATAAGAGAAGAAAAAAATAAATAGTATGTACAAATTTACAAGAGTGGATTTGAATTCATAGATGGCATAAGTAATTTCCATTTATAGAAATATACAACAACCTTCTTTTAATTATAACTAATCTATATGAATTTAAGGCTTACACTATGTCAATTTGATAAGATCCACTCCAAAGAAGACAAATTTTCCATGTTGTCTTGGTTTGGTCCTTTCTTCATCATATTTCATCACCATATCATCTTTTATGAATTTCATATATGTGTCCACTTATCAAACCATTTATTTATTATCTTCGAATGCTATGTGAACCTTTGGAAAACCCTCTCCTAATATTTCCTCTATTTGGAGTAAGGTATTCAATCATACTGCATATGAGGGATGTTGATATCTTCCACTCTAGGAAGTTTAGAGTGAGGGGAGTTCTATATTGATTGGTAATATTGAATCTTTTCTAAAGATCAATCTATATGGAGAGGTCCCAATAGATGTTTTATGGGTGACCTTGTATTCCCATAACACCCTTGTTAACCTAGTGTGTCGATATCATTTTTATTCAATAATTGTCTTTTTTAAGGATTCTAATAAAAATCTTGTTTGTACATTCAACTAGGCCATTACCTTGTGGTTAGTATGATAATGTTTGTAGTATGAACCAATATTCCAAGGCCAATTGAAGTAACTTTACCCATTTGAAAACAATGGCATCATTTGTAATTACTATTGAGGGTGTCAGAAGCCTAGTGATTATATATTATAATAGTTGGATAATTGCTTCTTGATTTGTTGCTTTCAATAAAATGGTTTCAACTCACAATCAAGACCCATACATATCCAATTCTAGAAAATAGCTTAATTTTTTTTATGATAAAGTCTAGTCCTCATTGCTAGAATGGTTTCTTCACTATTATGGGATCCATAGGCATAGATGATCTCCTTCTACATCCCATGTATAGATTCTATTCGTTACAATTTTTCATCCATTGAAAGCAATCAATGAAAATAGTAGGCTAGTGATATCTTGCTCTTAGAATTTTGTGAGATTTTGTTTGCCCTAAATAATGTTCACCATTGTCATGGTATTCTATCAACAAGCCTCTAATCCTCTCCTCTTCAACACACCTTAGTATTATACTGTCATATCCTTTTCATAATATGTTGTCATTGATCTAGGTGTATTTCATAGCCTTTCAACTAAATACATCTCTTTCCTTAATGTTTAGACACCTAAGGACAAATCTGATCAATATGTAACTCTTTATATGACCCATCCATTTAGTTAATTCCCTAAATTGAGTTTCTCAACTAATTCCAATTGTTTGTTAGAATGAACCATTACTATATTTTTGTAAATAAAACTTCCTCTTACAAATTTTATGGGCTTAATCTCATTATTAAATTCATACATTTCTGTTATCCAACATGCTCGTTTTTTACCCAACTCACCATGTAGCACTATAAATATAACGTCAAGATATACTACAAAAATAGTGGTTTTACTCTAGGATAGATAAAACTGAAAGTTCCTAATATCTTTTATACAACTACCTACTTTTCATTAAGAGTGTATTGCTTCTCATAAATGTGAAGTACTAGACTCAAAGGATATGGAATGTTATTTGTCTTTATCATATTTTTGAGTTAACACGTCAACTACATGCTCACTATTGCTATAAAATGTAAGTCTTTTGAGAAATATTGGTTGATGGGAACTAGAAAAATTCTAATTTAATCAAAAATATCACCTTACCTCCTAATTTTTTAAAAGAAAGCATGTTAGTATTATCTCCTCATAAATGTGAAGTACTTTTTTTTAAGCGAAAAATCCTTTATGGGGCTGCCTTGGTCTAATAAACCATGACCAGGGGGTTATACACCATCAAAGTCACCCGGGAGTCGCACTTGGACCTGCTCGCACCAACATTATCAATTGGATTTTGGGTACCCAATTCAAATTTTTGGTAGGATATTCGAACCTGGGACCTCCCTTGGAGGATTGTCCTCTCCTCTCCAACTGACCTACAACACTTGGATCAAATTTGAAGTACTTGATTCATAAAGGATATGGGATATTCTTATTATTTATCATATTTCTAAGTTAACATAAGCTACACTTTTATCAGTATCAAATACATATAATCAAAAATATTTTGAAAAATCTGGGTTAGCAAGAACTAGGGAAGTTCCACCTTAACTCTAAATTTTTCAAAAGAAAGCATGCCAACATAATGAAAATAATTCTAAAAACATACCAACATTATTTGGTATTACTTGTCTAAATAATTATTTTAGATATCTTGGCTTGTTCCACATATTTATAAAAGGATAAAATTTAGTGGATAAAGTGGCTAGTTTGTTTATTTTTTGCATTCATCTCTCCTAGTATTATTATGATATCATAGCTACTAAAGATTTCCAATAAATGCCATAATTCATGTCTATAATATTTCATATGCTATTTCTTGGTGGTGCATACTAAGCTTACTTGATTCACTACTAACTCATAATCACCAAATATTTTTAAAAACAATTAACACAATTTTTCAACTTTTCTCAATCCAATGCAGAAATGTTTATTTTTAGCTATACCATTTTTAAAAATAAATAACAAAAGAATAATTCATGTTCTCTCCTTGATTATTTATTATTTGTGTGTCAATAACCCATCAATATGCATAACCCATGTTAGGTTTTCTCCTAGAGCCCATTCATTATTAGAGAGGGGACTTTAGTTAGTTATTCTAGCACTAAATAGTTTCCAAGTTTTGTCTCTTTATATGATCCTTGTACCTCATTTTTGGATTATCCCAATAATCATGTCTAATTCTAATATGATCTTACTTTAAACTAATTCATCATCTACAAATTATGTTAGTTTATTCTAGTTGACTACTCCATCATTATCTAATTTGTGTAGGATATAATTGCATGGGGTTTCATTTTCTATCTTGATTATTCTACCATATTGGGATACTTTCATATGTGTGTGGTCCTTTGTTAGAGAGCCATATATTAAGAGTTTTATAGTCTATTATCTTGATAACAACATCCCAAACTAGGGTGGAAAATCAACCACTATTACATCATAGACTATGTCAAAATATAGCATGCACACAATGTATCCCCAATCCATCCTCTCACTATGGTCTCTAATATCAGTGCACAATCCTCAACTAGTGATGAAAAACTATCACATAACTCTCACCCACAATAGAATATTTTATAATGAATTAAAAATAGTAAACAAGGGTAAGGATGATAACACAAAAGGGTGATAATAATGGAAATAGAAAGATTTTTATTACATATAAAAATGATAAGAGTATGTAAGTGCTTACTAGATTTCCTTAGTCATTAAATGCAACCCTCCTATTTAGACTTCACCTTCTATGGACTTACCTAATGATCATATAACTTGATATAAAATTGTGTTATTGGTATACTTGAATTGTAAATGATAGACATAATTTACATGCTCTTCTTAATTATTTATAATTTATATATCAACACCTACAATATTTCTAGTTCTAGCACCATCAAAATGCATAACCCATGTTGGTTTTGTCCCTAGAGCTTATTCACTATTAGAGTGGGTAATTTAGTTGGTTATGCTAGCACTAGATTATTTTTAAGTTTGGTTTCTTCATATGATCCATCTACCTCATTGATACTCTTTCTAGAATACCCTAATGATCATGTATAGTTTTGATATGATTTGAACCTCAACCAACTTATCATTTGTAAATTTTAGGAGTTCATTCTAGTTAACTACTCCATCATTACCTAAATTATGTAGAAGATAATTGCATGGGGGTTCCTTTTCTTTCCTAGCCTGGGTCATTTTCATATGTGTGGTCCATTGCTAGATAGCTATTCCTTGAGAGTTTTCTAGTCCATTCTCTTGATAACAACATCCTAAATTAAGGTGGAAAATCAACCACTATAACCTCATAGACTATGTCAAAATATATCATGTACACAATATCTCCATGATCCCTTCTCTCAAAATGGTCTTTATTATTGACATATAGTCTTTGTCTAGTGATAGAAAGCTAGCATGTAACTCTTATACACTTAGAATGTTCTAAAATGACATGAAAAATATTAAATAAGAGTAATGATGATAGTATAATAGGATGGTATAATGGAAATAGAATGAATTTTGTTAAATATAAAAAATATAAGAGTGTGTGAGTGCTTATTAGATTGCCCTAGTGAGTGAATGAGACCCTCCTATTGAGCCTCCACATTTTTTGGACTTGCTCAATGACTATATTTCACACTCTCACTCTAATAGTATTCAACAAACCTTAGACAAGGGGACACTTTTCTCTAGGTAGCTTGTCTTGTTAGCCCTTACTCTCATACTAAATTATCTTATTTTTTTAGCTCATACTTACTCAAATTGCCTCCCATAAGGGTTATCTCCCCTATTTATAGTCTTATAGGATCTATATATTATATGCATGGACAACTCTATATGGACATGTGGCAAAACTTTCTAGAGATCTCTTTTTTGACTCTTTCTATAATATCAAGATATTCTGGATATCATTTTTAGACTTTTCTTAGGATATTTATGATTACATAATAAAGTTAAAATATCACATGCTTCTATAGAATTTCCTTTTGTATTTTACTATTGTATTTCAATAACTATATAATACTTCCAAAGTACTTTGGACTATCTTGGAATTCTAGAAATTTTACAACATATTATTGACAACATATCTCCTAGTGGCAAAGACAATTTACCATTACTATAACACTTTTACTTTTAATATTAAATTTTACTATATTAGGTACCTAAGATATGAATTTAATATTATAATATTGTACTTAATATTATAATATTATAATAAATGTATTTATCACACATGTATGGGTAAGTGGTAATGCTATCTAGTTGAGTGTTATATAATGTGGGTAAAAGACTCATATAATATGAAGATAAGAATATTGTATGTATTTAGATCTCAAATAGAGATATAGTAAAGAGTGGATTCCTTCCAATAAGGAGAATTGTACAGTGTTTCCCTACCTTAAGGGATCAAATTATATTTGGAATCTATATCGATGTTTATATGTGTTTCATTATAAAATTATTATTGTGCTTAATATTTGTGGATGAATGTTATTATTTTAGTAAAAGATAATGATTTTTTTGTAATAATAAAATAGGTTCTTAATAATTGGTATTAGAGCAAAGATGTTCATAACAAGTGGTATCAAAAATCTAATCATTTATCCAAGAAGCTTTATATATTTTAGAGCACTTTTTAGAGTTTTATTTCAAAGCACCTTCTAGGGTCGTGTTCTATTATTCATTGTTCAAATCCTAATTTTGGTTATTAATAAGCACTTGGATTAGGCTAATAACCTATTGTAGGATTGGGTACACGTATTGACTGCTTAACTAGGAAAAACACTTAGTCTAACATTTTTCCTAAAACTCATTCTACGGAGTACCCTAGGAACTCTAGAGTAATTGGTTTGAGTGTGTCACTAATAAAATGGTCAATGTCTCCACATCCTATTAATAGTATTTTATGATAAAATATTATACAAAGAGCTATCATTTGGTGGTAAACATGTGGTTAGTTTCTCAACATTTTTTTCCTATTGGGAATATTGTTGGTAATCAAAAAGGGATACTTGCTTAGATAGCCTTTTTGTCCAGTGAGACTTACCTTAATCCACTTAGAAGCCATAATATATGATCTAATTCATTGCCATAATTTACATAGAAGTGTCATATGGTTGTTAGTAATGGCTTCAGCAATAGTTTTTGTAATAGTTTCCATAGCTTCAGCAGAGAAAATAGTTGTAAGTGCAAAAAATACTCAATTTATAGTCTATTAGACAATCTATAAAAAAATGCAAAGCAAGCCATTATTATTTGTGAGTATAAGTGCCAAAATACCCTATTCATAGCTTGGTAGTAGTCCATCTATTAAAAAATTATCTATAGAGTAGCACTTGTAGTCTGGTAACAGTCTATACAGTAGCAGCTTGTAGTCTGGTAGAAATGCTAAAATATTTAGTCCATAGTTTAGTAGTAGTTTTTTAGTACCCAATCTATAGTTTGGTAGTGGTCCAAAATAAAATTAAAATTCCACAAAGTATCATTATCAGTTGTCAAAATTACATAGTCTTTAATTCTTTAACAGTTAATATGAGTGCACCCAAAAAAAACATCCATAGAGTAGGTCATTATCAATTATCTATACATAGTTTGCAAGTCATTAACAATTGTTAAGCTAAATGCCAAAAAAAGTAGAAAAAGAAGAAATTTTTTTACAAATTAGGCCTTTATCAGTTGCTAAAAGTACATATTCTATAGGTCATTAATAGTTGTTGGTTTGAGTATAGATTTAATTGTTTATTAAAAGGAATAGAGAAAAACTAAGAAATTCTATTTTTGAGAACCCAACTTTTGAAAAAAAATTGGGGGTAGAGGTCATGGTGTTGGCAATATTCTCTAGAAAATATCATAATGATATTTGAGAATGGTGGATGAAGTTTAGATCTCTATATTTTGACAAGGGATATTACCTTAGCAACTTTATAAAATGGGAAGTTTTTTTTGTTCATACATTTTTTTAGAAAAAGAAATCATAAGTACACATGGGACAAATTAGAGCATGCATTCATGAGTCAGTGGGACCCCAGTTTAAAATACACCATGAAGGGATATGAAGAAGAGATTAAAAGACTTTCAAAGAAATAGA
This sequence comes from Wollemia nobilis, assembly GCA_028583015.1. Classification (NCBI taxonomy): domain Eukaryota; kingdom Viridiplantae; phylum Streptophyta; class Pinopsida; order Araucariales; family Araucariaceae; genus Wollemia; species Wollemia nobilis. The sequence continues at coordinate 1,009,515 of JAQPPZ010000910.1, forward strand.
AAAAAATGAAGAGAGAGGATATGATAGAAGGAACAAATATAAAATGACAATGTGCAAGTTGATGGAACCACATCATTGGTATCATATAAGCCAAATATTAGTCAAAGAGATTTGTTCCATGTTAAAAATGAATACATGTTAATGCTACAAGGTCATGTTTATTAGTTAGATTCTTAATCAATTGTTATGAGGATTTAATAAGACCTCATTAGAATAGGCTATTTTAATGTGTAATGTCATTTCATGTTAATTTTAATTTCATGTAATATGGATTTGGGAATCCTAACCCTAATCTAATTTTTATCAATATACAATTCCACAACACAAAGGAAGAGAAGTGACTTTTCATTCTCTCCATTGTCGAAAATATTCTCCTCTTTTTTTCTTGTTTTATGTAGTTGAGCTTGGGCACATAGCATTGATCCTTGCTACAAAAAATTCTATTTGCAAGTTCATGGAAGCACTCAAAAGGAAAATATTATTATTTCTATTAACCCTCGCAACAAATATAATTTTATCAATATGTCTTTGGCTAAGACGTTGCAGGCTCAAGCAAAAAAATCAAAGACATATACCTTAAGGGTAGGAATGTTTAAATTTTTGAATATTTAAACATCACCATGGACAAATAAATTTTACATTTAGATTTTTATGCTATTGAGATAGATGATGTGGATATTGTTCTTGGTTATCCTTGGTTAAATTATTTTGGTATTGTTAATATTAATGTATAAAATAATTTCATGAAGTTTTAGTATAAGAAAAAAAAATAACATTACAAGATATTTCCTAGCATAAGAGGTAAGTATCTAAGAAAAAATAGGAACCGGTTGCAAGGGAAAAAATTGAGGAAGAAGAATTAGAACCTGAAATAGAATCTCAAAAAGAAGTAGCAGTAGCAGAGTCTATAGGAAAAATAGCGACAAAATCCAAGAAAGGAATAGAAGAGCACGTGCACACATCAAATGAAGGACACATGAGAGAAAAACATGTAGAACTTAAAATAGAGGAGCAAAATATTGACTTAAAGAAAGTAGAACATCAAGTTAAGGTTACAATATATTACCATCCATACCACCATGAGAGGCAAAAATCATGGAGACAAGGCATCAAGCAATAGAATAACCATTATGGATATACATGGAACTAGAAGAGCCAAAAATTTGGATATGTTATTAATTGCAAATGGAAGCAAGTATGGATGAAGAAGAGTGAACTTTATGACCAGCAAAAATATGCTACCAACACATGGAACCAAATAATTACTTTTGTATATTCTAGTGGTAAAATGGCATAGACATCAACAAATACCACCATAAATCAGAGTTTCACTGGGATGGATGGAAGATCAAGAACGGTATTAGTTCACAACATGGATTAGAAGGTAATATTATTTAGTCTCTTTTTATGTTCCAGGGATGAAATATTTTGTAAGGGGGGTGGAATTTCAGGTCTCTAAGATAGGAATTTAATATTATAATAAATATATTTATCCTACATGTGTGGATAAGTGATAGTAGTAGGTTGTTGAGTATTATAGAGTATAGGAAAAATACTCATATGAATATGAAGAGAAGAATATTGTATGTATTTGGATCTCAAGTTAAGATGTAGTAAGGAGTGGCTTCCTTCTAATAAGAAGCATTGTACAAAGTTACCCTACCTCAAGGGCTTGAATTTATATTGATATTTATATTTGTGTTTCATTGTGAAATTATTAGTGTGCTTATTGTGGATGAATGTTGTTAGTTTAGTAAATATGTATGATTTTTCAGTAATACGAAAAGAGGTTTTAATAAATTGGTATCAAAGTAAAGAGGTTCATAATATATTATTTATTGATACTTAAAATATATTGTTGTATATATTTTGTATGAAAATTTTATTTATAAAACCATATTATTCAATAGTCATCACAACCTACTTTTTGGTGAATTTACTATGTTGTCAGCAGCCCAAACAAACCATCCAACTATATACTATACATGTTACTTGTACTACTACATATGAAAACAACTTCACAAAATTCATGTTGGCATCTCCTCTCCTAATTTATACTTCATCCTTAGAGTAGAATTTATTTATTATGTAGGATTAAATATCTTTAGTTTATCATGTTTCACCCATGTATTGATAATTCTTCCATCTAACTCCTCAAGCTTATAGGTATTATTTCCATGCATAACTACTATTCAATAGGGATCCATATACATTGGTAGAATTTTTTGTGCTTTCTCTTTTTGTGAATCAATGCCATACATTAACTTGGATGGAAAATGCCTTGTAAATGACTTGATTGTGTCCCTATAGGCCCATAATACTACATGGATTATTTTATCTCATGTATCAAATTTTAAAGTTATATATTTTTCAAGGATTTAAAATAATATGTGATTAGTTCATTCCACCTACCCACTTGTACTTGGTTTATATGCAATCACATTCCTATAATTGATCACAAATCAAAACATCAAGTCTTCCATCACTTTGTTCAAGAAATGAGTACCTTGATTAAATATGATATCAACTGGACAACCAAACATGCTAACAATTTATTCATAGATGAACCATAAAATTTCTTTCTCTATATTTTGCTTTACTAAAAAATATTCAAACCACTTAGTCAAATGATATCGCACAACAATGATGTATCTATTTCTTCATGTTGTTATAGGAAGGGGTTTGGTCATACCAATTTCCTACTTTGTAAAGGGCCCAATATGAAAGATAGGACATAAAGGTGTAGTTTATGTCCTACAATTACCAAAGGAGTGACACACATAACAAGTCTTATAATAATTCATACAACCTTTGAAGAGTGTTGGCTAGTGATATCCTACATTTAAAATCCTTCTTGTTATAAGTTTACTATAGATGTTCCCTCTGCACATGTTGTCATGGAACTATACAACTAATTGCTTTCCTTGCTCACATACAACTAATCATTGATACTTCCCATCTAGTCCTACTTAATATAAAACTCCCTATGATATTGAATAGGGATGATTGGTTTGTGCAATATTCCTCTTCATTTTTGGTGTTGCACATCTAGAAATTCAATCAAGTTTCACTAGTTGTATGCATATTCCTTTGAAGTGACTTCTAATATCAATAACGATGTACTAGGAAAATCATCATCATCACATTCAAATTCAACTCCCTTGTATGCTCTCAAAGAGCATCTACATTGATATTCTTCTAACCGAATAGATCAATAATGTCTAAATCATATTCTTAGAAAAGGAGAATCCATTTAGATATCCTTCTCAAAGGATTAGGCTTATTAACAATATACTTGAGGGCAACATGGTTTATAAAAATGGTAAAAACATTTCCCAAAAGATAGTTTCTAAGCTTCTTGAGAGGAAAGATGATTCCTAAGGCCTCCATTATAACTATATAATTTACCCCAACACTACTCATTTTTATACATCTAAAGTAAATAGGATGATCTTACCAATTATAATCTTGTTGACTCAATTAACCTCCAAGTGCTATGCTAGATACATCTATATAGAAAATAAATGGACTACTCTAGTCTAGATTCTTCAACATTAGATCAGAGACTAGGGCCTACTTTAGTTTCTCAAATGTAGCCTAAGCTTATTTTTCTAGTTCATAGTGAATAACCTTCTTGAGGATATTTATTAATGATAATACAATCCTTGAGAAGTTATTTATGAAACTCTTTTAATATCCACATGGCCCAAGAATGTTCATAATTTACTCTTGTTAATAGGAAATGGTAGCTCCTTAATATTTGAAACCTTTGTAGAATCAATTGTGATCCCCTATTGAGAGATCGCATGGCCCAACAAGACACCTTTGGTGCATCTAAATATATATTTCTTATGATTAAGTGAGGCCTTGGCCACATCCAATCATGGAAACACTTTCTCAATAGAAGGTACATGATCTACCTTCTTCTCATAAATACAAATATTGTCTAGAAAAACTTTAATAAAATTTCTAATATGTGGTTCAAACACCTTATTCATAAACCACTAGAAAATTGCAGGTGCATTACACAACCCAAATAGCATAACTCAATAGGTAAATTTGACCCACAAAGTGGTGAATATTATCTTTAGCTAGTGCTTTTATGCAATGAGAACCTGATTATAATCACTATAGCAATCTACAAAGTTATAGCATTCTTATCATACAACTTCATCCAAAAATAATCTGAGAAGAGGAGTGGTTTGGTCTTTCTTTGTAGCCATATTAGATTTGAATAATCAAAAAATAACCTTAGCTTCCCATTATTTGATTTGTTTATTGAAAAAATGAAGCCTACATATAACAACTTGTCTATCTCTTCCTTAACAAACTTGGGAAACTTTGGATTTATATGATATGGAATTTACTTCATAGATTTATCATTATCAACCAACTCTATCTGATGTTTAACCCAAACCACTTGTTTTAAGTATTTATAAAAAAAAATGAATAGATGAGTATACCTATAGAAGAGCCAAAAGTAATCCTCTTTTTCCTACTCTTCTATTGCATCGTCAAAGAGTAACTTTTGTAACTAGTTCTCCACCTCTTCATTAGAAAACTAATATAATATATTTATTGGATCATAAATAAGTATGTTAGCTAATTAAATATTCACCTTGCCTTATTCTTCATATTTAGTATCCACCTTGTTTTTATTAGTGTAATCTAAGGTTTTCCACTTGCTCTTTTCTTTGTTTTTATTTTCCTCAATGTTTGAGGTTGAGACGTCATATTTATCTTCACTTGATTGGGACCATGACCAATGGTCATGTACCCTTTCATGGAGCATGGATTTTTATTAACCATGGTCTTTCTAACAACAATGGATAGGCTATTGAACCATATTTTATGACTAGGGAATTGTTGTGAGGTTTTCACAACCAGCCCCAATATTGGGGACCCACCTTTTTAATTTTGTGTTCGAAGCGCTTTGGTGTCCTTGGAGCGATATTGTTGATATATCCCAACCTTGATACTTGAAATTTAATTCCCAGGTTCCTTGTTGTGTTGGGTTGTTTTTGGTTTTGTTGTGAGTGTCTAATGTTTTGCTCAGTTTTGCATTTGAAATTTTCGCTATGTTCTTGTCGACGACTTTTTGTCGTCAATTTTTGTCGATGACTTTTTGTCGTCAGTTTCTTGTCGATGACTTTTTGTCGTCAATGTATTGTCGACGTCTTTTGTTACAAGTTTGTTGTCGACGACTTTTGTCAATTTCTTGTCGACAATTTTTGGTTGTCATTTTGTGGTTGACGATTTTTATTGTCGGTGTTGTATCAACAAGTTTTTTGTGGGTTTTGTTATTAGTGTTTTGGGGTTATTTTTGGGGCTTTTTCTTTCATTTGTGTATACCGAATAATAATAATAAAAGAATATTCGGGTGTGGTGGTTTTGTGTTAAATTCCCCATTGATAAGTATAGCTCTCGATTATAAGAGGGGTCATAAGTGGGAGGAGACTGCTCAGCCCTATATATGGCCATAGGGGTTTCTCACAATAATCAAATCTAATATATATATATATATATATAAAGATATACATATTATTGCTATTATGTAGCTTATATATATAACAACAATATGTATATTAAAAATAAAGTGAATAATAATAAAAGGACTATAATGTAATGTATATTACATTATATTGGAAATAAAGAAGTTTTTTTAATGAAGTACTAATAAGCCTGGAAGGCTTTATGTTTAGGTTATAGTTTATTTTAAAGCTAATGTGTCATTGTTTTGATTGCCTGCAGGTCTCGTTGGAGTGGGCAAATATTGTAGCCACGTCGATCACGTGGATGAAGATAGGCGGTAAGGTTCTCACCGGTAATGTGAATGCTTCGACGAGGAGTCATGGATGTGTGATGCCAACATGGCGTCAGACGACATGTGGGGTCTGATGGTGACAAGGCAAAATGGACAAGGTGGCCTCACAAATGTGCTGACAATGGGGTGCTTGAATCTCAAGGCGACTGACGTGTGGGGTTTCACCTGGATGAAATAGACATAGGAGTTATTTGCAGCATCAATGATGGCCATTTTAACCATCATTGGCATTCACGACGGGCACAAACATAGTGGGTTTTGAATAACACCAGAAACCACCATTACATTCCAATACCATGCAGTCGCATCTATGTCTGACAGATGCGTACAGTGTCAATCACGGTTGTAGCAGCTATGAGGCAGCATTTGATGATGAAAACACCTGAAATGGAGGTTACATTTTATTGATGGGCTCACCTAACGCAGCATCAAAATAACATACATAAAATGTGTACAACACCCAAGTTAGAATGTGGATACAGAAGCAACAACGACCCTCGATACGCGGTGTAAAACCCTAGATCGAACCCTTGCCCATATAAGCTTAAACGACAATTTGAAATGTTTTCATTTCATCGATTACGGACATAGAATCATCAGAGGTCGAGAGGCGTCGTTCTCCAAGATTTCATGGCAAGATCGATGCAGAAAGGAACGTGAGAGTCATAAGGAGTCTGAAGGTTTGTATTTTATTAATGTTCATTCATATGACAATATAGACTCGGGAGTCACAAGGGAGTTTAATGGTTAAAATTTCGTTGATATTTCTTTATATTGTAATGAAGGGGGGATTCGTAGGGATTTTCATTCCTTTATATTATAATATGAAGTTGGGAGTTATAAGGCATTTTAATGGTTAAATTTTATTAATATTTCTTTATATTATAATATGAAGTAAGGGGAGTTATAAGAATAAGAGTGAGGTTTGACGTTTTTGTTTTTTTTAAGATGTTAAAAGGAGTAATAGGCAAACATAAAACGACAATATTTTAGGGCTTGTTTTGTTTATATTTGTTTAACATCACGAAAGAGGGGAAGTTGAAACGGAGGGGTTTCTGCATCCTTTAAAAGGCCAATGAAGTCCTTGTAACAAAGGGGGGCTGGAAATGATGTAAGATTCCGAAAAGCAATAAGAAAGAGCATTTTTTCAAATTTTGAAAGAGTAGCAAACTAATGCCATTATCATAAAACTAATGTTTTTAGTGTCTTATCATTTTTGCATTTTAGTGACTTCTAGCCATTATCTTATGCCATGAAATGGGTTGCAACAGGTGAAGGTCAAGATGATATAGTTTATCTATGTTTCCTTTGAGTCTCGCACTTGATTTAATGGTATTGTGCTTATGTTGTAGGTCCATTAATTCAGGTTGTTTTACGATTACCTCATAACTTGGGATTTTGCAAGGAGGAGCTTGCTAAACTAATTCAGTATTTGACTTTTTCAGCTAACCAAATTTGTATTTTGATTTATTTTTTTTGTTAAGTTCATTTTATTTCAAGCACTCAATCATTCCATTCTAGTCCATCCAGAATTTCATTTTCTTTTATTTCCATTCTGGTCCTTTTCCAGAATTTTTGCTAATTTATTTTCATTTCCATTCTGGTCCTTTTTCCAGAATTTTTGCTAATTTCTTTTTATTTCCATTATGGTCCTTTTCTAGAATTTTTGCTAATTTCCTTTCAGTTTCACTTCTATTCTGGTCCATTTCTAGAATTGTTAAGCTTTCAAGTTGTTTCCATTCTAGTCATTTTCCAAAAATTTTGCACCTCCAAATTTCATTAATCTAAATGTTCAGATAAAACACATGGTTTAGGAGGGATACTAACCTACAATTTCACATTAAGTTAAGATAAGAAATGAAAGCTAACTTTGCTAACATGGCTAACATGCTAACTTCTACTAACCACTATTAGGGTAGTGGCATCAACATAAGGAAGATAAAATGAACCCACTATCTAAAATTTACTTCATCTTAAAGTTACGGGAATTAAAATAAGATGGACAACTCCACATTTTGTCATTTGAAACCTTTTAAGTGAAGATAAAATACTTTACTAACAGGGATTCAGGGTAGCACCAATTTAAAAAACCTTAAAAAGAATTGCTTTTATTTTACATTTGCTTGTTAGTTAGATCTTTCAATCACTAAGTGTTGTTTAGAACCAGCAAAGGCCCCTCGTTTATGGTCACATGCATTATTGAATTATTTCTGGCATTATTGTAATATTTTAGATATTTTACCAAAACCTTGGAGAAGTTGAATGTTTGTCATTTGGTTTCTTTTCAAGAGAGAGATTTCTATTCAATACTCTGCATGTGGTGGTATTTTGCAATTGGGAAAAATATATACTCAACAAGAATCTACCCCATAGGTGACTCCCATGATTAAAACTGATACATAAAGACTACTCCTACTAGCTTTGTTTCTCCTTGATTCTAGGATATTAACTTTAAGTTAGATTTATGATTTATATCTAGTCCTAATATATTCAAAGTATAATCTATTTTTATATTGATAATGACTCCATCTAACATGACATTGGGAATACAGATGACTTTGTATAAGACTTCATTTTATGGATCAACCTCTACATTGAACTTAATGATTTTGATCTTCTTCCTTTATCTAGAACTAATTCCACTATGCAAATCCCTTCACATTTTTTATTATAATGTTAGTAGCTTCCCATACATGATGTTAATGATTTACTTTTGATAAATTTTCCATGATCCAATATGGTGTTTAATCTGCCAATATTAGAAAATATTGAACTCCCAATTTTGTTGTTCTCTTTTTGGGCTCTTCTTTCTTCTTTTAGACTCATTTACTTCATTGGGATTCTTATCTCGAGTTTGATTTGGTTCCATAACATCAACTTATTCTTTTTTATCTTGAATAATAGCAACAACATTAACTAGATACTTGTCATTTTCATTAGTTTATGTTCTTGAAGGAGATGCCTTATTAGGAAAATATCTTGAAATGTCCTTTCTCTTTACACTTATAATAGTCTACTTCAAATAGATTCCTCCTAACAATTTTATCTATAGATTGAGACTATTGTATTCCTATATATTTTTCTCACAATAAATTAATTGTAAGTTATCCCATTTGTTGCAGAAGTAGAGGAAGATGGACTAATTAATACTGCTATTATTATTGCTAGTTATGTAACTTGCCTAGAATATAAAAGTGTAACTGGTGGTATTTAAATTGGCTCTTCCTCCATACTCTCTTCTTGTTGCTTTGCAACCTCATATGCATGTTGCATAGTGACAAGTTGCACATATTTAATCCTTGGCCTCATTTTTTACTTTAGAACTAAAATAAAATACTTAGAAATTATGTTATCCATACCATACATTAGGTCATTATGCAAGTTCTCCTTTCATAATTAGGTCTCCCATTGTTGGACATTTTGATTCCTGAAGTCAAAGTTGTCATTGATGTCACCGTTGATGCCACCTGATGGATTCATCATTAATACCAAGATTTTAGTAGAAAGTAAAGGCAACAAAGACGGTCAGTTGATATTCAGCAAGAAGGCAGAAGTTCGAGTAAAACAGTGCAAAAGACAGAAGTTGAAAAGGAGTGATAATATTTATTTTATAAATTATTTAAATTCAGGATGATTTTAAAATTTATAAATAAATACTATAATGGTTAGGAGTGCCATAGTGAAAACCCAAATAAAATAATAGTGAAAATCCAAATAAAATAATTGTAATTTTTATTACAATATTTTATATTGCAAAAATGGGTTTATAAAGTCTAAAAATAAAAAACCCAAAATATTGGGTTAAATGCTTAAAGACCAAAGTTTATGTTAATAAATCCAAAGGTTGGATTGAGGTTTTTAATCAATGCAACATTTGTTTCCAAGAGAAGCGCCGACATCAAACAAAGAAAAGGAAAGTGTCGACGTCATCAAATACAAGGAAGCACCGACGTGTTCAAAATAATGGGAATGCATATTAATACCATGTCAAATATTGTTTTGAAGCACCCTTGCTTGATTTGAAAAGAAAGTGCATCGAATTTAATGCAGAGCTCGTGATAGTATTTCGTATTTTTCATGGGTTGACTTGATGGTGGAAAGGACAAAGGCAAGCACTTTGGTGTGTTGAATTCCAACAAGGCATCTTGGCCTAGTGGCAAGTGGGTAGCAACTTACGTTTTGGTGTGCACGATGGTTTGAGTTCGAATCTTGTGGAAGCCTTTGGTGGACGTGTTGAAGGTGCCAAGGAATAGGCGCAAACATTTTATTTTGTAAGGTTTGGGAGGAGTATTGAAGCATGTGGTGCTTCCTCCCTTCCCAACTAGCTTTTAAGCTTGTGTGGTGTTGGCATCGTGGGAAAAGACTTGTGTGGATTGCGTTGAGAGTTTGAAACTCTCCAAAGGCAAAGGTACTTTTTGTTATTTTATGTTATTAATGCCTAAGTTGGAGGTATAAGAAATTTAGTGGTTAAAGTCTTTGCATTGTGATTAAGGGTGGTTGTTGAGAAATATTGTTAGGAGGTATAAGGAGAATTTTGATTTAGTTTTCAAGTCTTAAATTTTGCCATTGTGGAATATTGAAAGGTTAAGACTTTGTGGGTGTATGTTAATTTGAATAAAGGGTTTTTTATTATTGTGGGGATATTGTCTATAGTTTAAGTTGGACTGGTAAGGTGTAATTGTGATATTATTTTTGTGATATAAAAATTATCCTGTAACCCTTATTGAGTTTTTCAAAGAAGTAATTGTGAGTGTGGCAGATTTGCAAAGGGTAATTACTCTTCAAGAAAAGGTATGGGGAAAATTCTTCTTTGTTGAGTTAGGTGTTTGGCAATTAAGTTTGGAGTGAAAAGGATTTGATTAGGGTTTCCTTTTTGAAAGTGGTTGAGTTAAATTCTTCAAGGTTTTTTGGTTTGAGTTTTGTGATTAAACTTTGTTTTATAAGCATTGTTGTTGAAGCCATTGGTTGTGCAATGAACTTGAACTTCAGTTAGAAAAAAACATGAGTATAATTGTTATGTGAGATTTGTTTTTGAGTATTGTTGGATACATTTTGAGTTGGGTGATACATGCTTGGACTAGGATTTGTGAGAAAGAGTTGTTCCTTGAGGTGATTTGTTGAGGATATTTGATTGAGCCTAGTCAAGTGATTGTGTGAAGTGGTTGTTCAATTTCCATGAAACAAACTATTCTACATTCTGATTTGAGTTGAGATGAGCTTTGAGTATAGAACATGTTGAGTCTCTAACAATTCTCTTTATGCTTCTATGAGATTGATTTGAGTTGATATTGATCTTTGAGTATAGAACATATTGAGTCTATAACAATTCTCTTTATGCTTCTATGAGATTGATTTGAGTTGAGATTGAGATTTGAGTATAGAACATATTGAGTCTCTAACAATTCTCTTTATGCTTCTATGTTATTGAGAAAGTGATTGAGCATTGAGTATAGAACATATTGAGTCTCTAAAAATTCTCTTTATGATTCTATGAGATTGGACAAGTTCTGTGTGGACTTGTTAAGTAGATTTGAGGTAAGTCTTTGAGAAGGCTTGTGGACTATTTTTGTGTGAGATTTTGTGGAATCTTGCAATGCAGATTTGAGCAAGTCCTAGAAAGGACTTATTGAGCAGATTTAGACAAGTTCGAGTGAGCTTGTTGAGCAGATTTAGACAAGTTATAAGTGAGCTTGTTGAGCAGCTTTGGATAGGTTTTGTGTGGACCTGTTGAGTAAATTCGAGCAGGTTCTGAGTGGACCTATTGAGCAGATTTTGACAGGTTCTATGTGGACCTGTTGAGCAGATTTAAGAAGGTTCTGAGTGAACCTATTTATAGAGCTTTGGAGGTGATAGAGTATAGAGTACAGAGTCTCAGTGGATAGAGATCTAGCAGCCAAGACAATTGAATATAGATATTATGAGTGAGGAGTCTTCAAGTGGAGAGAGATCCACCAGTCAGTACAGCAGAGAGACAGAGTCTTCTAGAAGATCACTAGCTAGAGCTAAAGGAGAAAGAGTTATCCTATGGATAGATATTCACAAACCATATTTAGAGGATCAGCATCTCCTTTCGACAAAGTTCCATAAAAATTGTAATTGGTAAGGATTCCCAAAATATTATTTGAGAAATATTTAGAAGAAATATTTTTCTCAGGAGGTAGCCCACATTGGGTGAACCACATTAAAATGATGTCTCTCATGTGTGTGATGCTTTGTGTGATGTTTACTTGGTTTATTAATTTTGATGCTACTATTTGGATTAAAATGGAAAAAAAATTATTGTAAATTGTTCACCCCCCCTCTTAGTATAAGCACATGTTATTTAATTGGTATCATAACTGGTCTCTCCGTAATGAGTCTAATAGCTTGGAAGAGGATCCTTCGGTAGCACACATGACTTAAAAAAGTGAAGAAGATACTATGTTTGATATAAAAGAAGAATTCTTTGCTGCTCTCAAAAAATTAGAAAGACTTAGAGAGAAAAATTCAAGCTTGAAAGAACAAATTCAGGAATATGAAGAAGCAAGAGTGGAAGTTATATAGAACCTTACAGAACTCAATATTAAGGTAGAAGAAGGAAATAATATCGAGCAATATATGATAGATCTATTGAGAGCCAAGGAAACAGAATGTGGAAGATTGGAAGCAAAAAATTTTCTCCTAAGGAATAAACTGGATGGGATCAAGATACTACAAGATATAGAATATAAGAAACAAAAAGAGGAATCAAGCTTCCAAAATGCAAAAACTTCAAACAAATAAAAGAAAGCAAAGGGCATCAGAAAGGAATAAATCAAATAAGAAACCTAGATAAGGGTTAATCACAAGAAGAAGCTAGTTTCTTCATGACATCCAAGACCTCCAAATAGGTTACATAATTTCTTCCATGGTCATTGTTTTTCTTGCAATAAATATGGTCATAGAGCTGCACACTGTACTCATCATGCAAGATACAATAGAAATTTCAATTCCTTTGCACCTCTCATGGATGATGATGTTATTTGTTACAAATGCAATAATTTTGGGCACAAGGCTAGATGGTATAAAATGATATTTCTTGAGTCTACAAAACAATTCCAATTACTAAGAAGGATTAAAGAAAGAATGTTAGGCTAGATCCATGTTAATACAAATAGCCCTACATGCTCAAGATAAAGAAGAACAATGGTATCTAGATAGTGGTTGCTCTAGTCACATGACAGGAGACAAAGATAAGTTCATTGTTCTAAAGGAAACAAATAAAGGATCAGTAATTTTTGGTGATAATGGATCAACAAGGATTTTTGGGATAGGTACTCTAAGTCTAGACAATGGAAAAACAAAAACGAGAGAATGTTTTGTATTTCAAAAGGTTAAAACACAATATACCGAGTATAAGTCAACTTTGTGATCAAGGATACATGGTTACCTTCCATCCGGATAGATGTGAGATAAGGAAAATAGAAATAGGAAGAATCATTGCAAATGCAAGAAGGACCCCAAACAACTTATACATGCTCAATGATATCAAAGGGTAAAAGTGCTTTCTATAACAAGAAGATGAGAGCTAGTTGTGGCATAGAATATTGGGTCATTTGAATTTTGACAAAAAAGTCAGCATAAGCAATAAATAGGCAGTTAGAGATTTACCCAAAATAAGAAGACCTCAAAACACAATTTGTACACCTTGTCAACATGGAAAGCAAACTAGGACAACTTACAAACCAAAAGGCTATATGTCATATGAGCCTTTGAGTCTAATACATACTGATTTATGTGGTCCTACCAGAACACAAAGTATTCAGGGTGAGAGTTACTTCATGTTGTTTGTAGATGATTATTCCAGAACGGTTTGGGTAACTTTCCTAAAAGAGAAGTCAAAGGCCTTAGAAAAAATTAAATCATTCAAGAAGTTGGTTGAAAATGAAATAGGAAAAAGGATTAAGTTTCTATGATCCTATAGAGGAGGAGAATTTACTTCAAATGAGTTTGTAGAATTTTGTGAACAACATGGAATCAAGAGAGAGTACTCGATAGCAAGAACTCCCCAACAAAAAGGAGTAGTTTAAAGTAATAACATAACTATTGAAAACATGGTGTAGCACCCTAAAATTGGTGCGATAAAATTATAAAATTTACATTCACCTTAGTAAATAAATTTAAATTCAAATTTAACCTCCCAAACCGCCCGTTAACCGCCGAGAAACCCGTTTCCCCTTTTTTCGTGCCATTTTTAGAGGTTGTTTTGACCGTTGGACGATATCGTCGTCGATCAGACGATATCGCCCTAGATTTGACAATTTCATCTGGACTAGAACGTCCAGATGATTTTGTCGCAAAACTGAATTTGCATAGTTGGAATCCGTTCCAACGGGTCTCCAATCCGGGCAGAAGCGTGTCTGCACCATTGGGACCCTCCCCCGTTGGAGATCTCCCAAATTGGGAAGATCTCCAACCTCCCAACAACTCTCCCTAAGCCTATTTAAACTCTAATATTTTCCCTCCCCAACCCCTCGGCTGAATTTTATCTGCAAGTTGAATCCCTCTACACTAAAACACCTTAATCTTATTTTTGCACTAGTCCTATAGTAGTTTTTATGCAGGTACACCACCGATTTTCAACCGAAGCTAGCACCCATCACCGTCGATGATCGAATGCGATTCTGTCAAATTCGAGACGATTTCGTACTTATGCAAGACGATCTCGATCGCAGTCCACATCGAGGCAATCAGTGCCTGGAGTTTGCTTTTCTTAACTTTGCCTCGGTTATTTTGTTTTACAAATTAGATAATCTATTTAGTTTTTATCCTATTTTGCATCTAGAGTTCACCCATCTAGTCTAGATTGCATGTTAAGCTCACAATATGCCATTAAAGTACAACAATTTACTTTTATTTATGTTTTTAAACTTTGTTCAGTATTCAGTTTATTATTTGGCATATTTTGCCTCTGTTTGCACAGTAGGAGTTCTTGCGTTTTGCATCTATTCTCTGTTTTGCAGGTTTCGACTGAATTCGTCCGACGAATTCGTCGGATCTCGACGATCTCGTCGATTGCGAGGAGATTCTGTAGAATTCCAGACGATCCAGACTGCATCAACCACTAGAATCTTCTTCAGACATCCGGATCGGGTATTCCCCATTTTCCTCCTGTAAATTCTTTGTTTTCTGCTTTCAAAATCTGTTTTCTGTATTCATTGAAAGTTGCATTTTCATATAGATTAAGTTAGATTCATTCGACCAAACCTAGGATGAATGCTTAAAGGATAAAATGAACTCATCTAAACACATTCCAAAACCTAGGCATGGAAACTATCGCCAAATGTTTCCTGGTGAACCCACCATCCGTCGAAAAATCACCAAAACACACCTCCCTTGAGAGGCGGGACCTTCGTAAAGTCCTCTCGTCCGAGGTACCGCACCATCCTTTTCCCATCCTCCTTCCGGGTGCGGATCCAATAGCCTAAAGGTAGGGATGCGAAAAATTTGGAGCGATACACATGGCTAGAGCTATGTTAAATGAATCTAAAATTATCATATGGTTTTTGGAAAGAAGTAGTATCTATAGCTGTATACATAATTACTAGGGCTCAATTAAGGGTAAATCATCACAAGACTCCTTATGAGCTTTGGAAAGGAAGACACGCTACTGTAAAACATTTTAGAATCTTTGAAAGCAAATGTTACATAAGACAGGAAGATCAGAATTTGGGAAAATTTGATCCAAGATATGATGAGGGAATTTTTCTTGGTTATTCTACAAATAGCAAGGCTTACAGATGTTACAACAAAAGAACACGCACTATGGTGGAAAGTATGAATGTAACAATTTATGAGAAGATAGATTCCAGAGAACCAGTTCAACAAACTATATACCAAGAATATGGATGTTTTCAAGAATAATTTTATGAGGAACCGAGATAATGATGAAGAAGAAACACAAAGGCTTCTTCCTAATACTCCTTCCGGTATGTGCGAAACATCACCCAAAATATCAAATCATCGAGAATCCGGATGAAATACAAGGAGAAGTATAATAAAACCATCTCAACAAGCAAATTTTTCTTTGCTATCTAAGATTGAGCCAAAATATTTTACTTAGGATAGTGAAGATGAATTTTGGGTTAAAGCAATGAATGAGGAATTGGATCGGATAGAGAAGAGCAAAACTTGGGAACGTGTTCCATGACCAAAAGATAAAAATGTGATTGGCACAAAATGGATATTTAGAAATAAGTTGAATTAAGATGGACAAGTGGTCAGAAATAAAGCAAGGTTAGTATTCAAAGGGTATGCACAAGTAGAAGGAATTGATTTTGATGAAACCTTTGCTCTAGTTACATGACTTGAATCTATAAGGATTTTTTTAGCTTTTGCAAAAGAACTTCAAGGTATATCAAATGGATGTCAAGTCAACTTTTCTAAATGGGTTTCTAGAAGAATAGGTCTACATTGAAAATCTAGAGGGATTCATACTAGCAGATAACCAGATCAGGTATGCAGATTGAAAAAGGTATTGTATGGTTTAAAGCAAGCTCCCAGAGCATGGTACTCAAGATTGAATAAGTATCTACAGGAATAGGGATTCAGGAAAAGGAATAGTAGATATTAATTTGTATATCAGAAATGAAAGAAATGATCTAATAGTGGTTGTTTATGTTGATGACATAATTTTTGGGGGAAACAATGACAAGATGTGCAAATAATTCGCTAAGAATATGTAAAGTGAATTTGAGATGTCTATGCTTGGTGAATTATCCTTCTTTCTTGGTCTTCAGATTTCACAATCGGGAAAGGGAGTGTTTCTTTCTCAAGACAAGTACATCAAGGAGATGTTGAAGAAATTCAAGTTAGAAGATTGCAAACCGATGAAGTACTCCTATGGTCATAGGGTGCAAGTTGATTAAGGATGATGAATCTCCAGAGGCAGATCATAGCCTATACAGATCCATGATTGGTAGCTTATTATATGTCATAGCTACAAGACCATACATAGTACAATCAGTGGTATTAGTGGCAAGATTTCAAGTAGTACCTAAGGAAACACATGTGGCAGCAGTAAAAGAATTTTCGGGTATCTAAAAGGGACTATGGATTTTGGGCTTTGGTATCCCAAAAGTGAAATTTTCACACTCATAGCATATACAGATGCATATTGGGCTGACAACATTGACGATATAAAAAGCACAAGTGGAGGAGCTTTCTTTCTTGGAGAAAGTCTAGTCTCGTGGTTAAGTAAGAAGCAGGGTTTAGTATCACTATCTACAACAGAGGCAAAATATATTGCAGTAGTAGCCAGTTTTACATAGGTGTTATGGATGAAGAGAACTTTAGAGGACTTCAAGATAAAGCATGATCAGCCCATTCCTATACTATGCGATAATACTAGTACCATAAGTATCTCAAAAAAATCAGGAATGCATTCTAGGACAAAGCACATTCCGATTAAGTATCATTTTCTGAGAGAACAAGTGTCAGATAAATAGGTCAGATTGGAGTATGTCACTACAAAGGAACAGATAGCGAGATATTTTTACTAAGCCACTCTCAAAGGAAAATTTTGAGTATCTTCAAGGAAAATTGGGAGTGGGACTCCCACCCTAAAATTAACCACCTCATGTGAAGGTGGGGAGGGGCTAAGCCAAGAGGCTCATTCTTAGCCCTGAGCCCCAAATGTGACCCTTTTCCATTGATGTCAAAGAGGGAGAGATTTGTGTATTTGGGAGATACTTGATATGGGGAGATTTGATATTTGAGAGAGCATTGAGCCAGGGGGAGCAATGTCCTAGGGGGAGCAGAATAAAAAGAAAGGTCGGGCTTCAATAAAAGGATATGGGTTGCCATCAATGACAAAGGGGGAGATTGTTGGACATTTTGAGTCCCTAAGTCAAAGTTGTCATTGATGACACCATTGATGCCACCTGATGGAGTCAACATTAATACCAATATTTCATCATAAAATAAATGCAACAAAGATGGTCAATTGATATTCAGCAAGAAGGCAGAAGTTCGAGTAAAATAGTGCAAAATACAAAAGTTGAAAAGGATTGATAATATTTATTATTTAAATTCAGGATGAATTTAAATTTTATAAATAAATATTATAATGGTTAGAAGTGCCATAGTGAAAACCCAAATAAAATAATTGTAATTTTTATTACAATATATTATATTGCAAAAATGGGTTTATAAATTCTAAAAATAATAAACCCAAAATATTGGGTTAAAGGTTTAAAGACAAAAGTTTATGTTAATAAATCCAAAGGTTGGATTGAGGGTTTTAATCAAGGCAACATTTATTTCCAAGAGAAGCGTCGACATCAAACAAAGCAAAGGAAATTTTCAACGTCATCAAATACAAGGGAAGCATCGACATGTTTAAAATTATGGGAATGCATATTAATACCATGCCAAAGATTATTTTGAATCACCTTTGCTCGATTTGAAAATAAATCACATCAAATTTAATGCAAAGCTCATGATAGTATTTCATATTTTTTGTGGGTTGACTTGATGGTGGAAAGGACAAAGGCAAGCACTTTGGTGTGTTGAATTCCAACAAGGCATCTTGGCCTAGTGGCAAGTGGGCAGCAACTTACGTTTTGGTGTGCACGATGGTTTGAGTTCGAATCTTGTGGAAGCCTTTGGTGGACGTGTTGAAGGTGCCAAGGAATAGGCGCAAACATTTTATTTTGTAAGGTTTGGGAGGAGTATTGAAGCATGTGGTGCTTCCTCCCTTCCCAACTAGCTTGTAAGCTTGTGTGGTGTTGGCATCGTGGGAAAAGACTTGTGTGGATTGCGTTGAGAGTTTGAAACTCTCCAAAGGCAAAGGTACTTTTTGTTATTTTATGTTATTAATGCCTAAGTTGGAGGTATAAGAAATTTAGTGGTTAAAGTCTTTGCATTGTGATTAAGGGTGGTTGTTGAGAAATATTGTTAGGAGGTATAAGGAGAATTTTGATTTAGTTTTCAAGTCTTAAATTTTGCCATTGTGGAATATTGAAAGGTTAAGACTTTGTGGGTGTATGTTAATTTGAATAAAGGGTTTTTTATTATTGTGGGGATATTGTCTATAGTTTAAGTTGGACTGGTAAGGTGTAATTGTGATATTATTTTTGTGATATAAAAATTATCCTCTAACCCTTATTGAGTTTGTCAAAGAAGTAATTGTGAGTGTGGCAGATTTGCAAAGGGTAATTACTCTTCAAGAAAAGGTATGGGGAAAATTCTTCTTTGTTGAGTTAGGTGTTTGGCAATTAAGTTTGGAGTGAAAAGGATTTGATTAGGGTTTCCTTTTTGAAAGTGGTTGAGTTAAATTCTTCAAGGTTTTTTGGTTTGAGTTTTGTGATTAAACTTTGTTTTATAAGCATTGTTGTTGAAGCCATTGGTTGTGCAATGAACTTGAACTTCAGTTAGAAAAAAACATGAGTATAATTGTTATGTGAGATTTGTTTTTGAGTATTGTTGGATACATTTTGAGTTGGGTGATACATGCTTGGACTAGGATTTGTGAGAAAGAGTTGTTCCTTGATGTGATTTGTTGAGGATATTTGATTGAGCCTAGTCAAGTGATTGTGTGAAGTGGTTGTTCAATTTCCATGAAACAAACTATTCTACATTCTGATTTGAGTTGAGATGAGCTTTGAGTATAGAACATGTTGAGTCTCTAACAATTCTCTTTATGCTTCTATGAGATTGATTTGAGTTGATATTGAGCTTTGAGTATAGAACATATTGAGTCTATAACAATTCTCTTTATGCTTCTATGAGATTGATTTGAGTTGAGATTGAGATTTGAGTATAGAACATATTGAGTCTCTAACAATTCTCTTTATGCTTCTATGTTATTGAGAAAGTGATTGAGCATTGAGTATAGAACATATTGAGTCTCTAAAAATTCTCTTTATGATTCTATGAGATTGGACAAGTTCTGTGTGGACTTGTTAAGTAGATTTGAGGTAAGTCTTTGAGAAGGCTTGTGGACTATTTTTGTGTGAGATTTTGTGGAATCTTGCAATGCAGATTTGAGCAAGTCCTAGAAAGGACTTATTGAGCAGATTTAGACAAGTTCTGAGTGAGCTTGTTGAGCAGATTTAGACAAGTTATAAGTGAGCTTGTTGAGCAGCTTTGGATAGGTTTTGTGTGGACCTGTTGAGTAAATTCGAGCAGGTTCTGAGTGGACCTATTGAGCAGATTTTGACAGGTTCTATGTGGACCTGTTGAGCAGATTTAAGAAGGTTCTGAGTGAACCTATTTATAGAGCTTTGGAGGTGATAGAGTATAGAGTACAGAGTCTCAGTGGATAGAGATCTAGCAGCCAAGACAATTGAATATAGATATTATGAGTGAGGAGTCTTCAAGTGGAGAGAGATCCACCAGTCAGTACAGCAGAGAGACAGAGTCTTCTAGAAGATCACTAGCTAGAGCTAAAGGAGAAAGAGTTATCCTATGGATAGATATTCACAAACCATATTTAGAGGATCAGCATCTCCTTTCGACAAAGTTCCATAAAAATTGTAATTGGTAAGGATTCCCAAAATATTATTTGAGAAATATTTAGAAGAAATATTTTTCTGTGGAGGTAGCCCACATTGGGTGAACCACATTAAAATGATGTCTCTCATGTGTGTGATGCTTTGTGTGATGTTTATTGGTTTATTAATGTTGATGCTACTATTTGGATTAAAATGGAAAAAAAATTATTGTAAATTGTTCACCCCCCCTCTTAGTATAAGCACATGTTATTTAATTGGTATCATAACTGGTCTCTCCGTAAAGAGTCTACCAGTTTGGAAGAGGATCCTTCGGTAGCACACATGACTTAAAAAAGTGAAGAAGATACTATGTTTGATATAAAAGAAGAATTCTTTGCTGCTCTCAAAAAATTAGAAAGACTTAGAGAGAAAAATTCAAGCTTGAAAGAACAAATTCAGGAATATGAAGAAGCAAGAGTGGAAGTTATATAGAACCTTACAGAACTCAAGATTAAGGTAGAAGAAGGAAATAATATCGAGCAATATATGATAGATCTATTGAGAGCCAAGGAAACAGAATGTGGAAGATTGGAAGCAAAAAATTTTCTCCTAAGGAATAAACTGGATGGGATCAAGATACTACAAGATATAGAATATAAGAAACAAAAAGAGGAATCAAGCTTCCAAAATGCAAAAACTTCAAACAAATAAAAGAAAGCAAAGGGCATCAGAAAGGAATAAATCAAATAAGAAACCTAGATAAGGGTTAATCACAAGAAGAAGCTAGTTTCTTCATGACATCCAAGACCTCCAAATAGGTTACATAATTTCTTCCATGGTCATTGTTTTTCTTGCAATAAATATGGTCATAGAGCTGCACACTTGTACTCATCATGCAAGATACAATAGAAATTTCAATTCCTTTGCACCTCTCATGGATGATGATGTTATTTGTTACAAATGCAATAATTTTGGGCACAAGGCTAGATGGTATAAAATGATATTTCTTGAGTCTACAAAACAATTCCAATTACTAAGAAGGATTAAAGAAAGAATGTTAGGCTAGATCCATGTTAATACAAATAGCCCTACATGCTCAAGATAAAGAAGAACAATGGTATCTAGATAGTGGTTGCTCTAGTCACATGACAGGAGACAAAGATAAGTTCATTGTTCTAAAGGAAACAAATAAAGGATCAGTAATTTTTGGTGATAATGGATCAACAAGGATTTTTGGGATAGGTACTCTAAGTCTAGACAATGGAAAAACAAAAACAGAGAATGTTTTGTATTTCAAAAGGTTAAAACACAATATACTGAGTATAAGTCAACTTTGTGATCAAGGATACATGGTTACCTTCCATCCAGATAGATGTGAGATAAGGAAAATAGAAATAGGAAGAATCATTGCAAATGCAAGAAGGACCCCAAACAACTTATACATGCTCAATGATATCAAAGGGTAAAAGTGCTTTCTATAACAAGAAGATGAGAGCTAGTTGTGGCATAGAATATTGGGTCATTTGAATTTTGACAAAAAAGTCAGCATAAGCAATAAATAGGCGAGTTAGAGATTTACCCAAAATAAGAAGACCTCAAAACACAATTTGTACACCTTGTCAACATGGAAAGCAAACTAGGACAACTTACAAACCAAAAGGCTATATGTCATATGAGCCTTTGAGTCTAATACATACTGATTTATGTGGTCCTACCAGAACACAAAGTATTCAGGGGTGAGAGTTACTTCATGTTGTTTGTAGATGATTATTCCGGAACGGTTTGGGTAACTTTCCTAAAAGAGAAGTCAAAGGCCTTAGAAAAAATTAAATCATTCAAGAAGTTGGTTGAAAATGAAATAGGAAAAAGGATTAAGTTTCTATGATCCTATAGAGGAGGAGAATTTACTTCAAATGAGTTTGTAGAATTTTGTGAACAACATGGAATCAAGAGAGAGTACTCAGTAGCAAGAACTCCCCAACAAAAAGGAGTAGTTTAAAGTAATAACATAACTATTGAAAACATGGTGTAGCACCCTAAAATTGGTGCAGTAAAATTATAAAATTTACATTCACCTTAGTAAATAAATTTAAATTCAAATTTAACCTCCCAAACCGCCCGTTAACCGTCGAGAAACCCGTTTCCCCTTTTTTCGTGCCATTTTTAGAGGTTGTTTTGACCGTTGGACGATATCGTCGTCGATCAGACGATATCACCCTAGATTTGACAATTTCATCTGGACTAGAACGTCCAGATGATTTTGTCGCAAAACTGAATTTGCATAGTTGGAATCCGTTCCAACGGGTCTCCAATCCGGGCGAAGCATGTCTGCACCATTGGGACCCTCCCCCGTTGGAGATCTCCCAAATTGGGAAGATCTCCAACCTCCCAACAACTCTCCCTAAGCCTATTTAAACTCTAATATTTTCCCTCCCCAACCCCTGGCTGAATTTTATCTACAAGTTGAATCCCTCTACACTAAAACACCTTAATCTTATTTTTGCACTAGTCCTATAGTAGTTTTTATGCAGGTACACCACTGATTTTCAACCGAAGCCAGCACCCATCACCGTCGATGATCGAATGCGATTCTGTCAAATTCGAGACGATTTCGTACTGATGCAAGACGATCTCGACTGCAGTCCACATCGAGGCAATCAGTGCTCGGAGTTTGCTTTTCTTAACTTTGCCTCAGTTATTTTGTTTTACAAATTAGATAATCTATTTAGTTTTTATCCTATTTTGCATCTGGAGTTCACCCATCTAGTCTAGATTGCATGTTAAGCTCACAATATGCCATTAAAGTACAACAATTTACTTTTATTTATGTTTTTAAACTTTGTTCAGTATTCGGTTTATTATTTGGCATATTTTGCCTCTGTTTGCATAGTAGGAGTTCTTGCGTTTTGCATCTATTCTCTGTTTTGCAGGTTTCTGACGAATTCGTCTGACGAATTCGTCAGATCTCAGACGATCTCGTCTGATTGCAGGAGATTCTGTAGAATTCCAGACGATCCAGACTGCATCAACCACTAGAATCTTCTTCAGACATCCGGATCGGGTATTCCCCATTTTCCTCCTGTAAATTCTTTGTTTTCTGCTTTCAAAATCTGTTTCTGTATTCATTGAAAGTTGCATTTTCATATAGATTAAGTTAGATTCATTCGACCAAACCTAGGATGAATGCTTAAAGGATAAAATGAACTCATCTAAACACATTCCAAAACCTAGGCATGGAAACTATCGCCAAATGTTTCCTGGTGAACCCACCATCCGTCGAAAAATCACCAAAACACACCTCCCTTGAGAGGCGGGACCTTCGTAAAGTCCTCTCGTTCGAGGTACCGCACCATCCTTTTCCCATCCTCCTTTCGGGTGCGGATCCAATAGCCTAAAGGTAGGGATGCGAAAAATTTGGAGCGATACACATGGCTAGAGCTATGTTAAATGAATCTAAAATTATCATATGGTTTTTGGAAAGAAGTAGTATCTATAGCTGTATACATAATTACTAGGGCTCAATTAAGGGTAAATCATCACAAGACTCCTTATGAGCTTTGGAAAGGAAGACCCACTACTGTAAAACATTTTAGAATCTTTGAAAGCAAATGTTACATAAGACAGGAAGATCAGAATTTGGGAAAATTTGATCCAAGATATGATGAGGGAATTTTTCTTGGTTATTCTACAAATAGCAAGGCTTACAGATGTTACAACAAAAGAACACGCACAATGGTGGAAAGTATGAATGTAACAATTTATGAGAAGATAGATTCCAGAGAACCAGTTCAACAAACTATATACCAAGAATATGGATGTTTTCAAGAATAATTTTATGAGGAACCAGATAATGATGAAGAAGAAACACAAAGGCTTCTTCCTAATACTCCTTCCAGGTATGTGCAGAAACATCACCCAAAATATCAAATCATCGAGAATCCAGATGAAATACAAGGAGAAGTATAATAAAACCATCTCAACAAGCAAATTTTTCTTTGCTATCTAAGATTGAGCCAAAATATTTCATTTAGGCTAGTGAAGATGAATTTTTGGTTAAAGCAATGAATGAGGAATTGGATCAGATAGAGAAGAGCAAAACTTGGGAACGTGTTCCATGACCAAAAGATAAAAATGTGATTGGCACAAAATGGATATTTAGAAATAAGTTGAATTAAGATGGACAAGTGGTCAGAAATAAAGCAAGGTTAGTATTCAAAGGGTATGCACAAGTAGAAGGAATTGATTTTGATGAAACCTTTGCTCTAGTTACATGACTTGAATCTATAAGGATTTTTTTAGCTTTTTCAAAAGAACTTCAAGGTATATCAAATGGATGTCAAGTCAACTTTTCTAAATGGGTTTCTAGAAGAATAGGTCTACATTGAAAATCTAGAGGGATTCATACTAGCAGATAACCAGATCAGGTATGCAGATTGAAAAAGGTATTGTATGGTTTAAAGCAATCTCCCAGAGCATGGTACTCAAGATTGAATAAGTATCTACAGGAATAGGGATTCAGGAAAAGGAATAGTAGATATTAATTTGTATATCAGAAATGAAAGAAATGATCTAATAGTGGTTGTTTATGTTGATGACATAATTTTTGGGGGAAACAATGACAAGATGTGCAAATAATTCGCTAAGAATATGTAAAGTGAATTTGAGATGTCTATGCTTGGTGAATTATCCTTCTTTCTTGGTCTTCAGATTTCACAATCAGGAAAGGGAGTGTTTCTTTCTCAAGACAAGTACATCAAGGAGATGTTGAAGAAATTCAAGTTAGAAGATTGCAAACCAGTAAGTACTCCTATGGTCATAGGGTGCAAGTTGATTAAGGATGATGAATCTCCAGAGGCAGATCATAGCCTATACAGATCCATGATTGGTAGCTTATTATATGTCATAGCTACAAGACCATACATAGTACAGTCAGTGGTATTAGTGGCAAGATTTCAAGTAGTACCTAAGGAAACACATGTGGCAGCAGTAAAAAGAATTTTCAGGTATCTAAAAGGGACTATGGATTTTGGGCTTTGGTATCCCAAAAGTGAAATTTTCACACTCATAGCATATACAGATGCATATTGGGCTGACAACATTGACGATATAAAAAGCACAAGTGGAGGAGCTTTCTTTCTTGGAGAAAGTCTAGTCTCGTGGTTAAGTAAGAAGCAGGGTTTAGTATCACTATCTACAACAGAGGCAAAATATATTGCAGTAGTAGCCAGTTTTACATAGGTGTTATGGATGAAGAGAACTTTAGAGGACTTCAAGATAAAGCATGATCAGCCCATTCCTATACTATGCGATAATACTAGTACCATAAGTATCTCAAAAAAATCAGGAATGCATTCTAGGACAAAGCACATTTCGATTAAGTATCATTTTTTGAGAGAACAAGTGTCAGATAAATAGGTCAGATTGGAGTATGTCACTACAAAGGAACAGATAGCAGATATTTTTACTAAGCCACTCTCAAAGGAAAATTTTGAGTATCTTCAAGGAAAATTGGGAGTGGGACTCCCACCCTAAAATTAACCACCTCATGTGAAGGTGGGGAGGGGCTAAGCCAAGAGGCTCATTCTTAGCCCTGAGCCCCAAATGTGACCCTTTTCCATTGATGTCAAAGAGGGAGAGATTTGTGTATTTGGGAGATACTTGATATGGGGAGATTTGATATTTGAGAGAGCATTGAGCCGGGGGGAGCAATGTCCTAGGGGGAGCAGAATAAAAAGAAAGGTCGGGCTTCAATAAAAGGATATGGGTTGCCATCAATGACAAAGGGGGAGATTGTTGGACATTTTGAGTCCCTAAGTCAAAGTTGTCATTGATGACACCATTGATGCCACCTGATGGAGTCAACATTAATACCAATATTTCATCATAAAATAAATGCAACAAAGATGGTCAATTGATATTCAGCAAGAAGGCAGAAGTTCGAGTAAAATAGTGCAAAATACAAAAGTTGAAAAGGATTGATAATATTTATTATTTAAATTCAGGATGAATTTAAATTTTATAAATAAATATTATAATGGTTAGAAGTGCCATAGTGAAAACCCAAATAAAATAATTGTAATTTTTATTACAATATATTATATTGCAAAAATGGGTTTATAAATTCTAAAAATAATAAACCCAAAATATTGGGTTAAAGGTTTAAAGACAAAAGTTTATGTTAATAAATCCAAAGGTTGGATTGAGGGTTTTAATCAAGGCAACATTTATTTCCAAGAGAAGCGTCGACATCAAACAAAGCAAAGGAAATTTTCAACGTCATCAAATACAAGGGAAGCATCGACATGTTTAAAATTATGGGAATGCATATTAATACCATGCCAAAGATTATTTTGAATCACCTTTGCTCGATTTGAAAATAAATCACATCAAATTTAATGCAAAGCTCATGATAGTATTTCATATTTTTTGTGGGTTGACTTGATGGTGGAAAGGACAAAGGCAAGCACTTTGGTGTGTTGAATTCCAACAAGGCATCTTGGCCTAGTGGCAAGTGGGCAGCAACTTACGTTTTGGTGTGCACGATGGTTTGAGTTCGAATCTTGTGGAAGCCTTTGGTGGACGTGTTGAAGGTGCCAAGGAATAGGCGCAAACATTTTATTTTGTAAGGTTTGGGAGGAGTATTGAAGCATGTGGTGCTTCCTCCCTTCCCAACTAGCTTGTAAGCTTGTGTGGTGTTGGCATCGTGGGAAAAGACTTGTGTGGATTGCGTTGAGAGTTTGAAACTCTCCAAAGGCAAAGGTACTTTTTGTTATTTTATGTTATTAATGCCTAAGTTGGAGGTATAAGAAATTTAGTGGTTAAAGTCTTTGCATTGTGATTAAGGGTGGTTGTTGAGAAATATTGTTAGGAGGTATAAGGAGAATTTTGATTTAGTTTTCAAGTCTTAAATTTTGCCATTGTGGAATATTGAAAGGTTAAGACTTTGTGGGTGTATGTTAATTTGAATAAAGGGTTTTTTATTATTGTGGGGATATTGTCTATAGTTTAAGTTGGAATGGTAAGGTGTAATTGTGATATTATTTTTGTGATATAAAAATTATCCTCTAACCCTTATTGAGTTTGTCAAAGAAGTAATTGTGAGTGTGGCAGATTTGCAAAGGGTAATTACTCTTCAAGAAAAGGTATGGGGAAAATTCTTCTTTGTTGAGTTAGGTGTTTGGCAATTAAGTTTGGAGTGAAAAGGATTTGATTAGGGTTTCCTTTTTGAAAGTGGTTGAGTTAAATTCTTCAAGGTTTTTTGGTTTGAGTTTTGTGATTAAACTTTGTTTTATAAGCATTGTTGTTGAAGCCATTGGTTGTGCAATGAACTTGAACTTCAGTTAGAAAAAAACATGAGTATAATTGTTATGTGAGATTTGTTTTTGAGTATTGTTGGATACATTTTGAGTTGGGTGATACATGCTTGGACTAGGATTTGTGAGAAAGAGTTGTTCCTTGAGGTGATTTGTTGAGGATATTTGATTGAGCCTAGTCAAGTGATTGTGTGAAGTGGTTGTTCAATTTCCATGAAACAAACTATTCTACATTCTGATTTGAGTTGAGATGAGCTTTGAGTATAGAACATGTTGAGTCTCTAAAAATTCTCTTTATGCTTCTATGAGATTGATTTGAGTTGATATTGAGCTTTGAGTATAGAACATATTGAGTCTATAACAATTCTCTTTATGCTTCTATGAGATTGATTTGAGTTGAGATTGAGATTTGAGTATAGAACATATTGAGTCTCTAACAATTCTCTTTATGCTTCTATGTTATTGAGAAAGTGATTGAGCATTGAGTATAGAACATATTGAGTCTCTAAAAATTCTCTTTATGATTCTATGAGATTGGACAAGTTCTGTGTGGACTTGTTAAGTAGATTTGAGGTAAGTCTTTGAGAAGGCTTGTGGACTATTTTTGTGTGAGATTTTGTGGAATCTTGCAATGCAGATTTGAGCAAGTCCTAGAAAGGACTTATTGAGCAGATTTAGACAAGTTCTGAGTGAGCTTGTTGAGCAGATTTAGACAAGTTATAAGTGAGCTTGTTGAGCAGCTTTGGATAGGTTTTGTGTGGACCTGTTGAGTAAATTCGAGCAGGTTCTGAGTGGACCTATTGAGCAGATTTTGACAGGTTCTATGTGGACCTGTTGAGCAGATTTAAGAAGGTTCTGAGTGAACCTATTTATAGAGCTTTGGAGGTGATAGAGTATAGAGTACAGAGTCTCGAATGGATAGATATCTAGCAACCAAGACAATTGAAGATAAATATTATGAGTGAGGAGTCTTCAAGTGGAGAGAGATCCACCAGTCAGTACAGCAGAGAGACAGAGTCTTCTAGAAGATCACTAGCTAGATCTAAAGGAGAAAGAGTTATCCTATGGATAGATATTCACAAACCATATTTAGAGGATCAGCATCTCCTTTCGACAAAGTTCCATAAAAATTGTAATTGGTAAGGATTCCCAAAATATTATTTGAGAAATATTTAGAAGAAATATTTTTCTATGGAGGTAGCCCACATTGGGTGAACCACATTAAAATGATGTCTCTCATGTGTGTGATGCTTTGTGTGATGTTTATTGGTTTATTAATGTTGATGCTACTATTTGGATTAAAATGGAAAAAAAATTATTGTATATTGTTCACCCCCCCTCTTAGTATAAGCACATGTTATTTAATTGGTATCAGAACCGGTCTCTCCGTAAAGAGTCTACCAGTTTGGAAGAGGATCCTTCGGTAGCACACATGACTTAAAAAAGTGAAGAAGATACTATGTTTGATATAAAAGAAGAATTCTTTGCTGCTCTCAAAAAATTAGAAAGACTTAGAGAGAAAAATTCAAGCTTGAAAGAACAAATTCAGGAATATGAAGAAGCAAGAGTGGAAGTTATATAGAACCTTACAGAACTCAAGATTAAGGTAGAAGAAGGAAATAATATCGAGCAATATATGATAGATCTATTGAGAGCCAAGGAAACAGAATGTGGAAGATTGGAAGCAAAAAATTTTCTCCTAAGGAATAAACTGGATGGGATCAAGATACTACAAGATATAGAATATAAGAAACAAAAAGAGGAATCAAGCTTCCAAAATGCAAAAACTTCAAACAAATAAAAGAAAGCAAAGGGCATCAGAAAGGAATAAATCAAATAAGAAACCTAGATAAGGGTTAATCACAAGAAGAAGCTAGTTTCTTCATGACATCCAAGACCTCCAAATAGGTTACATAATTTCTTCCATGGTCATTGTTTTTCTTGCAATAAATATGGTCATAGAGCTGCACACTGTACTCATCATGCAAGATACAATAGAAATTTCAATTCCTTTGCACCTCTCATGGATGATGATGTTATTTGTTACAAATGCAATAATTTTGGGCACAAGGCTAGATGGTATAAAATGATATTTCTTGAGTCTACAAAACAATTCCAATTACTAAGAAGGATTAAAGAAAGAATGTTAGGCTAGATCCATGTTAATACAAATAGCCCTACATGCTCAAGATAAAGAAGAACAATGGTATCTAGATAGTGGTTGCTCTAGTCACATGACAGGAGACAAAGATAAGTTCATTGTTCTAAAGGAAACAAATAAAGGATCAGTAATTTTTGGTGATAATGGATCAACAAGGATTTTTGGGATAGGTACTCTAAGTCTAGACAATGGAAAAACAAAAACGAGAGAATGTTTTGTATTTCAAAAGGTTAAAACACAATATACTGAGTATAAGTCAACTTTGTGATCAAGGATACATGGTTGCCTTCCATCCGAGATAGATGTGAGATAAGGAAAATAGAAATAGGAAGAATCATTGCAAATGCAAGAAGGACCCCAAACAACTTATACATGCTCAATGATATCAAAGGGTAAAAGTGCTTTCTATAACAAGAAGATGAGAGCTAGTTGTGGCATAGAATATTGGGTCATTTGAATTTTGACAAAAAAGTCAGCATAAGCAATAAATAGGAAGTTAGAGATTTACCCAAAATAAGAAGACCTCAAAACACAATTTGTACACCTTGTCAACATGGAAAGCAAACTAGGACAACTTACAAACCAAAAGGCTATATGTCATATGAGCCTTTGAGTCTAATACATACTGATTTATGTGGTCCTACCAGAACACAAAGTATTCAGGGTGAGAGTTACTTCATGTTGTTTGTAGATGATTATTCCGAACGGTTTGGGTAACTTTCCTAAAAGAGAAGTCAAAGGCCTTAGAAAAAATTAAATCATTCAAGAAGTTGGTTGAAAATGAAATAGGAAAAAGGATTAAGTTTCTATGATCCTATAGAGGAGGAGAATTTACTTCAAATGAGTTTGTAGAATTTTGTGAACAACATGGAATCAAGAGAGAGTACTCAGTAGCAAGAACTCCCCAACAAAAAGGAGTAGTTTAAAGTAATAACATAACTATTGAAAACATGGTGTAGCACCCTAAAATTGGTGCAGTAAAATTATAAAATTTACATTCACCTTAGTAAATAAATTTAAATTCAAATTTAACCTCCCAAACCGCCCGTTAACCGCCGAGAAACCCGTTTCCCCTTTTTTCGTGCCATTTTTAGAGGTTGTTTTGACCGTTGGACGATATCGTCGTCGATCAGACGATATCACCCTAGATTTGACAATTTCATCTGGACTAGAACGTCCAGATGATTTTGTCGCAAAACTGAATTTGCATAGTTGGAATCCGTTCCAACGGGTCTCCAATCCGGGCAGAAGCGTGTCTGCACCATTGGGACCCTCCCCCGTTGGAGATCTCCCAAATTGGGAAGATCTCCAACCTCCCAACAACTCTCCCTAAGCCTATTTAAACTCTAATATTTTCCCTCCCCAACCCCTGGCTGAATTTTATCTACAAGTTGAATCCCTCTACACTAAAACACCTTAATCTTATTTTTGCACTAGTCCTATAGTAGTTTTTATGCAGGTACACCACCGATTTTCAACCGAAGCCAGCACCCATCACCGTCGATGATCGAATGCGATTCTGTCAAATTCGAGACGATTTCGTACTCGATGCAAGACGATCTCGATCGCAGTCCACATCGAGGCAATCGGTGCTCGGAGTTTGCTTTTCTTAACTTTGCCTCAGTTATTTTGTTTTACAAATTAGATAATCTATTTAGTTTTTATCCTATTTTGCATCGGGAGTTCACCCATCTAATCTAGATTGCATGTTAAGCTCACAATATGCCATTAAAGTACAACAATTTACTTTTATTTATGTTTTTAAACTTTGTTCAGTATTCAGTTTATTATTTGGCATATTTTGCCTCTGTTTGCATAGTAGGAGTTCTTGCGTTTTGCATCTATTCTCTGTTTTGCAGGTTTCTGACGAATTCGTCTGACGAATTCGTCAGATCTCAGACGATCTCGTCTGATTGCAGGAGATTCTGTAGAATTCCAGACGATCCAGACTGCATCAACCACTAGAATCTTCTTCAGACATC
Organism: Wollemia nobilis; assembly: GCA_028583015.1. Taxonomy (NCBI): domain Eukaryota; kingdom Viridiplantae; phylum Streptophyta; class Pinopsida; order Araucariales; family Araucariaceae; genus Wollemia; species Wollemia nobilis. The sequence continues at coordinate 1,041,248 of JAQPPZ010000910.1, forward strand.
CGGATCGGGTATTCCCCATTTTCCTCCTGTAAATTCTTTGTTTTCTGCTTTCAAAATCTGTTTTCTGTATTCATTGAAAGTTGCATTTTCATATAGATTAAGTTAGATTCATTCGACCAAACCTAGGATGAATGCTTAAAGGATAAAATGAACTCATCTAAACACATTCCAAAACCTAGGCATGGAAACTATCGCCAAATGTTTCCTGGTGAACCCACCATCCGTCGAAAAATCACCAAAACACACCTCCCTTGAGAGGCGGGACCTTCGTAAAGTCCTCTCGTTCGAGGTACCGCACCATCCTTTTCCCATCCTCCTTTCGGGTGCGGATCCAATAGCCTAAAGGTAGGGATGCGAAAAATTTGGAGCGATACACATGGCTAGAGCTATGTTAAATGAATCTAAAATTATCATATGGTTTTTGGAAAGAAGTAGTATCTATAGCTGTATACATAATTACTAGGGCTCAATTAAGGGTAAATCATCACAAGACTCCTTATGAGCTTTGGAAAGGAAGACCTGCTACTGTAAAACATTTTAGAATCTTTGAAAGCAAATGTTACATAAGACAGGAAGATCAGAATTTGGGAAAATTTGATCCAAGATATGATGAGGGAATTTTTCTTGGTTATTCTACAAATAGCAAGGCTTACAGATGTTACAACAAAAGAACACGCACTATGGTGGAAAGTATGAATGTAACAATTTATGAGAAGATAGATTCCAGAGAACCAGTTCAACAAACTATATACCAAGAATATGGATGTTTTCAAGAATAATTTTATGAGGAACCAGATAATGATGAAGAAGAAACACAAAGGCTTCTTCCTAATACTCCTTCCAGGTATGTGCAGAAACATCACCCAAAATATCAAATCATCGAGAATCCAGATGAAATACAAGGAGAAGTATAATAAAACCATCTCAACAAGCAAATTTTTCTTTGCTATCTAAGATTGAGCCAAAATATTTCATTTAGGCTAGTGAAGATGAATTTTTGGTTAAAGTAATGAATGGGGATTTGGATCGGATAGAGAAGAGCAAAACTTGGGAACGTGTTCCATGACCAAAAGATAAAAATGTGATTGGCACAAAATGGATATTTAGAAATAAGTTGAATTAAGATGGACAAGTGGTCAGAAATAAAGCAAGGTTAGTATTCAAAGGGTATGCACAAGTAGAAGGAATTGATTTTGATGAAACCTTTGCTCTAGTTACATGACTTGAATCTATAAGGATTTTTTTAGCTTTTTCAAAAGAACTTCAAGGTATATCAAATGGATGTCAAGTCAACTTTTCTAAATGGGTTTCTAGAAGAATAGGTCTACATTGAAAATCTAGAGGGATTCATACTAGCAGATAACCAGATCGGGTATGCAGATTGAAAAAGGTATTGTATGGTTTAAAGCAATCTCCCGGAGCATGGTACTCAAGATTGAATAAGTATCTACAGGAATAGGGATTCGAGGAAAAGGAATAGTAGATATTAATTTGTATATCGAAATGAAAGAAATGATCTAATAGTGGTTGTTTATGTTGATGACATAATTTTTGGGGGAAACAATGACAAGATGTGCAAATAATTCGCTAAGAATATGTAAAGTGAATTTGAGATGTCTATGCTTGGTGAATTATCCTTCTTTCTTGGTCTTCAGATTTCACAATCAGGAAAGGGAGTGTTTCTTTCTCAAGACAAGTACATCAAGGAGATGTTGAAGAAATTCAAGTTAGAAGATTGCAAACCAGTAAGTACTCCTATGGTCATAGGGTGCAAGTTGATTAAGGATGATGAATCTCCAGAGGCAGATCATAGCCTATACAGATCCATGATTGGTAGCTTATTATATGTCATAGCTACAAGACCATACATAGTACAATCAGTGGTATTAGTGGCAATATTTCAAGTAGTACCTAAGGAAACACATGTGGCGAGCAGTAAAAAGAATTTTCGGGTATCTAAAAGGGACTATGGATTTTGGGCTTTGGTATCCCAAAAGTGAAATTTTCACACTCATAGCATATACAGATGCATATTGGGCTGACAACATTGACGATATAAAAAGCACAAGTGGAGGAGCTTTCTTTCTTGGAGAAAGTCTAGTCTCGTGGTTAAGTAAGAAGCAGGGTTTAGTATCACTATCTACAACAGAGGCAAAATATATTGCAGTAGTAGCCAGTTTTACATAGGTGTTATGGATGAAGAGAACTTTAGAGGACTTCAAGATAAAGCATGATTAGCCCATTCCTATACTATGCGATAATACTAGTACCATAAGTATCTCAAAAAAATCAGGAATGCATTCTAGGACAAAGCACATTCCGATTAAGTATCATTTTCTGAGAGAACAAGTGTCAGATAAATAGGTCAGATTGGAGTATGTCACTACAAAGGAACAGATAGCAGATATTTTTACTAAGCCACTCTCAAAGGAAAATTTTGAGTATCTTCAAGGAAAATTGGGAGTGGGACTCCCACCCTAAAATTAACCACCTCATGTGAAGGTGGGGGAGGGGCTAAGCCAAGAGGCTCATTCTTAGCCCCGAGCCCCAAATGTGACCCTTTTCCATTGATGTCAAAGAGGGAGAGATTTGTGTATTTGGGAGATACTTGATATGGGGAGATTTGATATTTGAGAGAGCATTGAGCCAGGGGGAGCAATGTCCTAGGGGGAGCAGAATAAAAAGAAAGGTCAGGCTTCAATAAAAGGATATGGGTTGCCATCAATGACAAAGGGGGAGATTGTTGGACATTTTGAGTCCCTAAGTCAAAGTTGTCATTGATGACACCATTGATGCCACCTGATGGAGTCAACATTAATACCAATATTTCATCATAAAATAAATGCAACAAAGATGGTCAATTGATATTCAGCAAGAAGGCAGAAGTTCGAGTAAAATAGTGCAAAATACAAAAGTTGAAAAGGATTGATAATATTTATTATTTAAATTCAGGATGAATTTAAATTTTATAAATAAATATTATAATGGTTAGAAGTGCCATAGTGAAAACCCAAATAAAATAATTGTAATTTTTATTACAATATATTATATTGCAAAAATGGGTTTATAAATTCTAAAAATAATAAACCCAAAATATTGGGTTAAAGGTTTAAAGACAAAAGTTTATGTTAATAAATCCAAAGGTTGGATTGAGGGTTTTAATCAAGGCAACATTTATTTCCAAGAGAAGCGTCGACATCAAACAAAGAAAAGGAAATTTTCAACGTCATCAAATACAAGGGAAGCATCGACATGTTTAAAATTATGGGAATGCATATTAATACCATGCCAAAGATTATTTTGAATCACCTTTGCTCGATTTGAAAATAAATCACATCAAATTTAATGCAAAGCTCATGATAGTATTTCATATTTTTTGTGGGTTGACTTGATGGTGGAAAGGACAAAGGCAAGCACTTTGGTGTGTTGAATTCCAACAAGGCATCTTGGCCTAGTGGCAAGTGGGCAGTAGCTTACGTTTTTGTGTGCACAGTGGTTTGAGTTTTAATCTCGTGGAATCCTTTTGTGGACATGTTGAAGGTGCCAAGGAATAGGTGCAAACATTTTATTTTTCAAGGCTTGGGAGGAGTATTGAAGCACGTGGTGTTTCCTCCCTTCCCAATGAGCTTGTAAGCTCGTGTGGTGTTGGCACCATGGGGAAAGACTTGTGTGGACTGTGTTGAGAGTTTGAAACTCTCCAAAGGCAAAGGTACTTTTTGTTATTTTATGTTATTAATGCCTAAGTTGGAGGTATAAGTAATTTAGTGGTTAAATTATTTGCGTTGTGATTAAGGGTGGTTGTTGAGAAATATGGTTAGGAGACATAAGGAGAATTTTGGTTTAGTTTTCAAGTCTTAAATTTTGCCATTGTGGAATATTGAAAGGTTAAGACTTTGTGGGTGTATGTTAATTTGAATAAAGGGTTTTTATTATTGTGAGGATATTATCTATAGTTTAAGTTGGAGTGAAAAGGTGTAATTGTGATATTATTTTTGTGATATAAAAATTATCCTCTAACCCTTATTGAGTTTGTCAAAGAAGTAATTGTGAGTGTGGCAGATTTACAAAGGGTAATTACTCTTCAATAAAAGGTGTGGGAAAAGTTATTCTTTGTTTATTAAGGTGTTTGGCTTGATTGAAAATTAAGTTTGGAGTGAAAAGGATTTTATTAGGGTTTCCTTTTCAAAAGTCGTTGAGTTAAATGCTTCAAGGTTTTCTGGTTTGAGTGTTGTGATTAAACTTTGTTTTATAAGCATTGTTGTTGAATCCATTGGTTGTGCAATGAACTTGAACTTGAGTTAGAAAAGAACATGAGTATAATTTTTATGTGATATTTGTTGTTGAGCATTGTTGGATACATTTTGAGTCGGGTGATACATGCTTGGACTAGGGTTTGTGAGAAAGAGTTGTTCCTTGAGGTGATTTGTTGAGCAGATTTGATTGAGCCTAGTCAAGTGATTGTGTGAAGTGGTTGTTCAAGTTCCATGTAACAAACTATTCTACATTCTGATTTGAGTTGAGATGAGCTTTGAGTATAGTACATATTGAGTCTCTAAAAATTCTCTTTATGCTTCTATGAGATTGATTTAAGTTGAGATTGAACTTTGAGTATAGAACATATTGAGTCTCTAACAATTATCTTTATGCTTCTATGAGATTGATTTGAGTTGAGATTGAGATTTGAGTATAGAACATATTGAGTCTCTAACAATTCTCTGTATGCTTCTATGTGATTGAGAAAGTGATTGAGCATTGAGTATAGAACATATTGAGTCTCTAACAATTCTCTTTATGATTCTATGAGATTGGAAAAGTTCTGTGTGGACTTGTTAAGCATATTTGAGGTAAGTCTTTGAGAAGGCTTATGGACTATTTTTGTGTGAGCTTTTGTGGAAGCTTGCAATGCATATTTGAGTAAGTCCTAGAAAGGACTTATTGAGAACATTTAGACAAGTTCTAAGTGAGCTTGTTGAGCAAATTTATATAAGTTCTAAGTGAGCTTGTTGAGCATATTTGGATAGGTTTTGTGTGGACCTATTGAGTAAATTTGTGCAGGTTCTGAGTGGACCTGTTAAGAAAATTTTGATAGGTTCTATGTGGACCTATTGAGCAGATTTGAGAAGGTTCTGAGTGAACCTATTGACAAAGCTTTGTAGGTGACAGAGTATAAAGTACATAGTCTTAATGGATAGAGATACAATAGCTAGGACAATTGAAGATAGATCTTCTGAGTGAGGAGTCTTCAAGTGGAGAGAGATCCACCAGTCAGTGCATCAGAGAGACAGAGTCTTCTAGGAGATCACTAGCCAGATCTAAAGGGGAAATATTTCTCCTATGGATAGATCCACAAACCATATTTATGGGATTAGCATCTCCTTTGGACAAAGGTCCATAAACATTGTAATTGGGAAGGATTCCCAAAATATTATTTGAGAAATATTTAGAAGAAATGTTTTTCTGTGGAGGTAGCCCACATTGGGTGAACCACGTTAAAATGATGTCTCTCATGTGTGTGATGCTTTGTGTGATTTTTACTGGTTTATTAATGTTGATGCTACTATTTGGATTAAAAGGGAAAAAGTTTTATTGTATACTATTCCCCCTCCCTCTCAGTATAAGCACATGTTCTTCACCCATGTTCTTCACTAAGTAGTCATGAACTTTCTCTTTAGTTCCTTGACTAATTTTTGTTATATAATCATCAAGTTAAAATATTTTTTGTAGGGTTTGTGCTCCTCGATCATCTTCTCACTAATTGTGTCCCATGAGTTCTTTGATATAATCCTCTTTTATCTCATGCCATCTTAAAGTAGTGCCATTTAAAATTATTGTAAGAAACTTTATCCATTGTGCCCTCCATTTCAATCCATTAAAAATGCATGTTCTCTTATATTCTTGAATAAAACATTCTAGAATCTTCAATATATTGGGATGAAAAGATAGAAAAAAATTCCATATTTACAACCTTGGAATCCTAGGTACAACTCTTCTTAGTGAAAAATACAAGGTCTCATGAACTGGAAGATGAGTCTACTTGCAAAGTACTATTAATACAAAGTCTATTAGATTATACCTTCCACTTATTTAATTGTATACCTCATGTATAGACATAGATAAAAATAAAGTAAACTAGATAGTATACTATGATGGGATAATCACTAGCTATCTAAAGTATCACCAAGGCATACACTTATTGACCACACTTCACCAGACATGTACACTAGTAAGTATAACAAACAAGTTATATAAGAAAGAGATTGACTCCAGGTATTAGTTGATAATGATCCCAATAAATAATATTTACCATATAATAAATTCTAAAGTTATCATAATAAAAATGATTTATAATTGGAAAAAATAGAAATACTATGGTAATAATAAAAATATTTTATTGCATGACAAATTGGATAGTTACTATAAAAAACAAGTTATATAAGAAAGAGATTGACTCAAGGTATCAGTTGATAATAACCCCAATGAATAGGATTTACCATGTAGTAAATTCAAAAGTTATCATGATAAAAATTATTTATGATTGGTAAAAATGGAAATACTATGGTAATAATAAAAATATTTTATTGCATGACAAATTGGATAGTTACTATATTAAAAAGTAACAAGGGAAAACCAAAGTTATTCGAGAGGTAAAGATATTATTATTGGACACCACCATCACTAGAGAGGAGTGGTCCTGGTAATGAAAACAAAAATTTTAAAATATATCATGTATATAATGTCTCTCTAATCTCTTATCTCACTATGGTATTTATTGTTGATGCACAGTATTTGTCTAGTGATAGCAAGCTAGCATATAACTCTTGCCCATAACATTTTTTTTTTACAATGGCATGAAAAATAGTAATCAAGAGTACCGATGACAACACAAAAAGATGGCTCAATGAAAAAAAGAGTTTTACTAAATATACAAACTATAAAATACATGAGTACTCACCATATTACCTTAATGATTGAACATGACCCTTTTTTTGAGCCTCCACATCCTATGGACTTGCCCAACAACTATATTCCACACTATCACTTTGACAATATTGGGCACAACTTGTACAAGAATATACTCTTCTCTGTCTATCTTGGATTTCTATCCCTCTTTCTCTCACAATGGATTATCTCTTACTTATTTGAGCTCACACTTGCCCAATTTGCCTCCCATAAGGAGTCTCTCCCCTATTTATAGGTTCATGGGAGCTAGATATTGTATGCATGGAGAACTATAGATGGATACGTGCAAATAGTTTCTAGAGATTTCCTTTTTGGACTCTTTCCATAATATTAAGATATTCTAGATATATTTCTTAGACTTTTTTTAGGATATTTATGATTATATGAGATAGTCAAAATATCACATGCTTTTAGAGAATTTGCTTTTTGATACTTCCTATGACATTTCAATAATTACATAGTACTTACAAAAGTTCATTGGACTGTCTTGGATTTCTAGAAGTTTTACAAGATATTATTTACAATATATCTTCTTGTGACAAAGACATTTGACAAAGATAATTTACTATGACAATAACACTTTTACTTTACTATTTATTGTTGATTTTTACTGTGACCTATCCCTCCTGCAATATTTTTTTTGTACTCCTATACAAATATTCTATTTGTAATACCATTATTCTTTAATAGTCATCTCAACCTTCTCAGTAAATCTACTATACTTGAAGCATCCTAAAAAATCTATCAAGTTGTAATCTTCTCTAACAAGCCATCCAACTATATATTATGCATGCTATTTATACTAATATGCATACAAATATCATCATGTAATTTTATGTCAAGTATTGTAACCAACTTTGGGTGGATGGCCATAGCAATCAATAAATATTTTAGTATGCCCATTGCATTGATCTAATTTCCATCTAGGCTTACTATCTATTTTAGGTTATGGAAATTTCATTTCTTGACAAACCACTTTGGGTATAACCATTATAACTACTTTTGAATCAAGAATGAAACTCCTCAAAAGGTGGTTTTCAATCTTTATAATGATATATAAAGGAGGAACATTCATCATTTTAGACTTAGGGACATTGAGCACATCAACAACATTCACTTGAATATCTTATGGATCCTATGCCATAAGGTTCTATTGCTCATATGTATCTAGGTAAGTATTATAATATGGTGTTATTTTTATTTTAGCATGGTTATTCCTCTACTCTTTTTAATAATTTTTCTAGGTAGCCCCTCTATCTAGGTAGTGCTATTACCTCCAATATACTTACTTTGGCTAGTGATTTCTTTAGATCCTCAACAATACTTAACTTGGTACTAGCCAAATTTTCTTCATTGTGAAGAGTAATTTTTTAGAATTATCTATTGGCTACTATCCTAGCCTCATCAACAAAATAAAAGTATCATAAGTTCCTTTCAACCTCGTTTTTTAGAATTCATTGCTTACCTAGTTATTTATATATGTTATTATTTTCTCAATCACAAACGCATTTGCATTTTGAGTTTCAACTTATAGACCCTATGGTACCACATGCCCTTTTTTCTAGGTGTTGCTTCTTGATTGGTTGGCATTGCTCCTTTGTCTCTAATATACAGTGGAGGAAATTCCCTCCAAATAAAAATAGTTATCATGTTATGATAAGATGGTTTTGGTACCTTTGCTTGAGTATTTTAAGTCCAATCCTGCCCATCTACTACCTTTCTTTTACTACTATTCATGACCCCTGGTTGGTTTGCAAAGACCACTTGATATTTAAAAGGAAAATATCCTTCCCTAGTGGAGTTGCCAAAGTTTTCTAAATAAAAATTCCCCATATTTCTTAAATTTACAATCCATAATTGCACCATCCTTGATGGATCCATCATATTAGGTTGTGGTACCATGGATTGTTCAACACTTGGCACTTAGGGCACAACAACTTGGTCCATCATCTTGCTAATAATAATTTGAGTATTCCTTATTGCTACAACACATTCCATAGGTATATGTCCAACATTACATATGAGGCACTATAAAGTACGTTTTTAAATTTCCATTTACCATGTTATCTTGGATTTGATTCCCTTCTTGATTATTGACCAACCTAGGTATATGATGTTTACTACGATAAGGAGTTTAGCATTGTTGCTAATTGCCTAACTACTAATGCCCCCATATTGATTTTTCCTTTTTTATAAATTAGTTTGATCTACAAATATTTGTATCATTTTTCTTAGTTTATTTACTCGGACTTGGATTCCATCGTTTTGATTCTAAGGTGTAGAGGCAATATTAGGATGTTGAAATATATGTAAATTAATCTTGTTAGGCCAAGGCTAAAAGTGTGAAGAAATACTTATGTGCACTATCATTGTAGACTAAGAGAATTTATCATTTATGTAATCCTAGGGGTATGTTCATGTAAACCTAAGGGTCCATTTCATATTTTATCATTAGTAGTATTGTTTAATCCACCTTTATGGATAACCTTGCTTAAAGGGTGTAATTTATTTTTATTTATTGTAAGATAACCTCAAGGTCAAGTCAATGTTGGCTTGAGGTTAAAATTTCATTGGGGTTATGGTATCACTATAAATACTTCTCAATGAGGATCCATTTGTAATATAAGTGTAAACAAAATGTGTTATATTGGTATGCCTAAGGGAATCCACCTTCTATCTCTTCTTATCATCTCCCTTTGGCTATTTAGTTAATTTACTATTATTATATTTTTCAATCACTTGTATTTATTTTTACATGTCATTATGATGAAATCACATTTTGTTAGGAATATTCTAGTTAAAATAATCACATCCACATAAATATTGCAATAAAAATAGTAATTCATGAAAGAAAAAATATTTCAATACAAAATGGAAATGCAAATATATACATACATATATCTATATATATATATTAATCTCACAAAATTGTTAATATAGAATCATTGGCCTCTTTAAGGGGGAAACCTCCTAATAGAACTTTGACTCAATATGCAAAAAGGTACATCCATATATGTCTGTCATATTTTTAAAGACTCTTCATAACCCTACCTAATGCTCAAAAGTTGGCTTACATGAAAAATGCCACCTAAGCTAGAATATTCTACCAAACAAAATAATTACATTCTTTATAACAATTACATTAAATGGTGCCACTTGTCTAAGCACCTCTAGTGTCACAAACTATTACAAAACATTACAAATTATCATTAGGATGGGATCCCCACATTAGAAAGGGGGTTATTACATAATAGTCTTAGGATGGGTCCTAACATGCCCTTCCCCTTCAAAATTTTTCCTCAAAGCTGAATATGAGGAAATTGTTATTGGAGTTGATTAAGGGACTCCCATGTAGCATATTTAGGTTGTAATCCTCACCATTGAACAAGAACCTCAATGATGACATAGTGGTGAACGGTGCACAATATCCTATCCAAAATTATTTCTAGTTTGAGAATGATGGATCCTTCCTCATCCAATTATGGAAATATGGATTGAACATGTACCTTGTTTCCAACAACCTTCTTCAGGGAAGAGACATAAAAAACTAGACGGATCCTGGAAGTGGTTGGAAGGGCCAATTTGTAGGTTTTGGAACCAATCCATTATAACATGTCGTAGGAATCATAGTATTTGAATGTAATTTTATGGCATCCATAAATTTGGAGAGATAATTAATTGTATGGCTACTTGTAGAGAAAAACCATGTCTCTTATTTTCAAGTTGTGCTTTGAACAATATTGATTAGCTTGCTAACACATACGCTTCTAGGCTAGTTCAATATTTACCTTAAGTTGTCATAAGATGACATCATTCTAGCTGAGAGTGGAATAGATAGCTTAAACCTTGAAATTTTTGAAATGTAGGAGGGTTTTGGTGGAGGAAGACCGTATATTGCTTCAAATGGGGTCACCTTGGTAGCAGTATGATATGAAGTATTATACCACCATTTGACCAAAGGGAGCCATTTAGCCCATTGTATAGGATGTTCTAATGCAAATAAATGAAGGTAGGTTTTCAATCACTTTTTAACAATTTTAGTTTAGCTATAATTCTGAGGGTGAAAGGCCAAAGTTATTTTTATTTGTTTGCCCTATAACTGAATCAGTTCCTGCCAAAAGTGACTAGTAAAAGTAGGGTCCTTATTTGACACAATATATTTGGGTATTCCATAAAGTCTAAAAATATTTGGGCAACTACAGAGGTTGTGTAGGTATGGGATAAGGAACAAAAATGAGCATGCTTTGTGAAATGATCCACTACCACAAAAATAATTGATTTTCCTCCTACCTTGGGTAACCCTTTAATGAAATCCATGGAAATACATTGTCACATTTGTTCTAGAATTTGAAAGGATTGAAGGGTTTAGGAGCACACACAGTTTCACCTTTTATTCTTTAGCACCTATCACATTCTCCCATAAAATTTTGAATATCCCATTTCATTCCCTTCCATATGAAGGTACACTTGGTCCTTTCATAGGTATTTAGAAACCCAGAATATCTCGTTGTTGATGATGCATGCATTTATTTCAAGATGAATTCTCGCATTTGTTATTTTTGAGGAATGACAAGTATATAATTATATATCAAGTATTAACCATACCAAGTGTATCCAAGGAAATGATTAGGCTTTGAGTGGAGCTTGTTCATCAAAGTTTGAAAACCATAATCTTTGGCTATTTCTTATTTGAGATGGTTGATCCATTAAGGAAGTGGTGTAGATATAGCATTTAACATTCCTTGATATTTATACTATCAAGATAGTACATCGACCACTACATTCTCCTTTCCTTTTTTATATGTGATTTCATAATCATATATGAATAGTACATCGACCACTATTTTTGGGATGTGGCTACCCTTTGTTCCAAGTACTTAAGACTCTGATGTTCATTCTTTATTGAAAAGTGACACCCAATAATATATGGCCTCCAATTATTAGTAGCATGTAAAATGACTAAAATCTCTTTTTCATAGGTATATTTGCCTAAATTTTATCTTGAAATTTCTCATTAATGAAGGTCAATGGCCTTCCTTCTTCCATTAAAACTACCCTAATTCCATTGCCAATAGCATCACTTTTAATTACAAAAGGTTTAAAAAATCAGGTATTTATAACATGGGGGTGGTTTTCATGGCTTGATTTAATTCCTTGGAAAATTTCTCTATTGTTTCTAACCAAATAAAGGAATTCTTTCTCAACATGGATGTTAAAGGAGTCGTTATCTTTCCATAATTTTACATAAATTAATGGCAATATCCTGTGAGTCCCAAAAATCCTCAAAGTCCCTTTAGGGTTTGAGTCTTTGGTCATTCTTGAACAAATTGAATATTTTTAGGATTGACTTTAACTCCTTATTTGGTAACAATGTGACCCAAATACTCTACTTCTTACAACTCGAAAGAACATTTTGACCTCTTGGCATAAATTTGATTCTTAGACAAAATTTGTAGGGTCTAATCCAAAATCTAGAGATGCTCCTCCCAAGAGTGACTATAAATTAGAATATCATCAAAGAAGACTAGAATAAATTTGTGAAGGAAGGGCCTAAAAATAGAATTCATCAAAATCTAAAAAATGGAGGGTGCATTGGTTAAACCAAATGGCATAACCAAGAATTCATAGTGCCCTTCGTGAGTCCTAAAAGTATTTTTAGGAATGTCATCTTCCTTGATTCAAATATGATGGTATCCCGAGCATAAATGAAATTTTGAAAAATATTGACCACCATGCAACTCATCTAACAACTCATCAATTACTAGGATAGGAAATTTATCTTTAAAAATTATTTTAGTTTCTATGAAATCCACATAAAATGCAAAGACCCATCCTTTTTCCATGCCAACAATACTGGAGAAGAATAGGAACTAATGTTGGGGTAAATAACCCCTACAATAAGAAGTTCCTACACCACCTTTTCAATTTTTTATTTCTAAACATATGGGTACCTATAGGGGTAGACATTTGGAGGAAGACTACCTAGAATAATTTGAAATACATGGTTGTGAGTTCGACGAGGGGGTAGTCCTTTGGGTTCTTCAAATATTGACACATTTTTGCAATTAAAGTTGTAATTCCTCATGTTGTTCCTTTTTCCCATCATCCAAAGCTTGCATAGTAAATAGTTGGTTCACCACCCCATGGGTTGAATTTTTTAATAGTTTCTCCATCCTATGAGATGAAACAAGTTGAGTAACCCTTGACTTCATGCCCCATAAGGTATACTATGTTCCCTACTGGCTAAATTTCATTCATAACTCAAAAAAATACCATTATACTAGACCCAAAATTCTTAGCCACTCTGCTCCCAAAATAACATCACACCCACCTAGGGGTAAGGTAAACACATCCACCTTGATATTATATTACCATATTTGTATCTTGACATTTCAACACTTTCCCTTACAAGGCCAAGTGCCTCCATTGAAAATCATGACTTCAAAGGAGTTACAAGTATTAATATAATAGTTCCCCTATTTTCCACCCTTGGGATAATAAATTTATGCATTCTCCCATAGTCAATAAGAATTATTACCTGTTATCCCTTTAAGCATCCTATCACCTTCATGCTTTGGGGAGTTGATATACCTACGAAGGCATATACTAAATTTTTTATTGTAATTATTCTAGGGCTTTTGGTTGTTATGTGTATTCCTCTTCTTTATAATCCTCTTCCACCTCTACAGAGTATGTGGTTGTTGTCTCATATACATTTTTGGTGTACATATTTATGTCCTAGGGAGTACTTCTCATCACAATTATAACATAGCCCTTAGGCTCTTCTAGCATCCATATCTTCTCGTATAATTTTTGTATGGTAGGATATTTGTTGGGAGGATTTGATGTTGGCTTGGATGAAAAAGGTGGTTGGGATTAAGAAAATTTAGAGGTGCATCCTTGAGCCTTAAATTTTTCCTCTGTTTTTCCAGCCAATGCTATGGCCTACTATAATGTGTATGGCATTAATATTTTAACTTTAGCTTTAATGTCATCCTTCAAACCACTCATAAAACAACTTTGGAAGAATTTGGGAATTAAACCAATGGTATGATTGGCCAAATTTTCAAACTAAAAATGATAGTCTCTAATAGCTAAATTTTTCTTGAGTTTATAAAGGACTCTTGTAAAGTTTTCATATTCACTAGGACCAAATCGAGTGATTAGTTGTTGCTCAAATTCAATCCAAGTAAGATCAGGTTTTTCTTTTCTAAGCCACTAAAACCATTGTAGTAAATTTGATTTAAAATTTAAAGAGGTAATTTTGAGGTGTATATATTGAGGAACATTATGAATATTAAAATATAATTTTTCTTGACACAACCATCCCTTTGCATCCTTTCCATAAAACTTAGAAAAGTTTTATTTGGGAAGTTTAATTCTACTATTATTGTGGGCTTCCCATTATTGATTGTTAGGTCCTTCATCCTTATGTTCATGAGAACAAAATCAACCATATGTGTGGGTGTTACTAGTTAAACAATATTCCAAGTCTATAATTCTTTTAATTAATTCCTCCTTCACTTCCTTCTATTCCCATACCACATAATCCGAGTCATGTAAAGATCCAAATGCATCCCTTAACCGATTTAAACCATCCTTTAACTAACCTCCCAAAGGGTCTTCCCATGAATTTACTTGAGCAATAAATTTTTAATCTATTTTTTGTGCCTTTTTTGTTCCCTAGTTCCTATAGCCATACTCTTTGATTTTTAACCTTCTAAGGATACTTACTAAAAACAAAAATACTATTTTCATAGTTATTATTTTTAGTAATGATCCCCAAAATGTGTTCAGGTGCTATGTATCAAAATGATCACCTTGAAAAGATGATCAAAATGTGATAGGTCTCTAGATTGATCTTCTTAGTATAGGCTAGGTCTTCAAATTGATCTTTTTTTAAGGGAAGTGTATTTAAGTATCATATGTTTTTCTCCTAGAGTCTTGGTTCACTCAAAAAATTGATGTTCATTCGACAACCCCTTAGCAGACTCTGCAATGTCTATTATTGATAGTATTTTGTCTAGATTTGTATCTCACTATTTTTTATGGTTGTATTGGCAGACTCTGTTACTAAGAATTGACCTAACTATTATGATTTTTTAACTATAATAGAAAATTGACTCTAGTAGAATTTTTCTTGATTGTTACTAACTCTGACACTTGGATAATATTATACCTAACTATTACTGACTACTACCCTAAAAAAACCTATCTTGACTTTTACTTTTACCAAAAATTCTTTCAACTATTTTAGTATGGTTATTTCTATGATATTGTACAATTTTTATGGTAGGATTTTTGGTTTTAGATTTAACATTCAACAAAATAATGGTACTATAGGCCAAGGTGTATACATTGTCTATAGCCCTCTATTATACTACAATGATGAATGTGCTTGGACCAATATTTTAGGCCACTACTCAAGGAGGATTGCATGCATACCCTTGAGCACACTACTTGCCTCTCTAATAGTATGAGAGGGTGATCTTATCAAGTGTTGTGATCGATGCACTATGGATAGACACATGATCAAAAAACTTCCTATGGTTAAAGGTTTCTTCTAATTCTAGTAGGATCTCCTAATATACCCAAAGATACATGGGATCTCAAGTTTATATATGGATGTTGTCTAAGGCTTGGGTATTATAGCATGATCGCCCCTCACTTCACTAGATGCTTTATGGGTAATCTAGCTTAGCCAATAATGATAGCTCCTTCATGATATTTTCACACCCCTATACAAGATTTCTAACCTATTAAACTAAAACAAAAAAAATAATTATATTTTAGTAACATAATAAGAAGAAAAATAAAAACATGGGGAATTAATACCTAACAGTCAAAATGGTAGGGCAAAAACTATTGCATTCAGACTGGAACACGACCCTAGAAAGTACTCTTTATACCACTTGTTAGGAACATTCTAGTTAAAATAAGCATATCCACATAAATATTGCAATAAAAGCCATAATTTTTCAAAGAATAAAATTTTGCAATACAAAATGGAGATGCAAATATATATATATATATATATATATATATATTACAAAATCACAATATAGAATTGTCGACCTCTTTGATCAGCAACCTCTTAACAAAAATTTGATACAATATGCAAAAATATACATCCATCTATGCCCCTTTCATTTTTAAAGACTCTTCATAACCCTACCTAATGCTCAAGATTTGGCTTACATGCAAAATTCCATCCAAGCTAGAATATTCTACCAAACAAAATAATTACATTCTTTATAATAGTTACATTAAATGGTGCCACTTGTCTAGGTTCCTCTAATGCCACAAACTATTACAAAATATTATAAAATATCATTAGGATGGGATCCCCACATTAGAAATGGGGTTATTACATAATAGTGTTAGGATGGGGTCCTAACATGTTTAAGAATATTGTGAATTTGAACATGGTATCATAGTGAGGTCCAAAGATATATCATGCATTAACAAAAGATAATATTTTAAGGTGATCAAAGGTATCATATCTTCAAGCATCAAGTTATTCTTGTTTCAAAATAAAACTTAAATTTTGAATTAATTTTCCTACCTTTATTTTGGAACAAAAATTGGACATCGTTCCATCCATTTCACATGTAGACCATACATTCTCACCATTGTGTCTCCATAAATTCTAGCACAAAAAATATGAATAAGGTGGTGTGGAGGATGTATGATCAAGAATAAAGATAAAATAAAATATAAAATGTAATATCCTTCTATAAATAATAAATATATCAAATACATGTAAAATTACGCATATATAGATATAGTAGCCACCTTCTAGAAATCCATATTTGTCCAACACATGTAAATTGTTTATACTTCTAAAAAATTCATTAATGGAAGCCAACTTCTAGATGGCTTCCCAATCTACCTATATTTAATTTAGCCTTATCTCTTATTCTCTTTAAAGGCCATGATCTTGTCTATATATAGATATTGGGAATAAAGGAAGCACATTTGGAGTTCCACATCAGTTAGTATCAAATCAATCATTCTTGCCCTATCTTAGGAATTTCTCCTTACCTTTATGTTCTTCTTTCATTCCATAAGTATTTACTCTTTTTATTCATTTAGCCCTTTGATTATGAGGTTGTATTCTCATCCAATATTGTGTCATTTCTATTAAAATCTACAACATCACCATCTAGAACAATCTAATTCAATGCATGTTTAATATCCTGATAGTACAACTATAATTGCCTTAATTTCTTCTCAAGCTCAAACCACTACAAGCCTTATCTAATATCTAGTAAATGTTATGAATATGGGAGGAATACCCCTAGACTCCAATATTGCCTAATTTCTAGTGAAGTGTAGAAATTTTGATAGGGAATAAGTTAGTATAAATTTTGAGCCTTGCTTGCATAGAGGAAAATTTTCTCAACATGCTCTTCTCAAGCATCATCCCCTTCAAGACTGATGTCCAATCATTTGGTATCTACTTCAAACACTCTTTTCTATGTATCTAATGATAGAGTTAAACCTATTATCATAGTATCTACTCCATATATGTTTTGGTGCAAGCACCCACCAAAATACCTCTATCAACCTCATATGGCTTTCTTAGCATGTTGAAATTGAGGATAATATGGTTTAAAGGGAAAACATTTTCTATTGTCATTACCTATAACTCTATTGCAATACACTTATAGTCTAGGAAAACTTGGAACACTTCACCATTTCCCACCACCTACATGCCCAATGGCTTGTCCTTTCATGACTAGATTTCTCCTTATTCTTGATCTTATTTTTGCAAAAATCCCTCCTACATCCTTTGTTTCCCATATAAATTTGGCATAAATAATCTACCACAATAGCCACCACCCACATTTGCAACCCTCATTTCACCTCTTGTACCCTCTACCACTCATGGCCCTTGTGTGCCACCTCCTACATGAACCAGCATTGTTGACTCCTTACCACAAAGGTACCTTTCGATGGCCCATATGTATCCTCCTTGTTCCATGTGTTCCCAACATATGTCTAACACTCCTACCACCTAGTGCGGCCTCTTTTCCTGATGACCAACTCTCGACATTATTCCTTGGACATGTCACTCTACTTCAGGATAATAAGTGGATAAGTGATAGTCATAATGAGTACACAAAGTAATGCATGGAGGAACTTTCTAACAAGGACAAGTTATACAGGTTTTTTCCTCAAGGATTTGTGCTTTTTGGTAGCTCACATGTCATTATGCATGGGCATGTACTTGTATTTGGTTCCAATTAAATCAAGAAAATTTAAGTCATTTGGTCCTTCTATTATTGTTTTTGAGCTAGCCTTCAATGGATGGTCAGATTCCAAGCCACTAATACCAAAGTGGGACCAATAAATCTAGACCTAGAGCTTGCAATAAATATGGTATAATTACCACTTGTGTGGAATATACAAGCCAATACATGCATTTTTAGTTGAATATCCTACCTTCATAGTACAAAAACTCTTTGACATCTTATTTCAATGCCTTTTCGCCATCACATGTATGTCCAAATATATGAGGCCCATATATAATTTTTTTGAAGCATATTCCATCATAATATTTTGATGCAGGAGCATCCAAGGGCAGCAGAGCAATCCTGTACAAACCAACAGGGAAAGAAGCTATGGCCAAGGGAAGGTCACGAAATCGTGACCAAATCAAGAAGCAGGGCAACGACAGGCGGAGGGTCGCGAAATCGCGACATACAACCAGGGCAGAGGCTACGGTGGGTGAAGGGTCGCGAAATCGTGACATGTCACGATTTCATGACATGTCACAAAATCACAGCATACAACCAAGGTAGAGGCTACGGCGGGCGAAGGGTCATGAAATCATGACATGTCACGATTTCGTGACATGTCACGAAATCGTGGCATACAACCAAGGCAGAGGCTACGGCGGGCGGAGGGTCGTAAAATTATGACATGTCACGAAATCGTGACCGCAATGGAGGCAGGGGCTATGGCAGTACAGAGGGTCCCAAAATTGCGACATGTCATGATTTCACGACATGTCGCAAAATCACAACCGCAACGGAGGCAGGTGCTACGACAGAATGGAGGGTCATGAAATTGCGACCGCAGCTTAAGAACGAAGGCGCAGCAAAAAGACATCGTGATATCGTGACATGTCACGATATCGTGACCAAAGCAGAGGAAAGGGGGACTCGATGGAAATACGTCACGATATCATGACAGGTAGCATTTTTGCGACGAAATATGAGCCGAAGACCAAGAGGCGAAAAGTGACACATGGTGAACACCTGGGCAACAAAGCGACACGGGGAGGCGAATGAAATGTTTGGGAAGAGGAAACGAAGGGCCGCTAGCTGGAAATGGAGCGTCACCTAAGAACCTTTAAAAAGGGAAACAAAGGCATGCAAAAGGGATGGAAGATTAATTGCAAAATCGAGAAGATAATCACGTGGTATTTCCAGCTTGGAGAAGTGCAAAAAATATGCCATTCTTTTGTGACTTAGGAATAAACAGTCGTGATTGCAATTTTTTGACTGGGATTGTAATATTCGTCTGCATGCGAATAAATGAAACTATTCTCTTTTTCTATGTAAATACGATGTTGTGACTGTAACATTCGACTGCGTGCGAATGAATAAAATTGTTCTTTTCTTCTCTGTGAATGTGGTGCCATGACTGTAATGTTCGGCTGCATGTGAATAAAATCAAAATGTTTTCTTTTTTCTGTGATACTAGCTCTCGATCAAGTGGTATCAGAGCGAGTGATTCTGAGTGTACAAACAGAACGCCGAACATGAGGTAGTTTGCACCAGGATCTGTGGAAGGATTCTGAGAAGAGAGAACGGGAGTGCCTGAGTAGTGTAACAGAGAAATCGTGAGCAGGATGCCTCCAAAAAGAAATCGTGTCCGTGGGAGAAATGTGGCGCAGGATGAATATTTTAGAGCATTGCAAAGACAAATGCAAGCCCTGCAGGAAGAATTGCGAAAAAGGACCGAACCTAAGGGAGAAGAATAGAGTGACGATGAAGCCTGGGAAACTGAGGGTCCGTCAGATGATGAAGATGCATTGGATCCTTTTGAAGCTAGACTGTTGAAAGCTCTATCTCAGGCCAGGAAGAGACCAAATTTTGATGTCTCTACATATTCTGGGCACCTCAACCCAGGAGAGTTGATTGACTGGATCAACGATATGGAAGAATACTTTGAGTATGAGGAGGTGGAAGATCCAGACCAGATAAAATTTGCAAAAACAAGATTAAAAGGCCATGCTAGTTTATGGTGGAAAGGAATACAACTCGAAAGAAATAAAAATGGAAAGGATAAAATAACCAGATGGGACCGAATGGTGGAGAAGCTGAAGAGACAATTTATTCTTGCGGATTACGAGTTGGACCTGTTGAGGAGAATGCAGAGTCTGAGGCAAGAAGGCAAGTCTGTCTAAGAATACACAGAAGAATTCTACAAGATCTCCATCAGAACTGGCCATTCGGGGGCTAATAAGGAGAAGGTAGCTAGATACATCAACGGGTTGAGAATGAACATTCAGGAAGAGCTTAGCTTGATCAGAATAGCCACCATAGAAGATGCATACCAGTTGGCCTTGAAGGTAGAAGAGAAACTAAATAGAAGATTCGAAGGCAACCAGAGAGGAAGGGATCGTGGTGGAAGAACCGATGGAGGAAATTATCGAGACCAGAAGAAGACTGGGGAAACAAGCAAACCCTAGGAACAAAAAAAGGAGAATACCTACCACCCACGTGATCAGAACAATGACTACCAGAGAGGAAGAGGTAGACCTGGACATGGGTATGGAAGAGTTCCATGGAACCTGTTTCCAGTGTGGAGAAGGACACCGGTCATACGAATGTCCTCAATACTAAGAAAGGATGGACAGGAGACCTAAGGGTCATGCCAGAGCTGCTGTGGCAGATGAAGGTGCATAGTCAGAACACTCTAAAGAGGCAGAAGGAGGAGAAGTTTTGATGATGAAAAGAACACTGTTGAATAAGGAAAAAGAACCGGAACGAGAGGAAGAGACTGCTCCGCACAAGGTGCAAATGTGCAGGGAAGGTCTGCAATGTTATCATTGATAATGGTATCACAGACAACTTAGTTTCAGAAGAGATGGTTACTAAGTTGAATTTGGGGAAGAGGAAGCACCCACATCCATATCGGATTTCATGGTTGCAGAAAGACCACAGAGCACTTGTCAATGAACAGTGCTTGGTCAAATTTCACATTGGGAATTATCAATATGAGGTCCTATGTGATGTATTGCCAATGGATGCTTGCCATTTGTTGTTGGGAAGACCATGGCAATTTGACATACGTGCAGTGCACGATGGGCATGCAAATACGTACTCTCTAATGAAGGATGGAGTACGTCACAAATTGAAGCCACTGAAGGAAGTGGATGAGAAAGTGTGTAGTAGTGCCAGAATCTGCCTGGTGGAAGGAAGACAGTTTTTGGAAGGTCTAAAGAGGGATTCAATGTGTTATGCATTAATCCCTACTATTAAGAAAGAACAGTACATAGATGTTCTAGCAGATGTCGAACACCTGTTAGAAGAATTTCCAAACATCATATCAGACAATGTGCCTGAGGGTTTACCACCGATGAGAAAGATCAGTCACCACATTGATTTGGTACCCGGATCTAGTTTACCCAACAAGGCAGCCCACAGAATGACTCCTGTGGAAAGTGAGGAGCTGAGCAGACAAGTCCATGAAAGGGACTGATTCAAGAAATCCTGAGTCCATGTGCGGTACCTACGATGACTAGCACCAAAGAAGGATGGGGATTGGAGGATGTGCACAGACTCTCGAGCTATAAATAAGATCACCATCAAATACAGATTTCCATTACCAAGGATGGATGATATTATGGACTATTTGAGTGGAGCCAAGTACTTCACCAAGATTGACCTGAAGAGTGGCTACCATCAGATTCGGATTAGAGAAGGAGATGAGTGGAAAACTACTTTCAAAACCAGAGAAGGTTTATATGAGTGGTTGGTCATGCCATTTGGGCTAACCAATGCACCAAGCACTTTCATGCGGTTGATGAATGAAGTGTTGAAGGAGTTCTTAGGCAAGTTTGTTATTGTCTATTTGGATGACATTTTGATATTCAGCAGAACCCTGGAAGAGCACTTGATGCACATCAGGAGGGTTTTTGAGAAGTTGAGGGAAGAACAGGTTGTTGATCAACTTGAAGAAGTGCCATTTTGTGAAGAAGGAGTTGGTATACCCGGGATTTGTCATCTCGGTTGAAGGTCTAAAAATGGACCCGAGAAAAGGTGAGGGCTATCATTGAATGGCCTACTCCAAGAAGCACTTTTGAAGTGAGATCATTTCATGGTTTAGCTAGTTTTTACAGGAAATTCATTAGAAATTTTAGTAGTATTTGTGCACCCCTTACAGAAACAATGAGAGGGGATAGGAAATACTTTAAGTGGACCTTGGGAGCTGACAAAAGCTTTGATATGTTGAAGAATAAGTTCACTGAGCAACCTGTTTTAGCACTTCCAAATTTTAATAAGGTATTTCATGTAGCTGAACAAACTGCCTCGCATTCTGTTTGCACACTGCGAATGAATAAAAACTGTTCTTTTCTTCTCTGTGAATGTGGTGTCGTGACTGTAATGTTCGGCTGCATGTGAATAAAATCAAAATGTTTTCTTTTTCTCTATGATACTGGATCTCGATCATATTTCCTGATGCCATT
This sequence comes from Wollemia nobilis, assembly GCA_028583015.1. NCBI lineage: Eukaryota > Viridiplantae > Streptophyta > Pinopsida > Araucariales > Araucariaceae > Wollemia > Wollemia nobilis. Next base: position 1,063,914 of record JAQPPZ010000910.1, read on the forward strand.
GGTTAGAAAAGGAATCTTCTCCCTCCTTTTTGCCCAATGAGATATTGTTTTCTTGCATTTTGATTCAAATTATTTTTTAGTATAGACTTATTTATACTCATTGGAAATAATTTTTTGAGGCCTATCCAGTGGTAGTCAAGTTTTTTAGTTTTGTAAAGGTCTAATATACCTAGTGGTGCATCAAAGTTTTTGTTGTAATAGGGAGTGATTTCTTAGTAGTACCCAATACTCCTAAACACAAAAACAATGAACTACTCTATAACACCTACCCCGTTTCAACCTTCCCCTTGGCATTGACTAGAAGGACTGTGGTTTCCAATTTGGTAGAGAAAATGGTAGAGTTAGCCATCATAGTTAGTGAATTAGAGAATAAGATAAATAATATTCATATCTAAACAAATGTTAAAATAAACACTCACCCTCAAGACAAATGAAAGTTAAAATCTATGATGTCTCTAAGGATCCTAAAGTCCTTAATAGTTGGATCATATACATGGAAAATTGATTTACCTTTAGTTAAACTCTCGAATAGGACAAGGTCTCTTTTACCAAGTTAAAGTTTTGTAGAGTTGCTAAAATCCTAATTTTTAGTGATAAAATGCATAAAATCCTATCACCACATGGGATGAAATAGTTGTTGCCTTGAAGGCCACCTTTTATCTCCCTAACTATGATAATGAATTTTTCATTCAATGGCTTTGCATAATACAAGGAAGCCATATGACAATGTGGGATTATATTTATCAATTCAATAGGTTATGCATCTTGCTTTGCATGCTAGGTCTAGCACCCACTCTCATCATGAAGTTCATGAGTGGAATTCAAGAGAACTTGTTTAGGGATTTGAAATATATTTCCTTTGTGACACTTGATATGACTTTTAATCAAGCATAAATAGTAGAGAAGCTTGAGGCACAATCAAGGGGATCTTCATAGTCTAGCTCACTAAGAGTTTTCAAACCCTTTAGTCAACAACAACAAGTATGAAAGATGTAAAAATATACTTCTTTCTCCACTTCTTATTCCTATTTTTTCTTCTCCTTACCTATATCTTATTCTCTTCCTCCTTCTTCATCTCCTTCTCAAAATCCTTCTCCTTTCTTTGATGTTAACAATTTTTATACTTATTGTAATAATAAGGATCATGAAAAGTTTGATTGTTTTTAGTTAAAGAAAAATAATTTGATTGTACAGTCTCCCAAATATGAGGAACAAAATAATGATTCCACAAAGACTTATGGAGAATAAACCTATGATGAGTTAAATAATAGACTCAACAATGTCACCTTACTCAATCATCATTCTTATGTAAGGGAGACATGACTCTTTATTCATCGTATGTGCTCATCTTACTAAATATTTTTTTGTAGATTGTATCATCAACAGTGGCTCATAGAAAAACTTGATTATGAAGTCCATTTTTGACAAGTTACAACTACCAATAGCCCCAAATCCTCATCCATATTCACTCGGATGGAAGGACAATAATACCATCTCAAAATTCACACAAACCTGTAAGGTGTCCTTTTTTTTCCCTAAAATTTATGGATATTGTAACTTGTGATGTAATCCTCATGGATTGTTGTGGCTTATTGCTTGGAAAACCCTATAAATATGATAGGAAGGATCATTCTAATGTATACAATAACACACACTTTACAACATGAGCATAAAATATTTCTTATTTTATGCACTAAGAACACCATACATCTAGTCCATACTAATCTCCATCAAACACAAAATATTGCATTAGTTTTTAGCAAGCCACATTACGAGGATACACAAGCAAAAGTCATATCCACTCAACATGTTGTACCTATTCAAGAAAATAATAATAAAACACTTGTAATCACTCCTATTTTTTCTCTTGTTTTTCCTGCTCATGCTCCTACTCAAGCTTTTATACATATCTTTTAGCATTGTACTCCCTCCATATTGTAGTATTTTCATATCCAAGATGCATATCGTCTATTTTATGGTGGTAATTTTGGCAAGCCACCCACACTACCTCCTTTAAAACAATTTTTATTTGCTCAAATTCTTTAGCAACCACAATTTATGGACGAGTGTTATATTCATCTTGGAGGAAGCACTTGGTTTTATTTGGGTACCCATCATCACAAAGATTCACCAGATACACCTTGGTTATTCCAACTCCCACATTAAGCATGTTGGTTCTCTCACCAAATGGATCATAATTTTCCTTCTCTTTTATACACATTAGAGTCCAATGATTTAGTTGTTGGGAGGAATGATGAAGAATGAAAGACATAAAATAAAATGTAAAATGTAATAGCCTTCTATAAAATAATAAATATATCAAATACATGTAATATTAGGCATATGCATATATAGTAGCCACCTCCTAGAAAGGCCATATTTGGATAGCATATGCATATTGTTTAGACAAATTCTAGAAAGGCCATAGTTATATAGTACATGTATATTGTATAGACAACTTCTATAAAATTCATTAATGGAAGTCAACTTCTAGATGGCTTCTCAATCTACATGCATTTAATTCAGCCTTATCTCTTATTATTTTGCAAGGCCATGAGCTTGTCTATATATAGATATTGGAAATAAATCAAGAACATTTGGATTTCCACATCAACATAATGATAGGGTCATACAGTTTGAGCTAAGAGAAGATGAGTTCTAATTCCATCAATTTTTCTTGTTACTATCACATCAAAATTATTATTTATGGAAGATCCTCCTATTTCACTTGCCAAAAGGGAATGGCACAATGACAAAGGTAGTATTTTGTTGAGAGAATGTCAAAGGATCAAGTCACCAAGACTCAACCACTTTTTAAGGCATTTTTTTAATGATGTGTTCATACATGCCAAGAAATTTGTTTTGCAACTCTACTCCTAAAAGGAAGTGATTTTATGGTGGTTTGACCTCTTCTTTGCTCATATGAGTCATTGGTTTGAATCATAGAAAGCAATTTTTTTATAAAAATTCTTGAATAAGACATTAGGACTTCCCATCCTCCATCCTCTTAGATCCACCTCTATGATGCAATGGTCAGAAAACTTCCTTATAGCACTTAGGTCAATGATTTGATTCCCACAAGTAATTTTTTAAGAAGATCCTCTCCTATTTTATGGATGACATATGCACCATATGAAATATGATATTACTTAAACTTAACTTCATGTGTTGCATAGTGGTTGGAAAGGTTGTTGAGGGAAGATTTAATTTCAAAAATCAATGTTGATATCTTTTTTGCTCCAAGTTATGTCGATGCACAATATTCAATTTGTTTTCTCTCTACCTTGATTAAAGTGAGTATTCATGGTGTATTTATATGCACTCTAATTTACAATCAAGATGTCTTGGTCTTAATCTCTATCAAATCCAAACCCATCAAATCAATTATCAATTCATTAATTTATCAATCCCCAATTTAATTAAAAAGTATCCAATCCAATGGCACCAAGTGGTATATTTTCATTCATCAAAAAAAATTGAAGGTTTGGCAATTTGATTTTTTCTAATTTAAGTGTTAATATATCAAATCCTCTAGAGGCCATATGTTTTACATATGGAAGTGTTTAGAGCCTATTTTTTCTAAATTACATGGTTTTCCAAGGTCTACATAGTGGTGACATTAGTTTTTAGACCTATTATAGTTATATTTAAGGTTTTATGTGTGAAATATATTCCTTAGAGTATGTTACTCACCTCAATGAACAAAATAATAGAACTTTGTTAGTTAAATTGGAAAAATTATATACAACCAAGAATATCTAATTCATCTTTATTAGTGAACCAGAAGAACATCTCAATGATCATGAACTTCGTAAGAGAAAGGAGGAAGCTCTTGGACTCTTTTTTATGTTAGTGGAACTAGATGTACTTTTCTACATTAGAGTGAAAATCAATCCTATTGAGGTATGGTCTACTTTGAAAGATATCTATGGAAAATTAAGTGTTAGTGAAGTTAAAAAATAGATATAAAGGCTTCTAATCTCAAAATTTTGACTTTTAGTAATGCTAAAGACTACATTTCCCACTTCAAAGCTCTAAAATTTTATCTAAGTATGGTAGGATGAAACATAAAAAGTGATGAAGAGTATGTCAAATCTATTACTTCCAATATTTATCCTTCATTTTATATGGTTGGCTTGTTTCTTTAAGTAAATGCTATGACTATTAAGTATCCACAACCCATCTCTCTTGAATGACTTTTCAAGAATCTAATCCATTATGAAGTAGCAATAAAAAAAAGTGGACCTCTTTCTCATACACAAGCTCACCCAAGAGAATTTAAATCAATGGAATCTAAGGCTCAGTTTCTGAAGAGTAAGTATAAAGTTTAAAAGAAGTTAGATACTTGTGGGTATTGTAAAATTAAAGGACACTCCACAAAAAAATATATTACAAGGCTAAAGAAGATCAATATAAAATTCTATAGTGGTAGACACAGGTTTTTTAATGATGAATATGAGGATGAAAATGGTAAAGCAAAGACCCAATAGAGCATCCATTATGGGGGGAGGGTGTTACCTCTAATGCCTTATCTCCTTGGGCCCCTTAGCTTGGATCATGTGGAAGTTTAAATATGTGTAATTTAATCTTGTTAGGCCAAGGCCAAAAGTGTAAAAGTGCTTATGAGCACTATTAATGTAGCCTATGGGCATGTGATTAGGTAATTTTATGGGCAGTCATCATTTATGTAAGCCTAAGGGCCCATTTCATATTTCATCCTTAATGGTATTAGTTAATCCACTTTTATGGATAACCTTGCTTAAAGGGTGTAATTTATTATTATTTTATTGTAAGTTAACCTCAATATCAATTCAATGTCGACTTGAGGTTAACCTCTCATTAGGGTTTTGGTATCACTATAAATACCCCTCAATGAGGATCCATTTGTAATATAAATGTAAATAAAATATGATATAATGGAGTGAATAATGGCACCCACCTTCTATCTCTTATTGATATTGCCCTTCATTCCTTTACTTTGTTTACAACTGTTATATATTTTTATTCACTTTTTCTACATATGATTTTGGTGAATGCATATTTCAAAAAATTTCAATAGAATATTATGGATTCAAACTAGGATTCAATGTATAAAAAGGAGTAGGTAAGGCTAATAAGTTAGATTGGGAATCAATGGTATTGGATGCACTCTCACTAGGAAAATTTTAGAAGCACTCTCACTCTCTTTCGACCTTGTTATCATCCCATTGTGTTCATATAGGTGGAAACCACTACTTATGCTTGTGGAGTCAATTTCAACATCCCTTGCGATCTTTGTGGTTATTTTTCCATACTATCTTCACACTGTCATTTTGTGAGACACTTTGATTTGAAGGGGTTCTTCTTCAGTGACCTTTATTCATGGTTCACAACCTTGATCTGTGTCACAAGCACCAGTTTGGGAGCAATATTTTATTCAGTTCAGCAATGAGGCTCTACCTTTTTTGAGACATCGGATGGATCCTTTGTAGGCTTCTTTATGGAAGTTGTCCTAAGAGAGGTTGAAGAGGATATCTTCCTTCCTATCCATTCTCCATGCACATCCTTCTTATTCTTCTTCTATTAAGGCAGGTAGTTTTCTCCCTTGGAGTTTTTTATCATTCCCTTGTTTTATTGTTTGTCCATAAGTTTTGGACCTTGTTAACATCCCATTGTGTTCATATAGGTGGAAACTACATACTCATGCTTGTGGAGTCATTTTGGACTACCCTTGTGATTTTTGTGGTTCTTTCTCCATATTCACACTTCTTTTTGTGAGACACTTTGGTTTTAGGGGAGTTTTCTTTAGTGATCTTTCTTCTTTTTGATCACATATTGTACATGAGTACCTTATCAGTTCTTGTTTTCAGGACTCATACTTGTGGATATGCCACTTTTTTTAGTTTTGTTGTTTTTCACTACCTCCTAGTATCACTTAAGGGGGGTGTTAGTATATCCTAGTTTTTTTTCCACAAGTTTTGGACCTTGTTATCAGCCCATTGTGTTCATATAGGTGGAAACCACATACTCATGCTTGTGGAGTCATTTTGGACTACCCTTGCAATTTTTTGTGGTTCTTTCTTTGTCCTATCTTCACACTCCTTTTTTTGAGACACTTTTGGTTTTAGGGGAGTTGTGAACTTTATTCTTTTTTATCACATATTGTACATGAGTACCTTATCAGGCCTTGTTTTCGGGACTCATACTTGTGGATATGCCACTTGCTTTAGTTTTGTTGTTTTCACTACCTCCTAGTATCACTTAAGGGGGGGTGTTAGTATATCAAATTGTTACTAGGATAATTTGTGTGGCTAAGATTAGCTCAGTTAGTTATGATCCAATGGATCAGATTGTACACCTTTGTTATTTAAGCAAGGTCTCTTTCAATGAATAATATCAAGTTATTTAATAATTCTATCAAAAAAATCACCATATATGGAGTGTTAGTTTGAGGATAACTATGCATGTTGGATGGGGCCTAAGTGGATTGGATTTAGAAATTTAGAATGAGCATTATGGTAGGTGGTATTCTAGGTATTTGAGAACTCAATTTTAGGTTCATATATGTAGTGTAATCCATAAGGAGAGAAATAATTCTCCAACTCTTACTAATACACCTTCAACTTGTGTGTCCTCTTTAAAATCTATAGATAGCTTGTATTAGTTGATGTTACAAACTATTAGAGCCAAATTGAATCACAATCCTTTGATGTAGTAGATTAGGTTTATTCGTTCAAAGGTCTAATGTTTAAATTTATAAAGTATAGAATCCTCATAAAACTTGTATTATAGTCATGGATGTTCTCTTGGGGATTCCTTTGCCTAGCATTTAGTTGAAATAGAATAGAGTAACTATTTAAATAATTATTAAATCTCATCATGAAAGGTCCACTATAAATATCCAATTAGTGATAGAATTATTTGGGAGGATTTGGTACTATGTGATAGCTTTGTCCCTCAATGAATAGATGAATAATTAGACCATACTTCTTGAATGTGATACAAATATTTTAAAATTGATAGTTCATTCAAGTGGTCCATGAAAGTATTATTCCCATTACAATTAAGATTTGGTAGGTATTTCATAGAAGTTATATAAATTGGAGAATAAACCATTAAGTTTAAAGGTCCTTGGTAAGTTCAATCTAGAAACTATTATTGATGTCTTGGTAACACTTGAATTTAATAATTTTCAAGATCCTAACCATAAGAAATTTATGGATCATAGGACATTTGGTATTACTCCTATGGTTGTTGCATGAATGGGACCATTTACTAGTTTGGAACCACTTTATTTTGTGAGACTACTAGTCACTGAGGGATACACTATTGTTTTTTAGCATTTTAAACTAAGTATGGATATGTACGAATTTGGTTTTGATGATTAGGGTTTGAGATATAGGAATATTAGACACCCCTTATTGGTTTAGGTCTCCTTGGAATTATTAAGGGAATAGATGGTTAAAAGGCATTAGTTAGAAATAATACATGAGGTGGCCACTGGTAAAGGTAGTAGGTTTTAGAAAACTTCTAAAGTCATTTATATTCTTCACATGTTGAAGGAGCTTGTTAATTTTGAGTGATACTTTAGTTTAGTTGTAAATGCAGTGGTGGTTGATCTAATACCCCTTGGGAGGTACTAGAGCTTTATACATTTTGTATATTTTGTTGAAAATTAGGTTTTGGTAATCCTTTTGAACTTTAGATTATAATAAGGATTTATGTTATCTATTGAATGGATTGCCCAAGTACTTGAGAAGAGGTATTGGAAGGGGTTATATTTTATCCTAATCCTTCTTATGGTTTACTTATATTTTCTAATTACTAGAACAAATTTGTAAATCTTAACCCAACTATAACACCAATGGGTTTGTTTGTTGGCTTACTAGGGTAGATATCATTATATTCATGCTTCTTTGGGATATCATCAGATTGAACCCGATATGTTGAGGATTACTGATGTTAGACAAGGTTTGTGATATTTGACCGATGCTATAAAGGACTAGTACGCACATTAGGGATCATGGACAACATAATTATTATGGAATTATGGATGACCATGTAAGCCTAATTCTTCTATCAAAAAAGGAGGTGAAAATTTTTGTTCTTGGCTAACAGGATTTCCATTTTTGTTTTGATAGCATTTATTAAATGAATTTCCTCTAAACCATGAATCTAAACTATTGTGGAAGGATTTTTTCTTTGTTTCCTTTCTTATTATATTCAATTGACTTGCTCGACTTATTTGCCTTTATCGTGTGATTTGGAAGTTATATTTATAATATATGTCACTAATATTTATCTCTAGCTAACATTAATTTTACCTATTGTAGTAAAAATCATATAAAAATAGGTCAATTTGTATAAATATTAAAATGACCACAAGATCAATGATCCATTAGAAAATTCTACAAACTGCTAGAATTAGGATTTAGAGCTCAAAGGGATCAAATGAGGATTGGTGATATCACTATTCATGGATAAGGAATCTAATGAATCATTGGAAAAATTTACATACAGTGATGAGAGACTCATGGAGAATGGTGAAGGAAGATGTAAATGAATTTCTAACAAATTATTGCCCAAAATAGTGAAATGGTAGGATGAGGGTTTAGACAAAACTAAATGTATTCGATCAACTGGGAGTTGCTCCAAGTGACAACGAATCACCAATTTATTGATGAATTACTAAAGATACACTTGGTATATCATATTTATGAATTGCCAAGTATCTTTTGATTTTCTTTGTAAATCATATTTATGAATCAGTAAATTTTGACACGATAGTGGCTTTTTAAAGCTAGTCTTGATTCAAGGTAGATTTTTAAGTTGAATTTTTAATTGAGTTCCCATTTGCACTTGATTCATTGGATTCTAGAACAATGTTGTCTACAGTGTCAGAATTCAAAAATGGATAAGATCTCAATTGATCAACTGTGGGTTTACTAAAATCTTTTATGTTTTGCTGGTTTGAATATCTTTAATAAATATTTTTAATGGATTTGTTAAGTAGTTAGATATATATGTGAAAATAAAGTATGAAGATGTTATGGGATGGATCTCATGAGATATGCTAAAAATTGGTGATTTATAGTAGTATACACCCATGAGGTCATGTTTCAATAATTTGAAGGAAAGGAGGAATCCTTTCCAACTTCTAGATTTAGGCCAACTACCCATTAACCTACATTAATCTAACTAATATAAGTGTAGAAAATAAAACTCATGGAGGTAGGATGCAAGATATGAAAGTAAAATATAGATAAATAAAATATGACTATAGTTCTAGTGAGGCTAGTATTTTATTAATTGTATCACCAAGGATTAACCAAATAACATTATCTTGATCACTTGTTCTTCATTATGTAAAATAATAAAACATGGAACTAATAGGAAGCCTATAAGGTAGTGTCGCAAAAACCAATAATATATACATAAATAGGTCTAAAAAATAAGATACAATTGAAACAAAATCACCATACACACTTTTTTATTAATATAAAAAAGAGAAGACAATCAAGGAGCATAGCTTTAATCTTTTCGAAATGGGCAAAAGCTAAATAAAATGAGCCCAAGGATTTTATTCATAGTAAGGGATTTACCCTCTTTTATCCTAAGTAAAAATATTTAAATTTTACATTTACAACTACATGACCAAACATCACTTTTAGGTCATTATTATTATCTACTACCTTAGGATATGATGAATTGCTAATTGGTCAATGGATTGCAATTTTTGATGAACCACACTTTGTTAATATATTTCATTGACAAATCTAAAACTTTGTAGACTTGGTTTATTTCCAGATCCCTGTATTATTTTTGCTACCTAATAATTATAAAATTGGTAGTATGGATCCTTAAGGCCTATAAAACATCTAACTCTAACTTTCTATCATTGAGAGTCTCCATCTCTCTCATATGGAACCCTGTATTTAGGTACTTATTCCAAGGGTTTGCATCAAAGGTAGTACTTTGTATTACAATTAGTAAAAGAAGAATTTATGAATTTTTTGAACCAACTACAATAGTATTCATGATCTATTCCTTTGAATCTGTTGAAGAGATAAAAACTTCTTATTTATTTTATGAAATGAACCTTGCTTAAATAGCAATTGCATACAATTTGATCCATTGGATCATAACTAACTAAGTTGATCTCATCTACTCAAACTTATCCTAATATCCTAGTAACAACTTGGGATATACTCTAACACCCCCCTTAAGTGGTACTAGGATATATTCTAACACCCCCCCTAAGTGGAACAACGAGGTAGTAAAAAACAATAAAACCAAACAAGTGGGATATCCACATATATGATTCCTAGAAACAAGGACTGATAAGGTACTCATGTATAATATATCCAAATAAACTCTACTCGAGAGATGATGAAAAACCACAAGGGATAAAACCATCTACTAGAAAAGGAGGAGGAAGAGGTACAAGGAGGATGGAGAGGAAGATGTCCTCTTCAACACCCCTAGAATAACTTCCATCAAGAAGGGCCTACAAAGGATCCATGAGATATCTCAAAAAAGTATAGAAGCCTCATCATCGAACTGAATGAAATAAAACTCTCAGACCGGTGCTTGTGATAATGATCAAGCCTGTTAACCATGAAAAATAAGTTACTAAACAAAACCCCCTAAAACCAAAGTGTCTTATAAAAGGAGAGTGTGAATATAGTGTGGAAAAATAAGAACCACAATGGCAAGGGTAGTCCAAAATTGACCCCACAAGCACATTTATGTGGTGTCCACCTATACAAACACAATGGACTGATAACAAGGTCCAAACTATGTGGAAAAACAACTTAAAACAAGGGAATCAAAAATGAAAGGGCACCAATATAGTTATATAACATGTCCTTATGTTGACCTCCTCATCCTACTAAAATGCATGGGTAACCAGCCGCTGCATCTACCAGGTGCTATAAAGAAGGTGACTAGATACTAGGATCACATACAAATGCCTTGGGAGTGTCGGGTTCAACCGAGATTGCACTCCATTATACGATTCTTTTTGAGCCACAAAAAAGGTATGAAAAATAGTTTCAAAATTAAAAATGAACACCACCATTATATTTGGATCAAAAAAATATTTTTGACGACTATAAACACCCCTATGATCGGGTGTTAATATGACCTTCATCTGTAGGAAAAACAACAATGTTCTTCTTACCCTCAGAATAATAAAGCATGGTTTTAAAAATATTCCTATGTAATTAATATAACATTAAAAGGTACTACCATAATCCATATGGATACCACTACAAGATAAGGCAAGGAGTAAGCCAATGAAGAAAATATAAATGCAAAGTTTATCACCCCTTCATGGTAGTTCCCTCAAATTTATTAATGCATGGGCCCCTTCACTTAAATAAAATACAATAAGATATTAATTCATGTCCTGCTCTTTTTTAAAACTAACAAATATTATAAATTATTTTAATGAATGCACATGCCCTCGTCCGCGAGTGACGGTGACCCCTCCTCATCCTTGTTGGACCCGTTGCTATTGGTGCTAAAGCACCCCCCCTTCATGGGCATGAGGGTGCCACACATGAGGCTGAAGCTACCATTGTCCATGGTGGTCATCTCACTTTTGTTGGCCACCTACTTCCTCATCATCTTAGGCTCTATTTACGATGTCATCATGGAGCCATCTAGAATTGGCAACTCGCAAGATCCCATCATGGGGGCCGTCAGGCCTGTCGTCTTTCTCTCCACCCACGTTAACTTCCCTTAGGGGATATATGGTGGTTATTTTTGGAGAAAAATTACATCATGAAAAATTCATGGCCCAATTCAACTTAACTAAACCTTCTCTTGTTACCCAGTTAGAAAAAATCATATCATTTTCCATGCATGCTGGACAAAAACTATTTTGTACGTCAAAAAAAAAATGATCTACTCGATTTGAAATTTTGCAAGTTCCTCCCTTACACTCTCCACCAATATGGATACCTAGTCCATGTGACTGTTAAATGTAGTAGTTAGCTCCTCCATTACCGATATCACATCCGTAGAATAATGAAGTCTCTTTTGGAGAGTCGTTGCTTCCACTAGGAAAATTGTCACTCATGGAGCTATTGTTGCTTGTGGCCATGAAATATTGAGTGATAAACCCAATGGTCCTACTTTTTGAAGATCTCTGGATCAAAAACCAATCCCATAATATGCCATAGAATCGTCATATTCGGCCTATCAAGGCAACATAAGAGAATCCTTCATAGGTTGCAAGGCTCTGCGTGGTTAAAAACTTTACTAAAATTATATTTTTTTAAATTGGTGCTTTGAGTAGTGTAGCTATTCTCCTACATAGTTGAACCCATCAAAAGAAGATGTTTGAATGTGATTCTGAACATGCCTTCAACAAATATGTCTAGCCCATCGTGTGCCATTATGATATACAACCTATTTACAAAACAGAGTCGAAGATGCAATGAGCAAGAATAGCATATATAAAAAAATATGTGAATTTCATGGTGGAGGTTGTATCTTTGTCCTTGAAATCATATAGGGATCACACTAAGTTTTTGAAAAAGCAGGCCTTCGTCAAGAGAAAAAATTGCACAGATAGGGAGTAACCATTGCCAAGGGTTCGGGAGCTACAGATGGGTCAACAAACTCAAGATGTAATGATGTAGCATGAATCCAAATACAAATTTCTTTCAATGCCCACTCAATACCTTGATCTATCCAAACTCCCAATATAAATGGAATGGAATATGCACTACAACCATAATCTTGGTGGCCAAACTAAACCAGAACTGGCAATGAGTGACATCGTCTTCTTTGAAAGATGTCATATTCTCTATAATAATTGGTTATAAACAACTATCACATGCATGGTAAAACTAATTTTTCCTCCTTAGATATTTGGATTATGTGCAGATCTCCCTTCTCTACTACATCACGGGTACATATTGATTCTCCAATATCCACTAGATCATGTACTACATAAAAAAACTACAGTAGAACTTTGAAAAAATCCACGTAATTCATTTGTCATATTTCTCTAGTCAACCTCCAAAAAATGGATGGGGTTGCTCGACCTCTAGAATAATGCCTAATGATGGCACAATATATTTTGCAAAACTTGACGACTGAGTTTTCCAAAAATGGGGTTGGACTTTGATCCCTACACGCTTCCTGATTGTAACCCGCCCTACTACGAAAGGCCATTGGGATTCAACGATCCAAAGACACGAGCTCCGTCCAACATCATAGGCCTTGAATGCAATGCACTTATGAGGCCTGAGCTTGCCATGTTCTATAGTGATCTAGATTTCATCATCTTCCCTAAATATGATGCAGGCCAAAAAGCATGTGGCCTCTATACCAACCATGTAGAGGATTGGTGTACATATAGCTGGTCATCTGCTCCCATTCTAAAACTATTGCCATGGCTATTGAACAGTGCTGCTACTAGCCACAAAAAAGGAATAGCTACACCAAATAATCCCAAAAACCAAAGATATTAATCCCAATATCTAAAAACATAACTAATTTATAAATTATCCTAAAAAAATTTGGGCAACCATTAATCTTTCCATTAAACATCTGGTTTCTGATCCATCAAAATATGGAGAGCATACTCCCTCAATTTTCTAAAAAAAATGGCCAAAGAAAAAATGAAGGGGGGATTTCCATGAGGGAAATCCCCCATGAGGGAAATCCCCCCTCGGGTTCACAAGGCAAGGAAAACCCACTCTGATACCATATTGAAGAAATAAAAACTTCTTATTTATTTTATGAAATGGACCTTGCTTAAATAGCAAGTGCATACAATCTGATCCATTGGATCATAACTAACTAAGTTGATCTCAGCCACTCAAACTTATCCTAATATCCTAGTAACAACTTAGGATATACTCTAACATAATCCATGTTCAATATTATAATTTTTCTACATATTAGCTTGCCAATTAATAGTCTTAAAATTAAAACTACATTAAATAATTTATATTATGGAATACCATATAAGTGTAGTTATTGTTAGTATTTATTCCATTATAGTTAGGAAACATCATGTTTAGGGTAGTAACCAACTACCCCTCACTAGGTGACAAGATAGTTAGGGGGAGCTATCAACTACCCCTCACAAGGAAAATAAGAATGAAGGTAGTTATAAACTACCACTCATAAGAAGCATGTTAAAGGTTGTTCACAAGGACCATGAGTCCAAGTAGTTACCATCCTCACATGGATGGTGGTTAAGCCAAAATTGGAAAAGCATTTATTTAAATACCCATCATATCTAATATAAAATCATCAAAGCATTTATAATATGTGGTATCAAAGTAGGTAGAAGGAATGAAAACTCTCATAATCCTCCTCTAGCTTCGATTTAGAGAAGCCCCAAAAAATTCACTCTACTAGAAAGGTCTTAAAGTGAAAACCCTTGCCAAAAACTAGAGAGGTAAAAGCCTTCAAGCATTAAAAATGGTCTCAACCCTTTCAAAAGACTAGTAAGGTCATATCTTGTGAAGCAATAGCAAAGAAGAAATATACCATAATATCCCCTACATAATCAAATTGACCTCTTAAAGGCGCTAAGGAAGCCATTAAAGCTTCTTAACAATTGCTAGAAACCCACTAATAGTCAAGTTGCTAAAAGAATGTGTTACAAAAATTCTATGCCATATATATATTCTCTCAAGAAAGGAAGGGACATGCTAAAATAGCACAATCAAGGAATAAAAAAAAATTAGTTGAAGGAAAGAAATAAAAGCATGCAAAATGTGGGTATGATTCTAAAAGTTTGTTAATAATAATCACCTCTATTCTAAGAAATAGTGTTCAATAACAAGTCCAAATATTGGACACATTACTCAATAGAATATTGATCAAGGAACCTATAAATTCAATCATAAATAGGCTCATGCCCTAAGAAGATCGACATGCTTAAAGTTAGATCACCTTAGTTCCCTAAAGGAAGAAACCCTTTACACCAAAAAATAATTCAAAGGTGTCATGAAAAGCATAGCTTGAGAAGGATCATTGAAAGAAAACTTGAAGCATCATAGCATACAAAAAAAGCATTTTATGTATCAAGTGGCATTAGCTCAACCAGATAAATTTCTCAATATTTGAGGAGACCAAGGTTCAAATCTTACCAAGAGATACATGGATAATATCCAAGCTTTGTTGTAATACCACTATGTAGTGATGATGTAATACGGATGGAGCATTTTTCAATCCCATATAAACAATTGAAAAAAAAACATTTGATTTAAGAATCAGACGTGGACAGTCGAATCTGAGTAGATCAAGCCTGGATAATTTGCAAACCAATTTTAGATACTACTCACTACTGATAAACTTATTGGGTGCTATTCATAAAGGTGGAATTTTGTTAAAACACAAGCAGGCCAAGCATAGGTTAAATGTTGCTTTGAGGATGTCTATTCTGAAAAGAATAGAAAAAAAATGTGAAGCACAAGAATAACATTATTTTTGAGATGTCTATTAAAAAGCATGTATTCAACACAGGTTACCAAGATGGATAAATTTCTAACATTATGTGAATAAATCAAGTCCAAAATAATCCACTAGGCACTCTCAAAATGAGAGAATTTTTGGGCAAACAAGATCAGGTGGATGTCAACTCCAAAATATTTGACATGCACTAAATAGCAAGCTCCAATATCAAGCAACAATTTATTATCACAAAAATCTAGCATACAAGACTCTGATTAATGTCAATGAATTTATTTGATTTGTGGGAGATACATTCATAAGGACACGTGTCTTAAAATATATATCTCATGTTCTAAATGGGAGCTTCACCAAAAGGAAATAAATTATAGCATCTACCCTTGTTTAATAGCAAGTAAATAGAATACGCTAATTATGGGGAAGGAATAAGTAACAGTGTGGCAACTCCTGTGTTTCATGATTAGGAATTATTCAAATTATTGTGTACATGGGAATGTGGAGATTGGATAGATAGATAACAATGGATATTAGTAGGATTAGTTGGTGCGGCTATAGGAATTTGCAATCACCATTAGAAATTATGACCACTCAAATGTGGTTATGAGAGGATATGCAGTATACAAGGAAAATAAACTGATGGCTTTGTCTTATTGTAATTCTGAGGAGTCCTCCTACTTTGATACGTTGCTCAATAATTTGGTGTAGCAATGTTTTTCTGTGCAATTTTATCTATTCTTTAATTAGGCATTTAACCTTCATGGAATTATAGGCATGTATATCTAGAGGTACTTCTAGGCTATGGCCCATGTATGGAAGGCCTCACGACTATGTAATATGATTTCTATTTAATAAATTTTAAATTTTACAAAAAATAAAATAACAAGTAAAAATAAAGGAGTATAATATATTTTAAATATGAATATTCCCTAAAGACTATAATTAAATAAAGGAATTCCATTTATTTGTTGCTATGCGAGATATTAAATTATCATGATTTGAGATAACTATTGAAATTTGAGTATAGGCTTATATATACTCGATGAAAATGTCTCTTTGAGAGAAATCAAGTGGAATAGAATATTCCAGCTTTTGTGAAAGTTTACAATGACCAATGATGCACTTAAATTCCTATTGCCTTAATCCTAATTATTGAGAGGATACTACTACTCTACATGTAAGACCAAAGTCAAAATCCAAATGGAGTTTGAAGAAGTCTGTAATATTGTAAATAGGACCATTACCTGTCTAGAAGAAGGTGAACAAGAACAAGTAAATTTTGATAAAGTAGATAGAAAAGCAATGTTAATCATCATATTCATTGTGGTAGATGAAGTAAAACCATATATAAGAGATACAAATTCAGCCAAGGAGGCATGGAAGAAACTACAAATAGGTTTTGAATGAAGAACAAGAATAAGATATTGTTTGTATGAAGCTATCTCTATTGTTTGAAGATGAAATGGAGAAAAACTTGAACCATTTCTAAGGGTGAGTTGTTGATATATGAGCATAATTTCAGGCCTTGGGAGAAATAATGTTAGGTGATAAATTAGTCCCCATAGTTTTGATATGTCTACCTTCATAGTATAATGTATTTGTGATTGCATTAAATATCATTTTAGGCCCTGGAAGACACCAATGTTTGAGAAGTTGGTGAATATTATTTAAAAATTAGATATCTCCCATATAGCTCAAAATGAAGAGTAAGTACTATCTCAAAGCAAATATAAAAACACCCATTTAGGAGAAGCATAACTCCTCACTTCCAATATCATACGAACAATTTGTGTATGCAAATAATATATTTATTATGTGGTAAAATTGGACACAGAGTGAAGAAATATTGGCATAACCCATTACTCAATATGACTTCTTCCCAAGAATCATATTCATAGAAAAAGAAGCCATATATGAACCAAGATCTAATTTGGAGATCAATATATCAGCAACACAACAATGTTGTAGAAGATAAAAATCTAATAGTATAATAATATCATACTAAATAAGATCATCATGTATTTGTTGTTGAGCTAAATCATCTAATGTTGATAAGACATGTGTCCAACATGATCATGAAGAGAAGATTGAAAAAAATTCTATGATCTATGCCCAAAATGGCATGACAAGTGCTCTACTACATTTTTGCTTTTAGGCCAGGTTATCATAGGTCCCAATATTGAGGATCAAGTATAAATTTCAGCAAATAAGCAAAAATATAAATGGCCAATGTCATTCATGAAACAACATGAAGAAAAATTTAAATATGATTGCTCAAACTATAGATAAGATTCTATATTTTGATGCTTGAAATACATATAATATGTTGATCATTTGATATATTACATGGAGCCTTGTCTCCATTATATAACCTTAGAATGTGGCTCTTCAATACTTGACTCTTGCACTTCTCACATGTTCCAGAGTTGCAACCTTTCCTATTCTTTACATAAGATAAACCTCACATGTCCTTTTGGCTTCTTATCTTGCCACTTGTATACATGACTCTTGACTCTCTATTTACTTGCACACTTAACTCTATGACACTTTCACACTTCTACATGCACACCTAATACATGACACTTGTGCACTTTCTCACATTACGAATTTGCACACTTAATTACATGACACTTGTGCACTTTCTCATATTACACACTTGCACACATAATTACATGACACTTGTGCATATCCTACACATAGACACTTATATAAATGGAAAATATAAATCACACTCTTAAACTATAGACTCAAACCCTATTCTAATATTTATATTGTACCATAGGTACCATGGGGGTACATTATCATGTACCAAATAATGTAATATTCTCCAACACTATAGACAAAAGGTATCCTTTGGTAAACTCTTGCAAATGAAGAACCAGTCAAGACACTCAAGAACCATTAGGAGAATCAATCCAAGAAGCAAGTAGAAATGAAACACCTTGCAATATAAGATGTAAATTCTAAGATCAAATCTTGTCCTATCATAAATTTAAATGAGATAGAAGTATATAAAGAGGAACAACAATCTCAGCATAAAGCATTCAATATCAATATACATTCATTAGTAGCACATTGTATCATAAAACAAAAGAAGCAAAAATATATTCTTTATCATAAGAAAAGACAATCAAATGAATGAGGCCAAGGCAAAGAAGAAAATGTGAGAGGTGTTTGGCCTCACAATAGTAGAAGATAATTCCCAAGACAACATTTGGTAACAAGCCTACATTAGAGGACAACAACCAATCTCATTAATAGTAGAAATATTCAAATTTTATAATGAATATCCTCCCCATCAAGATATTGGAGGAGAAACATATTTCTTAAACTAAGTTCAAGAATTGATCCTTTGTGAATAGAAATGGTCCCTATTCACAAAAGAATATTAGTATGACCATATATGGTATATAATCTATTTTGTACTAGGAATGCATTATTGGTAACACTTGTTAAATTTATGCAAGTGTATAATTTGCATTGAGGGGGAAGGAAGACTAATTATTCCCAATGCTCACTATTGGAATTCATTGTACCCAATAAGCATCAAGCTATTGAAGCAAAATCAAACTTTTGCATATTGAATCCATTCAAATTTAGGCAAGAAAAGAACACATAATAGGTATTCTCAGGCAAGGTACCAAGATAACCAATTAAGGATTGATACAAACAATAGAGTGAACCTAAGGAGTAACTTACATATGATGGTTTTTGTGAACTTGATGTTACCTAGAAAATGAATGTTCTCGAAAAGGACACTCATGATTATTAAAAATATTTGGACAAATGGTAATTTCTCATAGATGATGACCTAAAAGTGAGTTTAAAGGTCGATCCAAAGGTACTAATGACTCAAAGGTATCCCAAAGTATATGACCAAGACGTAGCCTAAAAGGTACTACCCTGACCTAGAGGTAGACCCTAAGATAGACCAAAATGCAGACCAAGTGGATATTGTCTAGTTCTAGAAAAAATAGTTAATGCCCAAGTACTCAAAAGATTATTTATATCCTTATTTGGATTATGATGATCAAGGGAGGATTTCCTCTTATTCCAAAAATACAAAGGTAGAAGTAGAAGTTAGACCAATAATAATAGAAGAAGAAAATAGAGCAAGAATCAGACATCTTCATCAAGCCACATGGATAAATTAAATTTGAAAGAATTCAAAAATTGCTCTCCAAAAAATTCCAAAGTATTATGTAACAAGGGGGGAATGTTAGGATTTATTCCATCATAGTTAGGAAACATAATTTTTAGTAGTAACCAACTACCACTCACTACGTGACAAGATAGTTAGGGGGAGCTATCAACTACGCCTCTCAAGAAAAATAAGAATGAAGGTAGTTACAGTATATCATTCACAAGAAGCATGTTAAATCTTATTCACAAGGACCGTGATTGTTGTAATATATTACATTATTTAGTACATTCTAATGTACCATATTGGGTACATATCTAGATTAGGAGAGTGTGTTAGATTAGGGTTTGAGTATTTACTTTATGCAATTTAATAAATGCATAAGTATTATTAGAATATGATGTAAATGTGTAGCACCCCAAAATTGGCACAGTAAACCTTAGCAAATAATTAAAATTACTTTAGTAATAATTCAAAATTCAATTTTAACCTCGAACCGCTTGTTAACCGCCTATTAAACAGCTTTCCCCTTTTTTCGTGCATTTTTTAGGATTTTTTGTGATCATTGGACGATGTCGTCTCTGATCAGACGATATCACCTCAGATCGGATGATTTCATCTGGAGCAAACCGTCCAGACGATCTCGTCCCAAACTGATTTGTGCATAATTAGATTATGTTCCAACGGCATCTCTAATCTAGGTAGAAGTGTGTCTGCGTCGTTAGAGACCCTCCCCGTTGGAGATATCCCAAATTGGGATGATCCCCAACCTCCTAACCTCCCTCCTAAGCCTATTTAGACCTTAGGACCCCACTTGACATTCCCCTAGCTGAATTTTCCTGTAACTTGACATTTGCGTGCATTAGAATACCCTGGATTACCATCTGCATTTGTGCTTTCCAAGTTTTCTTGTAGGGACCTCATTGATTTTCAGCCAGAGCAAGCTCAGATCATCGCAGACGATCCTGTACAATCTTGGATGATCCTATCAAAATTCAAGACGATTTCGACTACAGTCTGCATTGGGGGCAATCAGTGCCCAGAGTTTGTACTTTTCCTATACTTTGTTGCTATTTTATTCTGCATTTAGTCAGTTTTATTATTATTTCTTATTATTCTGCATCTTGGAGTTCACCCATGTAGTTTAATTGCATAATAAAATCATGATTAGCTATTAAAGCATCGTAATTTACTTGCATTTCTATTCGGGATTATCTTATTAACATCCTTATTATTATTTCACATCATTTTCCTTTATCAATATAGCTGCATTTTCTATATTTTGTATCTATTTCTCTGTTTGCAGGTCTCATACGAATTCGTCAGATGAATTCATCAGATCTCAGACGATCTTATCTGATTTCAGATGATCCTATCAAATCAGAGGTGATTTGGACTGCTTCAAAAATTAGAATCTCCATCAGACATCCGAAATCAGGTATGGCTTTTCTCATCTAGCATATTCTTTGTGTTTTATGTTTAATTTTGTTTTATGTATTCATTTAATTTGCATTTTCATAATAGAACAACTTAGATTCATTTGGCCAAACCTAGGATTTGAATGATTAAGTGCAAAATTGAACACATTAAACACATTCCCAACCTAGGCATGGAGACTACCACTAAACGTTTCCTGGTGAACCCCACCATCCATCGAAAATCCACCTTAATACACCTCCCCGAGAGGCGGGACCTTCAAAGGGCCTCTCAGTCCGAGGTATTGTCCCATCCTTCCCGCATCCCCCTTCCGGGCGTGGATCCTTTAGCTTGAAGGTAAGGGTGCAAAAAATTTGGAACGATACATTTTGGTGAACCCGACGTGAAACTAAAACCTTTTGAAAACAAAAACATAGATGCATTTAAAATCATTATAAAACTACTAAGTTGCATATCATGTCTAGATGGTAGCTCCTAAGAAAAGACTAGCTATCACTATAAATGTTGAAAACCAATTAGCAGCCATAGAAGTTAATTTTGTGCTTAGTGTGCCTGAAACAGATAGAAACCAACTTTTATGGAAAGAACTTGATAGGAGGCTAGGTATCATTTCATCTAGATCAACCGAACTTAGACAAATCAAGAGGTTTGCCCTAGATAGGATCCTGGATCCTCATCAACTCATTTTTTATCATGAACTTCAGAGAGCCTGCCATAGGTGGTTAGCTTATAGGAGAGCTCTTGTGTCTTCAAAATTGTTCACCTTTGAGGAATACCTCGAGAATGCAGCTGTGGTACGCCAATTTCTAGTTCATATAGAAGTCCAAGAAACTGATCTTATGATTAGAAAAAGATGGAATAGAGTTCCTAGAGCTGTGTTATATCAAGAGTATTGCCACAAACTTTATTTCTACCAACCAGAGTCTGAGACAGATAATATCACTATAGCACTTTTTATCAAATTCTTGAAAGAAATTTTTCAATTTGAAGAAGAACATTTCATGACTCTTGAAGAACTCGAGCCCATTAATGATATTTATAACTTGTTTATAGAAAACTAGATCATTGCTTTCATTATTATTATTTCTTGCATTTAGTGTGTTGTTTGTTATCTTTATAATATTGTTACAAAAACAAAAAAATAGAAAAAACAAGAAAAACCAAAATATAACAAAACCAAAACATTTTATCTTAAATACTATAATAGGTATATAATTAAAATATATACCTCTTAAGCTTGTTGCACATATATCTATAAATATATATATACAAGTATATATATATTTGCTAAAATCTAAATTTAATCACAATGCCTAGACTTAGGAATGGTAAACAAACTGAAGAAGAAGAAGAAGATTGGTTAGGAGACAAAACGAAAAACCCAAATGTCCTTCCTAAGGATTCAATTTCGAAAAGAGGAACTCTAGAACAGCCAGAATATGAGCTTGTTGTAGATGAACAAGAAGAAAATGTTAAAGAGGAAGGATCCTCATCCCCTAGAATGGCTCCAGATGGAACTATTGCTTTTGATAACTTAGATCATTTCTAGAAAATTTTCAATAATAACATTGGTGCTCTTAATATGGCAGTTCACATTGATAGAGGACAAATTAGTGATACTCAAACAGCAATGGAAGATATGTTTAACATACACACTAATCCCTTGTCCTTTGTTGATCAAGAAAGTGATAAAGTTGGACCATCCAATAGAGATATGGTCACTATGATTCAGAACATGCAAAAACAACAGGTTACCCAACCCCCTAAGGAACCTATTATTGAGCCTAAAATCATTCCCACACAAAAGAAACCTTCATTCACTACTTTATTTCGCCAAACTATTGATCAATATGCTTCAAATCGACAAAAACCTAAAATGAAGCCAAACACCAATTTTCAACAATCTGGGATACAACATAATACAACTTCAAAACTTCTTCATAACACCCTTCCTACCAAAAATTTACACAATAGCAATATAGCATCTAATCTTCATGTCCCTCCATCATATGCTCACAAATCCCATATTAATACCCTACCGAACCAATATGGTGGGCAAACCAATAATCTGGAAGCCATGGTGAAATAGTTAGCTTCGCGCATGGACCAGATAGATCCCTACCATCCCTCATACAATTATCGAGAGATGTGTAGTTAGCCTTTGGATCCCATAGTTGTAGCACAACCATACCCTAAACACTTTCCCATGCCCGTCTTGCCTATATATAAAGGAACTGAAGATCCCATAGAGCATCTTCGCATGTTTAGGATAGCATGTCATGATATATCACATGATGACTTGCTATTACTAAAAATGTTCTCGAAAAGTTTAGGAGGAATGGCATTAGAGTGGTACTATCAATTGCCCACTCATTCTTTGAGAAATTTTGAAGAAACAACTGAATCTTTTGTCCATCAATTTAGTGCCTACATCAAGAGACACGTGACCATTAAAGATTTATACAACTTAAAACAAGACAAAGATGAATGTTTTGCTGATTTCTTAGCTAGATGGAGGCAGTTGACAGGAAAACTACACTTTGTGCTACCTTATAGGGAAATGTTGGATATTTTTATCAATAATTTACAAGAACAAATATCCTATGAGTTATCAACTGCTACCTTGACCACATTTGATCAAGCTATAGACTTAGCTCGAAGAGTGGAAGATGCTCTCATTAGGAGAGGCCAACTTAGGAAGAAAGATGATGAGAAAACATCCATAAATCAGTATAAAAATAAACAAGTTGTAGGTGACGGAGTCACTGACAGCATAAATGTTGCTAATATCAATACAACGAAGACAACAAAAAAAATTATATTGAAACCTCCTGATAAACCTCCTCGAGAATTTACTAGACTCAATCAACCATTATCAACTATTCTACCCCAATTACTCAAAAGAGGTTTGATTCAATTACCAGCTATCTGGGAACCTGATCCAACTATACCCGGATACAGAGCTGATTTACATTATGATTTTCATAGAGGACCTGGACACTCTACAAACTCTTGTAAAATATTGAAACATAAAATACAAGATCTGATTGATAATAATGAAATGGAGGTGTAAGCCTTCCAACCTAAACAAAATGCTCCTAATAATGCTCAAAAGACCATTCCCCAAAATCAAAATCAAAATGCTAATCAATCATTGGATATATTTCAACATCCTTTACCAAAACATGGTAAAGAAGTGGCCAATCAAATTGAGCATCATAATGTCCCTCATCCTACCCGATATGTAGGAACTATTAGCGGACATTTACCTAATCATGATTTACAAAAATTTGACACAACTTTATCCATGGTCATGACCAGGCCCCTATATAATACTCAAACTTTGGATCTCAGTGATGTAGAATCGGATACTGAAAGTGAAATAGACATCACCTCAAATCAATCGAATAGTTCTGAAAATGAATCAGACCCTATTCAACCTATCACAAATTTTATGGTTCCAAAAGAACCATTTCCTAGAAGAGTTACTACTCGACCCTCTTCTAATCAGTTCCTTCCTAATGAACAAGCCATAAATGCTCAACCGAGACCAGTTTAGCATCCTCAATATAAAATTGTAGGTACCATCAGAGCCGTTACCAGACAACAGGCTCAAAATTCTCAACAGGATTAAACTCAGAATGATGGATCAGCTCCATTTATTTTGAAAAACCCTAATAAATGGAATCATATGTCTAATGTTCAACCAAAACATCCTTATAATATTAACGAACAATTATCCAATACTATAGCCAAAATTTCCCTTTTGGACTTGTTAAGATCTTCTCCTACCCATAGGGATGAATTAATGCTCACATTAAGCCAAATGATGGTACCTCAAAATATTCAACCTGAATCCATGTCCAATACTATCATCACTCGAGAAGTCGATTGTATTGACTTTCAAGATAAATATATACCACAACATAGTCTACATAAGGATAAACCCTTATATATTACTACCCTAATTTGAGATGTAGTTGTTAAACGAGTCTTGATTGATAATGGTTCATCTCTAAAAATATGCACTTTTGACTTTTACCAAATATTTGGCTTTAGAAGTGATGAAATGAAAAGAACGGATATGATTATCAAAGCCTTCAATGACGAGACACAAGAAACGTGTGGAGTCATTACTATACCCTTGCAAGTTGGTCCTAGAACCCTAGATACAACCGTGTTTATTGTACATTGTGTCGCATCATACAATATACTCTTGGGTCGCCCTTGGATCAATGCGATGCGAGTTGTCCCATCAATTTTACACCAATGTGTTAAATTCGAATTTAAAAATTAGTTGGTCACTATTCATGGTGATCCTAGACCCTTTGATATGTGTGCCTTGGAAGAACCTATTGGAGTTCAGTTTTGCCCTACTCTGTCATCCACACATCCTAATTCTTATTTTTCATCTAAAAGTGTGAAACACACACCTACAAATTCATCTATTTCTCCTCCATTAATTTCACCCCTATGTATAGCTCAACAATCTTCTGAACAAACCACACTAGAACCTCAAAAAGATCTTAGATCTACAACCAATCCTTCATGTTCCATCCCTATAATTTCAAAACCTATAGACCCATTTATTAACACCTCCAAATTATCTACATCTATCATACCTTCCACATCTAAAGATATAGGGAATGATCCTTCTACATCTTATGCTCTTTTTGATGAGCTTTTACCGGATTTATCTAAAATTTTAATATCAAAAAAACAAATGCTTCTATGCAAGATTCACTTTTAAATAATTTGCCGCCATCTCCTCGTACTTTGGGCCTCCCACAACCTATGGGAAGTACTTACCAAGTCGGGAGTTGTGCTTTTATTTATAAAGGATATGATTGGGGAAGAATACCTGATGGCGGAGCAAGATTTCACCCCTTCACAAATTTTGCTTTTTCATTAATATCTGCTGAAAATAAATACATCCGTAAAAATAATACAGCCCGCAGGCTTACAAGGACCGAGCTTGGCTTCGGTCTTCTCTCCCTGTTCTTCAATCCGCC
Organism: Wollemia nobilis; assembly: GCA_028583015.1. NCBI lineage: Eukaryota > Viridiplantae > Streptophyta > Pinopsida > Araucariales > Araucariaceae > Wollemia > Wollemia nobilis. The sequence goes on from JAQPPZ010000910.1 coordinate 1,089,924, forward strand.
ACCCAAATAATACATTAAAATGAGTTTTTATCGAGGTCTCGACCCTCTCGCCATTAATGTTCCACCAGCACGAAAGTAACAATAAAAAAAAATTGCAAAATCGGCCTTTCCCGCCAAGTCTTCGATATTCCACCTGTTATTGGCCAACCACTCCCAATCCGCCATGAAGGCATGCATTCAATAGGCCCTTACCCTACAACCGCTGCTTTTCCAGACTGTCCCTCGGGAACTGTTACCTTGTCAAAAAATTCCATCTGCACCCGCTACCTCTTTTCTCACACGCGGGACCATCCACGTGTCCACTTTCAAAATGTCTTCAACCGGCCGTGAAATTGCAACATGTCACGATATCATGACATGTCGTGATATCGTGACCAAACTGGCGCCTTGCCTTCGTCCGCAAAAGTCATAGCGAAATCACTACCAAAATGCTGCTCCACACTAAGCTTCAAAATCATCGCGACATCGCGATGTCGCGATATCACGACGAAAACTCCCCTTCTCGCCTTAGCCTCAAAATCGTCGCGATATCGCGATGAAAACCCCTTTCAAACCTTTGCCTTTGAAATCTTCATGATATCGCGACGTCGCGATATCGTGACAAAACCAGCCTTCACCTTACCGTAGCCTTTGGGGTCACGATTTTGTGACATGTCGTGAAATCACGACATGTTGCGATTTCGTGACCCTCGCATCCCAACCTTGCCTTGGGTTCTTTTTGCCTGTGAAGAACCCTGCCTTGCCTCAAGCTCCAACTGCTGTCGCTTTCATATTTTTATTCTGCCTTTCTTTGAACTCTTCAAAACGTAGTGACATCACGACGTCGCGATATCGCGACGTCGCGATATCGCGACGTCACGATATCACAACGAAAAACTCCTCCACGCCTTAGCTTTCGAAACTGTCACGATATCATGACATTGGGATATCATGACAAAAATTGCCCCTGCCTTGTCGTAGCCTTTGGGGTCACGATTTCGTGACATGTCGTGATTTCGTGACATGTCACGATTTCGCGACCCCCTTCCCAACTTTGCCTTGAAAAACAAAACACATTTCTTAGAAACTCTAGTTGATGCCCAATTGTCCTACTGTCATTGGATACTCTTGCATCAGACACCTCGGGTAAAAAGGAGAAGTGACCCTCACTTCTATGTTGTTCATTCTACGTCCTTTGTAATATCTCCAAACACTCATCAACCTTTGCAACTTGCTCAAATCCTGTCTCTTGGCAAAATTTTCTGCCCTCTACCAGACAAATTTTGGCATTGCTGCACACCTTCTCATCCACTGTCTGTAATGGCTTTAATTTGTGGCACACTCCATCTTTCATCAAGGAGTAAGTATTTGCACGACCATCATGCACTGCACTCCGATCAAACTGCCATGGCCTTCCTAACGACGAAATGGCAAGCATCCATGGGGAAAACATCACACAGGACCTCATCCTGGTACTTCCCAATATTGAACGTGACTAAGCACTGTTCACGGACCCATGCTCTGTGGTCCTTCCACAACCACGCAATCCGGTATGGATGTGGGTGTCTCCTTCTCTCCAGTTGTAACTTCGAAACCATCTCCTCAAAAACTAAGTTATCTGTACTCCCATTGTCTATAATAACATTACAGGCTTTGCTTGCACTTTTGCACCGTGTGCGGAACAAGCTTCTCCTCTACTCAATTTTGTCTTCATCAATCAGCATGGTCCTCCTCATGATCATTGCTTCTCCTTTCTCAGCTTCTTCAGAATGTTTTGATTCAGCATCTTCCTCTGCCACAACAACTCTGGCAGGACCCACTTGTTTCTTGTTCACTCTCTTGGGGTGTTGGGGACACTCATATGCCCGATGCCCCTCTTCCCCATAGTGGAAACATGTTCCCTAAAACACTCCTCTTCCATACCCGCATCTAGATCTACCTCTTCCTCTTGGGTAGCCATTGTTCTGAACTTGCGGTTTGGGTTCTTCATCTTCTTTCTGATTCCAACTGCTGCTAACGTCTTCTTTCTTCTCCTCTTTTCCTTCCTATTTTCTTCCCTAGTCTTTCCTCCGTGCCCTCTTCCTATTTTCTTGCTCTCAAACTTCCTGTTCAGTTTTTCTTCAACTTTCAGAGAAAACTGGTAAGCATCTTCAATGGTGCTCACCCGAACTAAGCTCATCTCTTCCTGAATACTGGGTCTCAACCCATTAATATAACGGGCCACTTTTTTCTTGATTGCTTCTAAATGGCCGGTTCGGATGGAGATTTTATAAAATTCCTCCATATATTCTTGGACAGTTTTATTCATCTGTCTCAAACCCTGCATTTTTCTCAACAGATCCAACTCGTAATCCGTCGGAATAAACTGTCTTTTTAATTTTTTTGCCATCCGTTCCCATCTTGTTATCCGTTCTTTTCCTCTTCGGTTTTGTTCCAGCTGTACCCCCTTCCACCATATGCTGGCATGACCTTTTAATTTGGTTTTGGCAAATCTGACCCGCTCGAGATCTTCAACTTCTTCATATTCGAAGTATTCTTCCAGATCATTGATCCAGTCGATCAAATCCTCCGGATTCAAGTTCTCAAAATACATGGAAACTTCCATCTTCGACCTCTTCCCAATTTGGGATATAGCTTTGTACAGTCTGGCCTGTGCTGGATCTATAGCTTCTTCTTCTCCTTCTTCAAACTGGTTTTCTTCTTCGTCTACTTCATCTTCACTATCTGCATCTCTTCTAGGTTCGTGCCCTCTGCGCAGTTCTTCTTGCAGGGCCTAAACTTGCCACTGCAAAGCTCAAAAATCTGCTACTACCATGCCTCTCCCACCAATGGGGTTTCTTCTCGAAGGCATATTCTCACTTTCTCATGAGCCTTCCCACATATCCTGGTGTGACTGCCTCACATCCGACGATCTGTCACACACTCAGGAACTTTCGGCTCTGATACCACTGATGGCGGAGCAAGATTTTCACCCCTTCACAAATTCCACTTTTTCATTAATATCTGCTAAAAATAAATACATCCATGAAAATAATACATCCCACAGGCTTACAAGGACCGAGCTCGGCTTTGGTCTTCTCTCCCTGTTCTTCAATCTGCCACCCAAATAATACATTAAAATGAGTTTTTATCGAGGTCTCGACCCTCTCGCCATTAATGTTCCACCAACACAAAAGTAACAATAAAAAAAAACTACAAAATTGGCCTTTCCCGTCGAGTCTTCGATCTTCCACCTATTATTGGCCAACCACTCCCGATCCACCATGAAGGCACGCATTCAATAGGCCCTTACCCTACAACCACTACTTTTCCAGACTGTCCCTCGAGAACTGTTACCTTGTCAGAAAATTCCATCTACACCCGCTACCTCTTTTCCCACGCGCGGGACCATCCACGTGTCCACTTTCAAAATGTCTTCAATCGGCCGCGAAATCGTGACATGTCGCGATATCGTGACATGTCGCGATATCGTGACCAAACTAGTGCCTTGCCTTCATCCACAAAAGTCGTAGCGAAATCGCTACCAAAATGCCCCTCCACACTAAGCTTCAAAATTGTCGTGACATCACGACGTTGCGATATCGCGACGTCGCGATATCGCGACGAAAACTCCTCTTCTCGCCTTAGCCTCAAAATCATCGCGATGTCACGATATCATGATGGAAACCCCTTTCAAACCTTTGCCTTCGAAATCATCGCGATATCGTGATATCGTGATATCGCGACAAAACCAGCCTCCGCCTTATTGCAGCCTTTGGGGTCGCGATTTCGTGACATGTCACGAAATCGTGACATGTCACAATTTCGTGACCCCCACCTCCCAACCTTGCCTTGGGTTATTTTTGCCTGCGAATAACCCCACCTTGCCTCAAGCTCCAACTGTTGTCGCCTTCGTCTTTGTCTTCTGCCTTTCTTTGAACTCTTCGAAACGTCGTGACATCGTGACAAAAAACTCCTCCACACCTCAGCTTTCGAAACCATCGCGATATCATGACAAAAATTGCCCCTGCCTTGCCGCAGCCTTTGGGGTCATGATTTCGCGACCCCCTTCCCAACTTTGCCTTGAAAAACAAAACACATTTCTTAGAAACTCCGGTTGATGCCCGATTGTCCTGTTGTCATCGGATGCTCCTGCATCAATACCCCGAAACATCAAGACGCATTGTGATGGATATGCTCGATGCTATTTTGCTAATGAATATATTAAAGCTAAACCTATAATGCTTAAAATGGGATATAAAGGGAAAGGCTTGGGACCTTTCCAAAATGGTATGAAAGAACCTATCGAGGTAGAACCATGGCTCGCCCGATGTGGTGTGGGCCTGTTTCCTAGTAAGGGTCAACCCTTCCCTTTTGAAGGTGATGATCAACTCATATGTTATCAAGATTATCTAGATAAACAAGATTCTTTGTGTCCAAAGAATAATCCCTTTACATGTAATATTTTATCCATAGCTTACCCTGAATTGATTACTGAATTCGATGATGAGTTGGAAGGAGATATTTTCCATGATGTCTCCGTTAAAGAATTGTTACACAATGGTTTTTATTTTGATGGTTATATACCTACTATAGCCCAACTTGAGGCCACATCTCCTCAAGATGAATTCTCCAAGTTAACCTTAAAAGAATTACAATAATTGGGTGTCTCACCCGCCCCACCTAATTTTGAAAGAGATCTACACATGGAAGTAGAAAACATCATTAAAGTTAACATTGGAACTGAGGATAATCCTCACATAATCAATATTGGATCAGAATTAAGTCAAGAAAAACAAGATGAATACATTGCATTTCTTAAAGAATATGAAGATGTCTTTGCTTGGACATATGAAGACATGCCAGTTTTGGACCCTTCTGTAGTCATGCATCATCTAGTAGTCCATCCGGATGCTAAACCTGTTAAACAAAAACTTAGAAAAATGCATCCCAAAGTGGCCCTGCTAGTCAAAGGGGAGTTAGAAAAACTCCTGAATGTTGTTTTTATACAAGCTATTGATTATGCCTGAATGGATCTCAAATGTAGTTCCAGTCACCAAGAAAGAAGCTACCAAAGTTAGGGTTTGCACAGACTTTAGAGATATTAACGTTGCATACCCTAAAGATGATTTTCCTCTTCCAAACATGGATCAAATCATTGACTTTACCGCTAGAAGTGGAATGATGTCCCTAATGGATGGATTTTTTGGCTATAATCAGATCAGGATAGCTCCTGAAGATCAGGCTAAAATAGCTTTTATTACCCCTTGGGGAACCTTTTTTTGGAAAGTGATGCCATTTGGTTTAAAGAATGCAGGCGCAACATATCAACGAGCCATGACTTATATCTTTCATGATATGATGCATGATATCCTACATGATTACGTAGATGATATTATAGCTCGCTCTATTAAAGAAGATGATCATTTAGATTATTTGAGAAAAGTATTTAATCGATTAAGAGAATACCTTATTCGATTAAATCCAACCAAATGCATATTCGGAGTTAATTTCGATAAACTATTAGGGGTTTTAGTTTCTTTACGTGGTATCAAAATTGACCCTCTCAAGATTACATCTATCACTGATATGCCCGCACCTACCAATATATCTGAGTTACGAAGTTTACAAGGTAAGCTTCAAGCCATCCGTCGCTTCATCGATAAGCTGGCGGACAAAACCGGTCCCTTTCTTAAGCTTCTTAAGAAGGATGTCCCTTTTAATTGGGACGACAAATGTAAGGAAGCTTTTGAACTTCTCAAACAATACCTCCTTAACCCACCTGTGCTTTCACCGCCTAGACCTGATCGCCCATTTATCCTGTATATTTCAGCTTCATATTTTGCTTTAGGAGCTATGCTAGCTCAACTTGATAATGAGAAAAGAGAGCGTGCTAATTATTATATTAGCCGAACTTTAATCAGTTATGAAACCCACTACACAACATTAGAAAAACTATGTCTAGCAGTCGTATTTTCTACGCAAAAATTACGCCATTATATGCTCAGTCAAAAAACATGTCATTGCTAAATATGATCCCTTGCGGTATCTTATGAGTCGACCTTATTTATCGGGTCGTACAACAAAGTGGGTTCTTGCTCTAAGCGAGTTTGAACTCACATTCATAGGACAGAAGTCTATTAAGGGTCAAATCATAGCATATCAATTAGTTGATGCACCCTTAGAGTCTACCCATCCCCTCATCATTGAGTTTCTTGATGAATGCCTTCAATTAGAGGCAGACCGTGTTGAACAATGGTCCTTATACTTTGATGGAGCCCGATGCATGAGTGGGGCTAGTGCGGGTATTATTTTAATATCCCCACAAAAACATCTTATACCTTTGTCCTTTAAATTAACATTTGCTTGCACCAATAATATTGTTGAATATGAGGCTCTAATCCTTGGATTACGAGCTGCCTTGGCACTAAAAATCAAACATTTGCTAGTTTTTGGTGATTCTCAACTTGTTATAAACCAAATTAATGAATTTTATCAGACCAGAGATGATAAATTGTGCCCATATAAAGCATATGTTTTACATTTAATATCTCTATTTGATCAAGTTACCTTGGAAGCTATTCCTCGAACTAGCAACCGTGCGACTGATGCTATGGCCGCAGTTGCATCTCTTCTGCCCTTGGAGTTAGATGACGAATATGCCACCATAATTATTCGTCGACTCCAAGAACCCACTTCAAATAAGTCATGTTTAGAACCTTTGGATGTGTTTCTAATCAATGAAACTACTCCTAAACCTTGGTATACGGATATATTTGATTTTCTTCAAAATGGGACTTTTCCTGCCAATTCTAATAGAAACCAGCATCGGTTATTACGTAGACGAGCAAGTCGATTTGTAATAATTGGCAATACTTTATATAGGAGATATTTTGAAGGTATCCTATTGAGATTTTTGAATCTAGAAGAATCCAAATCAGCTTTGAGTGAAGCCCACGATGGATCTTGTGGAGGACACTTCAGTGGTAGTGTCATTGCTAAAAAGCTCCTTAGGATAGGATACTTTTGGCCTACCATGGAAAATGATGCACATGATTATGTGCGCCATTGCGACAAGTGCCAAAAACATGCTGACCTTGTCCATGCCCCCGCACAAGAGCTGCAAGCTATTTCATCTCCTTGGCCCTTTTCAAAATGGGGCTTAGACATTATTGGCAAAATTAATCCTGTGTCATCCGATGGACACAAATTCATCATAATCGCCACTGAGTATTTCACGAAGTGGGTTGAAGCTATGCCTTTAGCTTCCCGCACTGGAACACAAGTCTCTAAATTTATTTTTAATCAAATTATTTGTAGGTTTGGAATTCCTGCAAATCTCATCTCGTACAATGGAACTTGTTTCAAAAATAAATATGTTAAGAAATTATGCCAAAAATATAAGATTCAACATCGCTGGTCCACTCCCTATTATCCTCAGGGTAATGGTCAAGCAGAAGCATCTAACAAAACCTTAATCAAAATTCTTAAAATATTGGTCAATAAATATGGTCGCGACTGGCACATTCAATTATATCCGGCTTTGTGGGCATATCGCACTAGTGTTCGAACTCCCACTGGAACTTCACCTTTTGTCTTGGTTTATGGTGCTGAAGTTATTTTCCCTTTGAATTAGAAGTTCCTTCTTTGGCTCTACTACTTCAAGATACCGAAGTAGGAGATGAATATCGAGCTGGCAGACTCAGTCAGCTGGAACTCCTAGATGAAAAGTGCATCAATGCTTTGGAGCATCTTCGTGCCTACCAAAACAAGCTTAAAATATCATATGCTAAGAAAGTTCGTCATCGATCCTTTGAGGTCGACGACCTTGTTTTAAAATAAAATAAAAAAAATACTAATGCAACTAAAGACCTTAAAGGTAAATTTGAGCCCAACTGGCTTGGACCATATATCATCACTGCTAAATTTGAATCGGGCGCATACAAATTAGCTACCTTAGATGGTAAAGAACTAAAAGAACCTATGAATATTATGCATCTTAAGCGATATTACGCATAAAATTTAGTCATTTCATTTGTACATATTTTGCATGTTGTCTCATTTTAAAAATATATATAAAACTGTTTAAACAAAAACAAACAAAAATAAAAGTAAAAACAACAATATTATTGACTCTTTCGAAACCAAAAAAAAAAAAAAAAAATAAAGAAGAAAGAGAGAGTCAAAATCATCAAACTCCTCAAAAATATTTGTTGTATATATTTCTTCTTAAAGTATTGCAGTTATATTTTCTTATTATCTTGGATAAATTAGCATTTATTTGGAATCCCTCACTTTTACAAACACAAAAATAAATATCTTGATTTTATCTGGCATGATTACTAATCTCTCTTATATCAAAGTCCACAAAATTTAATTAAATAAAGTTTGAGCATAGAGAATTGATCTTGTTATTTACTTAAACCAAGCATATCCTTTCACAATAAAATGATTACATTTGTAATTTCCATGTTATGCTACATAGTAGAAGTGGTTTCTTGAGCGAAAAGTTTCCCCTGCTATCCTATCATGCACATGGTCTAGAATATTTGAGAATTGACAAAAGGACAAGCTCACCCCTACCCGAAATAAAAATCCCTTGCTCTACATCTAATCCGAGCAAGTATCCCTAGCATAGGAAGAAAAGAAAAGTTCAAGAAAAAGAGAAAAAGAAAAAAGTTATTTCAGCATTATCTCAAATATCAAAGCAAAAAAAAAAGTACAAAAATACAAAAAAAAAAAGAGCAAAAGAGAAAAGCAAAATCAAAATGCAATAAACTCCTTTCCCTACCCCTTGAAAAGAAAAGAAGGGTTGATGAGCTTGAATCCCTGGAATTCTCAATTATTTGAAAACTGTGAGGTAAGCCCCATAATAGGTGGTTTGTGCCCAACCCACTTGGCCTTGGGTAACTCCTAGCATGGTGATATGTCTGTCACATTAGCGACCTTCTTTTGTATAGACCTATGTCTGCTTATGGATTAGCTAGCTCTTGATAACCTGAATTACATAGTAGTTTGGTATGGTTATATGCATCTAAATCATGGTTAATGAACACTTATTTGGTTAATTCAAATCACTTGTATCAAATTATCTTGCTCAAAACTAGTAAATGCACAAAGCAATTGCACACACATTTGTATTTGAGAGATTTTGTGTATCATTATGATAAATCAAGATTGGTAATGAACTCACATACGCACATGGGATTCCTTATAAATCTAACTATTGTCTTTAAGATACTTTGAAATATTTTTGCAAATTGTTTGGAATAATTTCATTTTCTTATTTGAGAACAGTTGTTTAGTATAAAGACAACTACATACATTTTCAAAAAAATCAAAATTTCTTTCAAAACATACACTCAAATCATATATATATTATTGAATTTCATGACGATGGTATAGTTCCAAAACCAAAATTGGAATTTTATGCCTAGCGCAAGTCCTCATCTTCATATTATCTGTTTATTTTCAAAAATTAAAAAATCAACCATGCAATAAAACTATCAATTTCTTCTTTGGATTTCGTGATGATGGTATAAGTCTATACCTAAATATTCTATGCCTAGCGCAAACCATTGTACTAATTTTATTTCCCATTTATTTAAATTCATCAAAACATGTGACTTAAATCATTATGTTACACAATTATGCTTTAAAACAATGCACATTGTTTCTATTTCATGTCATTATGTCAACTTCAATTTTGCAATGATGGTATAATTCCTAGGGAATTATTCAAAAAATTTATCACACTTAGGAATTTATGCCTAGCAAAAATCATCTTTAATATATTTCATGCATAATATTTTTATGGAAATCTGAAAACAAATCACCATCATCATCATCATTTGCATCATCACAACAAAGTCTTAAGACAGTCTCTTAAGCACTCTTTTACTTTTAACAATATTTCTATACTGGGATTAGCTTGACGACCGAGTGAGCGGCGACTCCATGAAATGGTCTATAATAGCGACAATGTCCTTTGAAATTATTGTTAAAAGTCCCTTTTATTATTATTATTATTATCCCACAAACAACCAATTTGTTTACATCAGATTATTTCATTTAAATTTTAAAAAGCATGACATTCATACCATAATATTTCCAAATGACATAATCACATGAATCATCAAATCAATCACACCAAAACATTAAAGCATCATACAAACACATAAGACAAGTCATATGATCAAATAATATATATATATATATATATATATATATATATATATATATATCTCAACAATATATGTACATCATATCAAAACTAGATTGGTATGCCACAATCTACATCTTGGCATACTCAATCCTCTCAATCATATATTTAGTCTATGCAGTGCAGTAGCCTAGCCTCGAGAACCCCTCGAGCTCTCAGCCTCATCTCCTCCCCCACCCTGAGGTGGACGAGGTGGCCCCATCATAGTATGTGTGGTACTACGAGTCCTAGTCGTCGATTGGGATGAAGTCCTCGATGACCCAACCCTGATCGGATCTGCAATGTCGGCTGGTAGCTATACCCTCTGGCCCTCTAGCACCAATTGGAAGTAGATACCCTAATAGAATGCGGTCTGAGCAATCGACCGTGCTAGCTCCTGAGTGCTCGCTCCTCCGCTCCATGCTCTAAGGTGTGCAACCTCATCTCTGAGCTGTGTAGCCTCAGCTCGATGGCATGTAGCCTCATCCTGTAAAGTCTGCACCTATGCCTAGAGACGGACAGTCTCCTCCCGGAGAGTAGCCATCTCACTACTCTCTCCTGTGTCCACACCCTTGCCCTTATCGAGTGATGGTGGCCTCTCTCTCCATGGAGAAGGGGGTCTCTCCTCCCTCCTCTCCCGCTGTCGTGGCCTCTGCTGAGCCTGTGGCCTCCTCTGCTCTCTCCCACCGTGACCCTGTGCCACCTCAATGGCCGCCTGGCACCGCCTCCCCATTCGATGCACAACTACGTGAATTAGACCCTGAGCCCTCGTCATCCGAGGAGGGCGGATGCCTATGTACTAGGCATCGTACTTGTCAGCTACCCCAGCGTCGTCCCCATCCACTAGCTGGATCGAGGTGTCATCTACGTTCGGACTCTAGAAGCGCTGCATATCTAGAGCCCCACTAACTGTAGTGTTATCCCGAACGGTCTGGGAAAACTCGTAGTCTCTAAGAGATGGGATCCCCTACTGTAGACCGAACTACCTCAAAACTCGGTCGTAGCGGTGGAGCTCCACCTCTCCCCTCTCCATCCTTAGCCATCAAGTTTTCCTAATGCGAGCCAGCTCCTGTCCATCCTTAGCCCACCCTGGATGATCTCTCCAAGGCCTCCAGGTGATCTGGTCAGAGACAAGGTCATCAAGTAGTCTCCGAGACATTGGCAGATCTATCCGCCACTGTGACCCTCTTCGGAGCCACTAGTAGAAAGCTCGGGGCCTCTCCCCATCAATCCCTATCAGTGGGAGCCCTACCGGCCTCCGCATCACAATGTGCTCCCAACACCAAACCTATAGTAGTGATGTCATGACCAAACATCGGCCGCCCTTGTATACGACCCCATGCAGGATCCTATACAATCGACATAGTACAAAGCTCCCCTAAGAAAACCTGTACCCATGGTCTCTCATGTCGTAGACCACATCTGTCAGTAGCCATGGAAAACCTGTGTCAGTCTAGATGCCCTAGGCATCTGGCGTAGCGACTCGATGTTCACTCCGCCCTTCTCCAGGGTGAAGCTTGGATCTCTGCACAGTTGCATCATCGCGTGGCCCTGATTGGACATGGGATTTATTAGCCATCCTTGTATGGGGATCCTCAAAATCCTCCATACATCCTCCAATGTGGGAGTCATCTCCCCTGTCGATAACCGAAAATAGGAAGAACCCGGATACCACCTCTCTACTAGGGTCGTCAATAGCCCCATATCTATAGAAACCTGTGGCATATCTGCCACATGTTGCAAGCCGACTTGAGCCAACTGATCTCGCTCTGCCTGAGATAGAGCGGCCAAGTCATCCCTCAGCCCGCCATATTTCCATTCTCTGCTCTTTAGTAATCCTCTCTACAACATAAACAACAAAACAATAAAAATCATTAATAAAATAGTGATTAAAAATGCAAGTAACACAAGTTCAATTTGAGCAAATTCGTCTCCAATTTTGCAAGCCGAAATCATCCCTTATTTGATGAAATCGTCCCCATTTCGCCGATTTCGCCTTTGGACGAAATCGGCGATATCGAGATGATTTTGACGAAATGGAGATGATTTCATCCCGACGACGTCGACGGCCCAAAAAATGGCCGCGATGCTCAAAAATCATTCAAAATTAATCTAAAAAGCATAGAAAATCAAAATTAAAGCATTCTAAACTAAGTTTAGACTCTTACCCATAGCCCGTGTCGGACCTCTGTCGATCTGTGTGCTGTCTCGACCATTTTTTTTGCAGAGCTCCAGAAACCAAAAAATGAAAATGAACAGTAACAATAAATTAGGGTTTTTCCCTATTTTTCTTAATTTTATTCAAAAACAATTAAAAACATTTTAAAATTTTGCTTTTTCGTGTTTTTACCTCAAACGTTCGATTTGGGTAAAAACACGGAGGGGGCACCATAGTAAGTTGTCGTACGATTCGACCAAGAATCGTCGCCTAAAAATGAGAATAATTTTTGCTTTCTCGTAAATCGAGAAGAACTCGTCTTTAACGCATTTTCCTCAAAAAATTTGCTAAAGAGGGGGCAAAATGTAGCACCCCAAAATTGGCGCAGTAAACCTTAGAAAATAATTAAAATTACTTTAGTAATAATTCAAAATTCAATTTTAACCCCGAACCGCCCGTTAACCACCTGTTAAACAGCTTTCCCCATTTTTCGTGCCATTTTTAGGATTTGTTGTGACCGTTGGACGATATCGTCTTCGATCAGACGATATCACCTCAGATCGGACGATTTCATCTGGAGCAGAACGTCCAGACGATCTCGTCTCAAACTGATTTGTGCATAATTAGATTCTGTTCCAACGGCGTCTCTAATCTAGGTAGAAGCGTGTCTTCGCCGTTAGAGACCCTCCCCGTTGGAGATCTCCCAAATTGGGATGATCCCCAACCTCCTAACCTCCCTCCTAAGCCTATTTAAACCTTAGGACCCCCCTTGACATTCCCCTGGCTGAATTTTCCTATAACTTGACCTTTGCGAACATTAGAATACCCTGGATTACCATTTGCATTTGTGCTTTCCAAGTTTTCTTGCAGGGACCTCATTGATTTTCAGTCGGAGCAAGCTCAGATCGTCTCAGACGATCCTGTACAATCTTGGACGATCCTTTCAAAATTCGAGATGATTTCGACTACAGTCTGCATTGGGGGCAATCAATGCCCAGATTTTGCGCTTTTCCTATACTTTGTTGCTATTTTATTTTGCATTTAGTCAGTTTTATTATTATTTCTTGTTATTCTACATCTTGGAGTTCACCCATGTAGTTTAATTGCATAATATAATCATGATTAGCTATTAAAGCATAGTAATTTACTTGCATTTCTATTTGGGATTATCTTATTAACATCCTTATTATTATTTCACATCATTTTCCTTTATCAGTATAGCTGCATTTTCTGTATTTTGTATCTATTTCTCTGTTTGCAGGTCTCTGACGAATTTGTCAGATGAATTCATCAGATCTCAGATGATCTTGTCTGATTTTAGATGATCCTATCAAATCAGAGGTGATCTGGACTGCTTCAAAAATCAGAATCTCCATCAGACATCCGAAATCAGGTATGGCTTTTCTCATCTAGCATATTCTCTGTGTTTTATGTTTAATTTTGTTTTTTGTATTCATTTAATTTGTATTTTCATAATAGAACAACTTAGATTCATTTGGCCAAACCTAGGATTTGAATGATTAAGTGCAAAATTGAACACATTAAACACATTCCCAACCTAGGCGTGGAGACTGCCACTAAACGTTTCCTGGTGAACCCCACCATCCGTCGAAAAATCACCTTAATACACCTCCCCCGAGAGGCGAGACCTTCAAAGGGCCTCTCAGTCCGAGGTATTGTCCCATCCTTCCCGCATCCCCCTTTCGAGCGCAGATCCTTTAGCCTGAAGGTAAGGGTGCGAAAAATTTGGAACAATACAAAATGTGTATGTTGTCCATGTGTACATGAGTCTATAGAATATGAATATAGTGAGTCATAGGAATATGGAAGGCCAAGAGTCATACTCCATTATATATTGGTCTTTGTAGTAGAGATAATAGAGGAGAGAACATAGTGAGAGTGCAAGAGCACATTAGAGTAGAGTAGTGCTCAAGTTAGATACAATGTAGAGCATGAATGAAGAATGGAGCATTTGAGATTTCCATATTTTGTATGAAGATCCCTGTTGATAAGCAACACACCCCCACTGAAAAATGAGATTCCATCCTTAGAAAATTATGAACTTCCATTTTTGCAGCAGGGACCCTCTTGATCTTTTCAGGTTTTAAATCCATAATTTGCTTGCCTCCTTTTTAAAGTTGTGCTTTTTCTTGCATTCTAGCCGTGTTATCCAAGAATTCACTTTTTACATGCTAGAATCATTCATGCACAAGCAAAATCTTGCACCGGTACCGAGAAAATCCGTAAAACAGCTTGCATAATTCACTCGAAAAATCAAACTTTCCATTTTTGGTAGTGTCGCGATATCGCGACACTTCCATTTTTGGAAATGTCGCGATATCGCGACAGTAAGTCAAAATGCGGCTAAGTGCCGAAAGGTCACGATTTCGCGACATGTCGCGAAATCGCGACGCTTTTGGGAGAGAGAAGCAAGCTGTACGGAGGGCGCGATTTTGCGACATGTCGCGAAATCGCGACATGTCGTATTTTCGCGACAGGAGAGAGAAAGTGGGCTGCAGGATGAAAAATCGGCTAAGTCAGAAACATGTTCCAAAATCGCGGTCAACGCGGTCAACGCATGCAGTAAGGGAACTGTCGCGATATCGCGACGTGTTCTAGAATCGCGGCTGAAAATCAAGAAGCGTACGGAGGCCGTGAAGGGTCGCGATTTCGCGACATGTCGCGAAATCGCGACATGTCGCGTTTCGCGGCCGACGAGGGAGGAAGTTGCCGATGCTGTAGGTCGCGATTTCGCCATGTCGCGAAATCGCGACATGTCGCAGAATCGCGAGGAGAGAGAAAGTCATAGTTGACCCGAAAGTGCATTCCGGCGGGAAACGAAGGCTTCCGGGGTAGCGACACGTGTCAAAGCGTGAATGGGACAAACGAGGCTCGACATGCAAGCTTATTTTGCGGATTTAATCTGTTTTTAATGTTTTAAGCTTCCGATTTAATTAAAATGCTAATCTAATGCATCTTTTTGTCTTTCATGCAGGATTCCACCTGGCACTTACGGGACAACCGGGAAAGACCATAAAGGCAAAGATAAAGTGCGGATTTAGTCAAGGACCGCCATGCTAGGAGAGAAGACGCCGGTAAAAGCATTTAAATGGAGATTTATTGCAGAATTGATAGCATGGAGACCATTTCAACTCAGAGATGGATTTACGGAGATCAAATTGATGGAGAAGTGGTGACTCATCCGGCTCACCAACAGAATTAACGGAAGCATTTATTTGCAGATGCGAATGAATGCAAGTTGCATTTTATTTTATCTTCTCCATTTATGGCAACTGATCGCATCGATTTGCGGAAGGGTTAAGTTCTATCCGGACTTTGATTTTTAAATGGATTTTTATTGTAAAACCCGGGTCCTAGGGTTTAAGTGCGATAAGATTTAGGGTTTGAGCAAGATATTTTGGAAAAGATCGTGGTCTCGTCCCGAGTCTATAAATACAAATTCTAAATGTAATCGCAGGAGGCAGAGACTTAGAAATAAAGGCTTATAAGCAATTTCTTGCAAATTTGGTGAAATCCTTTGTTTCTGGACTTGGAGTTGATGTGCTTTAGCTTTTCTCTGATAGCATGGCCAGGAGCCTAATCTTTTGCAGAGTGTGATAAGTGTATTTTCTTTTGTTATCCGTTCCATTTAAAGTTTGTTAGATATATGTCAGTAAATCCGCCATTGTCAAGATTAAATATGTCGTTAGGCTTCAGCTTGTTCTATTGTCTCGCTAGGGGAAATTACAGATTTGAGGTGTAAGTTTGTTCTAATTGCTCTGTCTTCACTCGTGCGAGCTAGGCCGCCGGTGAAAGATACCACTTTAACCAGCCGCCCTTGGATTTATGATTTTCTCGCTAGATCTGTTTCACTCGCCTTGTGCTCTTAGTTGAAAGTGATCTTAGACCGACCGGACACTTTCTTCTCGGGATTTGTTCGTTGTGAAGCCGATAGCATAGATAAGATTGACAGCTTAGGGTTTACAATTGATGTTTGATAAACTTCTCTTTCTCGCCTTACCCTACCCTCTCTTTGCTTTCCGTGAATGATCCATTTTTATTTTCTTTATTTGCCTTTTATTTAAATCACGACCCATGAGAGCTAGATCAAAGAATTCAAGTCAAATCGATTGTCAACAACTTTTGCAACTACCGAACAAGTTCAGAACCCCCGTAAGGTAACAGAGCACCCATATTGAAATCTATTCCGAAGTGGAAAAGAGTGAATTGCCATTCGACCCAACTCGTAACCTCGCACCTTGGATAACCAACTAGATCCTAAAGATGAGTGGGATCAGTCCCGTGGGTGTCTCCTGAGCTTTCCTTGCCTTCATCCTTTTTCCCGGGTTGTGCATGAAAGCCGGACCAACACCTAATTGGCGCTAGAAGGAGGGCCACGTAACATCCTGCTCTTAGTGCACTTGAGTTGAGAAATCCCCGATGTGGAGAGTTTTTTTTGTTTTCCCCTCCTCCCCAACATCTAATTGGCGCTAGAAGGAGGGCTGAACTCGCTCAAGTATTGTAAGGGCATAACAACCAACATTTGAAGGACCCACGAAGGAACTCCTATGCTTTATAAATTGTCGCATGCTTTTATAAATTGTCAGTTTATTTTTAAATTGTCAAGCTTTTAAATTGTCAAAGCTTTTGAAAGTTGTCAGTGCAGTTTTTGAAATTGCCAGAGAAGGCCTTAAGTTCAGTGGTTTGTTAAGAACAGCTTCTATCATCACTTGCGCTATCCAATTACAAATCGTAACATCACTGTCAGCCAAGTAATAATGGCAAATTGGTTGGGCTCCACCGCTTTGAACATTCCGGGTATAGCCCATGACCTGCCCAGAAGTCCAGAAAGGTACCTCCCTAGGTACAAAAATGATGGGACAAGAACTGCAGAAGAACATCTGCTAGCTTTTAAAAATGCTTTAAGATTATTGAATATACAAAGATGAAGATGTTGCCTGCAGATTGTTCCCGCTCACTCTCCAGGAGGGAGCTTATGACCGGTTTTTAAACCTCACCAAAGAATTCCATTACTAGTTGGGATGATCTAGAGAAAGCTTTTATATCACAGCTCGATGAAGTGATAGATCCCAAAGATTTTATATCAGCAATTTTCCAAGCATCAAGAGAGAGTCGGGAGAAACCGTCAGGTCTTTCAATATGAGGTTCCAAAGAGCTTACGGTAGAATGATCGGCCATTACATCCCAAATGCAAATCTGGCCTTAGAAATCTACAAGAATGCATTGGATTCGGTGACCTCTATTTTCCTCAAGAGAGACATTAATATCACAACCCTGGCAGGGGCTTATAAAGAAGCCTTAATTCTTGAAAGACAGCTTAGGGCCTCAAATTTTGAGCAGTCCTTTGATATCCTATGTTACACAGAACATGCCTGCTCCGAACTCCCATTCCACATCATGAGTTAGTGCCAACATGTCATGCTCTACCCAAGGAGACTCCGTTAATTGTGACATCCACTCAACATGTGCAAAATACAGAGAAAAGTTCGACAAATTCAAAGTGCAGTGCTTGAACCGAACAGCTAGATCCGGCACCACCCAAATCAAGTTTTTCCCCGGTGAGTTAAATTTTCCTAGAGATCAAAGAAATATTGATATTTCTAGTTCACCCAAAAATAGTACAACCAGGGTTTCAGTATCTGTCACTTTTCCCGAAGAGACAAAAGTCTTGTACGGACTTCGTGGATGAAATGCAAGATTTTCAACAGCTCAAAATGGACAGCTATGACTTGAAATGTGAGAGTCCGTAACTTAATAATGATCCTTCCTCATCGTAGGATGATGAAAGTGAGATTCAATCTCACTATGCGAAGTAACCGAGGAGGATAGCATCATTGAGGATATGAGGGAACTTAAAGCCGACATCACCCTCTATGAACCGCCTCGCATTGTTGGACAAAACATTAACTTGATTGAGGCTTACTTTGGACCACCTGTTGAATTTCAAGAAAAGGAGGAAAAGATGGTAAATATGAATGTGGTCACCCAAATTGGAATTGATGAACTGTCTCAACATAAGCCTGCAACTTCTGAACATAATGTCAAAGAGGAGGCTATAAACTGTGTTGATGCAGATATTGGAGTTTATGATTTGGCAACTGAAAAGGTGAGAACAATTATAGCCCTAATCAATAACAACAATGATGTTTGGACATTGCACATTGATGAGGTTAAGTCTAAGCAAGGCTCAAGTGAAAAGGAAAATTGTAAGCATTCTGCTAGAGGGATAAAAATTGAAGTCCTGGATATTGAAGCAGTACAGCAACCACAAAATGTTCAAGTTGTTAAGAACCAGGGCATACAGATAAAACATGATTTCTTTCAGCTGTCACATCATTTTGAAAATGTGGTGGTCTGGGTCTGTCAAGGTTTTAAAGTATTTGATCCCGGGGTTTTTTACATTCAAATTCTTTTGAAAGAACTCGCAAACCCTTTAATTAGAAGCATAAACATGTTATCATATGATTTGTTATTATATGATTTGTTTAATTTGAAGGAGTTGCAGATTTGTTTTTTCAAATGGGACAGGGAAGACAAGAAACCCAAGTCTTTCCTGGATAGCAAATTTTTGAAGCACGACCTGGAGTGCATTTCGTCAACAGGACTCGAAAGGTAATTTTTTTTAAATTACTTGCATGGTCAAAATTTTTTAAAGCACCATTTCTCTCGCTTTCCCAACTCGCTGCATTTTTTGAGTATGAAGGGAAGTTGTAACATATGTATGCATTGTAAATAAGCTTTGAAGTTTTTCAGCTTTATTTCTTTGTCGCTGCAGTTTTTATTTCAATGTCTCGTGCGCTTTTAATCTGTTTCAGCTTAATTTTAATGCTCTCAGCTTTAATTTATTTGTTTTTCGCTTATTTCTTTGTCGTGCGCTTTATTTTTAAATGTCTCGTAGATTATGCTTTTTCGCTTTCTTTAGTTGTTTTTCCTTTAGCTTGTGCTTTATTCTCTTTGTCGTTGCTTTTATTTCCTTTCTTTGTCTTTTTATTTTAGCTTGCTTTTATTTTAGTCTCATACTTTTTCTTTATTGCATTTCTTTTTCTTTGTCTTTTTCTTTATTTATTTCATTCTTTATTTTTATTTGCTTCGCTTTTAGTTTATTTCTTTTATTGCTCGTACGCTTTTATTTTCTTCCCTGTTTTTCCTTTTCTTTTTTTATTTGTTTTAGTTATTGTGTTTTTTATTCGCTGTTTAGTTTAGCTTTATTTTGTTTTGCTTTGAAGCTCGTGCTCGTCCTTGGAAGCCTCGTACAAAGTCCTTTGGCTTCTAAAATTCTATTTTTTAGCCTCTCCTCGAGCAATCAATGAAAAGTCACCGCTAAAAATTGTTTTATTCCTAGTCGATAAATCCTCAATCCATGCTCCCATTCTCGCTCATTATTCTAATTGAGATAGTCTCGCTTGCACTAAATCGTGGAACTATTTTGTTATCCAGGATGAAGGTAGAGAGATGATTGGATCTTGTGTCTTACTTGCCACGCTTGTTTTAATGATAGAAAAACTGCTATGTCGTTTAGTTGGAGGAACTCCCTGGGAATCCAAGAAAAGTCAGTTATAAGAGGGGACTATGGTTCATGCAATTATTTGGGTGTCACAAGAGGCTATCAATGCCTAGACCGAAATAGCTCCGGATTGATCAAATATTAAAAGAAAATTGTAATTTCTCTAAGGTCTTCCGGATAGTGATATATTTCAAAAAGAAGAGAGATAAAAAAAAGAGATAAGAAAAGAAAAAAAAAAAAAAGAGTTATATGATCAAAAGAGGCAGCCAATATTAGATTCTCGCCTACGCTTGTAAATTGGGTCGTGTAAATCTAAAGGGTAACTCGTCTAGGTCAGAAAGCTAAACTAGTAAACGGAGCTCTACTCGGTTTCCCCATTTACAATCTAGAAAAGTTGATTAATCCAAGTTTATCATTCAATTCAGTCATCCTTGAAGAAAGTTCTATACCTTTGTAATTGCACATCGTAAATCTTCCTTGAAGTAATCCAGCCCAGTATGTCCTTGGGAAATTTTAACAACTGGCAGTTAGTAGTCAATTTATTGTGAAGAATGCCCGTGGCAAGGCATGATGCATGGTCTTTTTGTTTTGAAACCGGAGTCTTGGGTTCTAAAATAGTGCTACTATTTTACCCGCAGATATCGCCATTTGTTGATAAGCAACACACCCCCACCGAAAAATGAGATTCCATCCTTAGAAAATCCTGAACTTTCATTTTTGCAGTAGGGACCCTCTTGATAATTTTTAGGTTTTAAATTCAATTTGCTTGCCTCCTTTTTAAAGTTGTGCTTTTTCTTGCATTCTAGCCGTGTTATCCAAGAATTCACTTTTTACATGCTAGAATCATTCATGCACAAGCAAAATCTTGCACCGGTACCGAGAAAATCCGTAAAACAGCTTGCATAAATTCACCGAAAAATCAAACTTTCCATTTTTGGTAGTGTCGCGATATCGCGACACTTCCATTTTGGAAATGTCGCGATATCGCGAATGTAAGTCAAAATGCAGCTAAGTGCGTAAAGGTCGCGATTTCGCGACATGTCGCGAAATCGCGACGCTTTTGGGAGAGAGAAGCAAGTCAGACGGAGGGCGCGATTTTGCGACATGTCGCGAAATCGCGACATGTCGTATTTTCGCGGCAGGAGAGAGAAAGTGGGCTGCAGGATGAAAAATCGGCTAAGTCGCAAACATGTTCCAAAATCGCGGTCAACGCGGTCAACGCATGCAGGTAGGGAACTGTCGCGATATCGCGACGTGTTCTAGAATCGCGGCTGAAAATCAAGAAGCGTACGGAGGCCATGAAGGGTCGCGATTTCGCGACATGTCGCGAAATCGCGACATGTCGCGCTTTCGCGGCCGACGAGGGAGGAAGTTGCCGATGCTCGCAGGGTCGCGATTTCGCGACATGTCGCGAAATCGCGACATGTCGCAGAATCGCGGCAGGAGAGAGAAAGTCATAGTTGACCTGAAAGTGCATTCCGACGGGAAACAGAAGGCTTCCGGGGTAGCGACACGTGTCAAAGCGTGAATGGGACAAACGAGGCTCGACATGCAAGCTTATTTTGCGGATTTAATCTGTTTTTAATGTTTTAAGCTTCTGATTTAATTAAAATGCTAATCTAATGCATCTTTTTGTCTTTCATGCAGGATTCCACCTGGCACTTACGGGACAACCGGGAAAGACCATAAAGGCAAAGATAAAGTGCGGATTTAGTCAAGGACCGCCATGCTAGGAGAGAAGCTGCCGGTAAATGCATTTAATGGAGATTTATTGCAGAATTGATAGCATGGAGACCATTTCAACTCAGAGATGGATTTACGGAGATCAAATTGATGGAGAAGTGGTGACTCATCCGGCTCACCAGCAGAATTAACGGAAGCATTTATTTGCAGATGCGAATGAATGCAAGTTGCATTTTATTTTATCTTCTCCATTTATGGCAACTGATCGCATCGATTTGCCGAAGGGTTAAGTTCTATCCGGACTTTGATTTTTAAATGGATTTTTATTGTAAAACCCGGGTCCTAGGGTTTAAGTGCGATAAGATTTAGGGTTTGAGCAAGATATTTTGGAAAAGATCGTGGTCCGTCCCGAGTCTATAAATACAAATTCTAAATGTAATCGCAGGAGGCTGAGACTTAGAAATAAAGGCTTATAAGCAATTTCTTGCAAATTTTGTGAAATCCTTTGTTTCCGGACTTGGAGTTGATGTGCTTTAGCTTTTCTCTGATAGCATGGCCAGGAGCCTAATCTTTTGCAGAGTGTGATAAGTGTATTTTCTTTTGTTATCCGTTCCATTTAAAGTTTGTTAGATATATGTCGTAACCGCCATTGTCAAGATTAAATATGTCGTTAGGCTTCAGTTGTTCTATTGTCTCCTAGGGGAAATTACAGATTTGAGGTGTAAGTTTGTTCTAATTGCTCGTCTTCACCGTGCGAGCTAGGCCGCCGGTGAAAGATACCATTTTAACACAAATGCCCTTGGATTTATGATTTTCTCGCTAGATCCGTTTCACTCGCCTTGTGCTCTTAGTTGAAAGTGATCTTAGACTGACTGGACACTTTCTTCTCGGGATTTGTTCGTTGTGAAGTCGATAGCATAGATAAGATTGACAGCTTAGGGTTTACAATTGATGTTTGATAAACTTCTCTTTCTCGCCTTACCCTACCCTCTCTTTGCTTTCCGTGAATGATCCATTTTTATTTTCTTTATTTGCCTTTTATTTAAATCACGACCCATGAGAGCTAGATCAAAGAATTCAAGTCAAATCGATTGTCAACAACTTTTGCAACTACCGAACAAGTTCAGAACCCCCGTAAGGTAACAGAGCACACCATATTGAAATCTATTCCGTAGTGGAAAAGAGTGAATTGCCATTCGACCCAACTCGGTAACTCGCACCTTGGATAACCAACTAGATCCTAAAGATGAGTGGGATCAGTCCCGTGGGTGTCTCCGGAGCTTTCCTTGCCTTCATCCTTTTTCGGGGTGTGCATGAAAGCCGGACCAACACCAATTAATTGTAGATAGGAGAGAACCGAAAACCGTATTTTATCCAAAGTCCGTAGTTAATTTTCCCTCCTCCTCACCAACATCTAATTGGCGCTAGAAGGAGGGCATGAACTCGGTTCAAGTATTGTAAGGGCATAAAACAACATTTGAAGGACCCACATGAACTCCTGGCTTTATAAATTGTCAAACGCTTTATAAATTGTCAGTGCATTTTAAATTGTCGCGAGCTTTTAAATTGTCGCCTTTGTAAATTGTCAGCGCTTTTGAAAGTTGTCGGGCAGCTTTTGAAATTGCCGGAGAAGGCCTTAAGTTCATGGTTTGTTAAGAACAGCTTCTATCATCACTTGCGCTATCCAATTACAAATCGTAACATCACCGTCACCAAGTATTAATGGCAAATTGGTTGGGCTCCACCGCTTTGAACATTCCGGTATAGCCCATGACCCGCCTGAAGTCCGTAAAGGTATCTCCCTAGGTACAAACATGATGGGACAAGAACCGCAGAAGAACATCTCGCTAGCTTTTAAAAATGCTTTAAGATTGTTGAATATACAAAGATGAAGATGTTGCCTGCAGATTGTTCCCGCTCACTCTCCAGGAGGGAGCTTATGACTCGGTTTTTAAACCTCACCAAAGAATTCCATTACTAGTTGGGATGATCTAGAGAAAGCTTTTATATCACGGTTCGGTGAAGTGATAGATCCCAAGATTTTATATCAGCAATTTTCCAAAGATCAAGAGAGAGTCGGGAGAAACTGTCAGTTCTTTCAATATGAGGTTCCAAAGAGCTTACTGTAGAATGATCGGCCATTACATCCCAAATGCAAACTGGCCTTAGAAATCTACAAGAATGCATTGGATTCGGTGACCTCTATTTTCCTCAAGAGAGACATTAATATCACAACCCTGGCAGGGGCTTATAAAGAAGCCTTAATTCTTGAAAGACAGCTTAGGGCCTCAAATTTTGAGCAGTCCTTTGATATCCTATGTTACACAGAACATGCCTGCTCCGCACTCCCATTCCACATCATGAGTTAGTGCCAACATGTCATGCTCTACCCAAGGAGACTCCGTTAACCGTGACATCCACTCAAGATGTGCAAAATACAGAGAAAAGTTCTGACAAATTCAAAGTGCGGTGCTTGAACCGAACAGCTGAGATCCGGCACCACCCAAATCAAGTTTTTCCCGGTGAGTTAAATTTTCCTAGAGATCAAAGAAATATTGATATTTCTAGTTCACCCAAAAATAGTACAACCAGGGTTTCGTATTCTCGTCACTTTTCTCGAAGAGACAGAAAGTCTTGTACGGACTTCTGTGGATGAAATGCAAGATTTTCAACAGCTCAAAATGGACAAGCTATGACTTGAAATGTGAGAGTCCGTAACTTAATAATGATCCTTCCTCATCGTAGGATGATGAAAGTGAGATTCAATCTCACTATGCGTAAGTAACCGAGGAGGATAGCATCATTGAGGATATGAGGGAACTTAAAGCCGACATCACCCTCTATGAACTCGCCTCGCATTGTTGGACAAAACATTAACTTGATTGAGGCTTACTTTGGACCACCTGCTGAATTTCAAGAAAAGGAGGAAAAGATGGTAAATATGAATGTGGTCACCCAACTTGGAATTGATGAACTGCCTCAACATAAGCCTCGCAACTTCGAACATAATGTCAAAGAGGAGGCTATAAACTGTGTTGATGCAGATATTGGAGTTTATGATTTGGCAACTGAAAAGGTGAGAACAATTATAGCCCTAATCAATAACAACAATGATGTTTGGACATTGCACATTGATGAGGTTAAGTCTAAGCAAGGCTCAGGTGAAAAGGAAAATTGTAAGCATTCTCCTAGAGGGATAAAAATTGAAGTCCCGGATATTGAAGCAGTGCAAGAACCACAAAATGTTCAAGTTGTTAAGAACCAGGGCATACAGATAAAACATGATTTCTTTCAGCTGTCACATCAATTTGAAAATGTGGTGGTCCTGGGTCTCGTCAAGGTTTTAAAGTATTTGATCCTCGGGGTTTTTTACATTCATTCTTTTGAAAGAACTCGCAAACCCTTTAATTAGAAGCATAAACATGTTATCATATGATTTGTTATTATATGATTTGTTTAATTTGAAGGAGTTGCAGATTTGTTTTTCAAATGGGACAGGAAGACAAGAACCCAAGTCTTTCCCTGATAGCAAATTTTTGAAGCACAGACCTGAGTGCATTTCGTCAACAGGACTCGAAAGGTAATTTTTTTTAAATTACTTGCATGGTCAAAAATTTTTTAAAGCACCATTTCTCTCGCTTTCCCAACCGCCGCATTTTTTGAGTATGAAGGGAAGTTGTAACATATGTATGCATTGTAAATAAGCTTTGAAGTTTTTCGCTTTTATTTCTTTGTCGGGCGCTTTTATTTCAATGTCTCGGCGCTTTAATCTGCTTTGCTTAATTTTAATGCTCTAGCTTTAATTTATTTGTTTTTCAGCTTATTTCTTTGTCGCTGCGCTTTATTTTTAAATGTCTCGTACATTGCTTTTTCGCTTTTCTTTAGTTGTTTTTCGCTTTAGCTTGTGCGCTTATTTCTTTTGTCGTGCTTTTATTTCCTTTCTTTGTCTTTTTATTTTAGCTTGCTTTTATTTAAGTCTCATACTTTTTCTTTATTGCATTTCTTTTTCTTTTTGTTTACTTCTTATTTATTTCTGCTTTATTTTTATTTGCTTCTTCTTTTTATTTCTTTTATTGCTCTACGCTTTTATTTTCTTCCTCGCTTTTCCTTTTCTTTGTTTTTTGTTTTATTATTTGGTGTTTTTTATTCCTTGCTTTAATGCGTTTATTTTGTTTTGCTTTAAGCTCGTGCCGTCCTTGGAAGCCTACAAAGTCCTTTGGCTTCTAAAATTCTATTTTTTAACCTCTCTCGAGCAATCAATGAAAAGTCACCGCTGAAAATTGTTTTATTCCTAGTCGATAAATCCTCAATCCAAGCTCTCCCCATTCTCGCTTCATTATTCTAATTGAGATAGTCTCGCTTGCACTAAACCGTGGAACTATTTTGTTATCCAGGATGAAGGTAGAGAGATGATTGGATCTTGTGTCTTACTTGCCACGCTTGTTTTAATGATAGAAAACTGCTATGCCGTTTAGTTGGAGGAACTCCTGGGAATCCAAGAAAAGTCTGGTTATAAGAGGGGACTATGGTTCATGCAATTATTTGGGTGTCACCAGAGGCTATCAATGCCTAGACTGAAATAGTTCCAGATTGATCAAATATTAAAAGAAAATTGTAATTTCTCTAAGGTCTTCCAGATAGTGATATATTTCAAAAAGAAGAGAGATAAAAAAAAGAGATAAGAAAAGAAAAAAAAAAAAAGAGTTATATGATCAAAAGAGGCAGCCAATATTAGATTCTGCCCTACAGTTGTAAATTGGGTCGTGTAAATCTAAAGGGTAACTCTGTCTAGGCTAAAAAGCTAAACTAGTAAACAGAGCTCTACTCGGTTTCCCCATTTACAATCTAGAAAAGTTGATTAATCCAAGTTTATCATTCAATTCAGTCATCCTTGAAGAAAGTTCTATACCTTTGTAATTGCACATCGTAAATCTTCCTTGAAGTAATCCACCCCAGTATGTCCTTGGGAAATTTTAACAATTGCGTTAGTAGTCAATTTATTGTGAAGAATGCCTGTGGCAAGGCATGATGCATGGTCTTTTTGTTTTGAAACCAGTGTCTTGGGTTCTAAAATAGTGCTACTATTTTACCCGCAGATATCGCCATTTGTTGATAAGCAACACACCCCCACTGAAAAATGAGATTCCATCCTTAGAAAATTATGAACTTCCATTTTTGCAAAGTAGGACCCTCTTGATCATTTTCGGGTTTTAAATCCATAATTTGCTTGCCTCCTTTTTAAAGTTGTGCTTTTTCTTGCATTCTAGCCGTGTTATCCAAGAATTCACTTTTTACATGCTAGAATCATTCATGCACAAGCAAAATCTTGCACCGGTACCGAGAAAATCCGGAAAACAGTTGCATAATTCACCGAAAAATCAAACTTTCCATTTTTGGTAGTGTCGCGATATCGCGACACTTCCATTTTCGGAAATGTCGCGATATCGCGACATGTAAGTCAAAATGCGGCTAAGTGCTAAAGGTCGCGATTTCTCGACATGTCGCGAAATCGCGACGCTTTTGGGAGAGAGAAGCAAGCTGTACGGAGGGCGCGATTTTGCGACATGTCGCGAAATCGCGACATGTCGTATTTTCGCGGCAGGAGAGAGAAAGTGGGCTGCAGGATGAAAAATCGGCTAAGTCGAAACATGTTCCAAAATCGCGGTCAACGCGGTCAACGCATGCGTGTAGGGAACTGTCGCGATATCGCGACGTGTTCTAGAATCGCGGCTGAAAATCAAGAAGCGTACGGAGGCCATGAAGGGTCGCGATTTCGCGACATGTCGCGAAATCGCGACATGTCGCGTTTTCGCGGCCGACGAGGGAGGAAGTTGCCGATGCTCGCGTGGTCGCGATTTCGCGACATGTCGCGAAATCGCGACATGTCGCAGAATCGCGGCAGGAGAGAGAAAGTCATAGTTGACCCGAAAGTGCATTCCGCGGGAAACGTAAGGCTTCCCGGGGTAGCGACACGTGTCAAAGCGTGAATGGGACAAACAAGCCGACATGCAAGCTTATTTTGCGGATTTAATCTGTTTTTAATGTTTTAAGCTTCTGATTTAATTAAAATGCTAATCTAATGCATCTTTTTGTCTTTCATGCAGATTCCACCTGGCACTTACGGGACAACCGGGAAAGACCATAAAGGCAAAGATAAAGTGCGGATTTAGTGAAGGACCACCATGCTAGGAGAGAAGAAGCCGATAATGCATTTAATGGAAATTTATTGCAGAATTGATAGCATGGAGACCATTTCAACTCAGAGATGGATTTACGGAGATCAAATTGATGGAGAAGTGGTGACTCATCCGGCTCACCAGCAGAATTAACGGAAGCATTTATTTGCAGCTGCGAATGAATGCAAGTTGCATTTTATTTTATCTTCTCCATTTATGGCAGACTGACTGCACTGATTTGCGTAAGGGTTAAGTTCTATCCGGACTTTGATTTTTAAATGGATTTTTATTGTAAAACCCGGTCCTAGGGTTTAAGTGCGATAAGATTTAGGGTTTGAGCAAGATATTTTGGAAAAGATCGTGGTCTCGTCCCGAGTCTATAAATACAAATTCTAAATGTAATCGCAGGAGGCGGAGACTTAGAAATAAAGGCTTATAAGCAATTTCTTGCAAATTTTGTGAAATCCTTTGTTTCTGGACTTGGAGTTGATGTGCTTTAGCTTTTCTCTGATAGCATGGCCAGGAGCCTAATCTTTTGCAGAGTGTGATAAGTGTATTTTCTTTTGTTATCCGTTCCATTTAAAGTTTGTTAGATATATGTCGTAAATCGCCATTGTCAAGATTAAATATGTCGTTAGGCTTCAGCTTGTTCTATTGTCTCGCTAGGGGAAATTACAGATTTGAGGTTAAGTTTGTTCTAATTGCTCTGTCTTCACCGTGCGAGCTAGGGCCGCCGGTGAAAGATACCGCTTTAACCACTGCCCTTGGATTTATGATTTTCTCGCTAGATCTGTTTCACTCGCCTTGTGCTCTTAGTTGAAAGTGATCTTAGACTCGACCGGACACTTTCTTCTCGGGATTTGTTCTGCTGTGAAGCTCGATAGCATAGATAAGATTGATAGCTTTGGGTTTACAATTGATGTTTGATAAACTTCTCCTTTCTCGCCTTACCCTACCCTCTCTTTGCTTTCCGTGAATGATCCATTTTTATTTTCTTTATTTGCCTTTTATTTAAATCACGACCCATGAGAGCTAGATCAAAGAATTCAAGTCAAATCTGATTGTCAACAACTTTTGCAACTATCGAACAAGTTCAGAACCCCCGTAAGGTAACAGAGCAGTCCATATTGAAATCTATTCCGAAAGTGGAAAAGAGTGAATTGCCATTCGACCCAACTCTGTAACTCGCACCTTGGATAACCAGCTAGATCCTAAAGATGAGTGGGATCAGTCCCGTGGGTGTCTCCGGAGCTTTCCTTGCCTTCATCCCTTTTCCCGGGGTGTGCATGAAAGCCGGACCAACAATCCCATTTTAATGAGCTTTCATTAATGATATTTTTATGAGTTATTATAGAAGTTTCTTATGAGTTTTACATGCTTAACATATTACCATTATCATATATTTAATATTGCATGCTCATTTTATGTCTTGTGGTTGCATTTCCTTATATATAGCATCAAAAGCTAATAATTATTTATTCCATCATAGTTAGGAAACATCATATTTAGTGTAGTAACCAACTTTCACTCACTAGGTGACAAGATAGCTATGGGGATCTATCAACTACCCCTCTAAATAAAAATGAGAATTAAGGTAGTTACAAACTATCATTCACAAGAAGCATGTTAAAGGTTGTTCACAAGGACCATGAGTCCAAGTATTAATGTCCTCACATGGATGGCGGTTAAGACAAAATTGGTAAAGATATGAATTTAAATACCCATCATATCCAAGGCAAAATTATTGAAACCTTTTCAAATAGTTACTACCTTTCCATTTTGGAGATGTACAAAACCCTTTGAATAATGAAAGCCTCCAAAACTCAAACTTTTAAAAGTGAAGACTCAAGAATCAAAGTGGTAGTCTATGATGTGATTGGTTTACAAAATTGAAGCACTTTAAATTAGAAGTGATTGGTTCATGAGGGCAAAGTGCTTGCAAACAAGAGTTATTCACTAACCTCTTGGAGCAAATTGTTCATGGATAGAAAATGGGGTACAAAGATATGGATATATTTTGAGGAAGATTAAAAAAGTAATATTGGCATGCAGTGTTACCACCAAGTATTTTAGAAGCCTTCTAAATAATTTAGAAATGTATTTAGAGGTATGTAATATTTGGAGGTACATCATTTTGCTAAAGATACCTCCAAATATTTACTTTTACTAGGGAGTAAGAATATATCACCTAAGGTAACTCATGGGTGAATTATTCCTATAAATAGGAGCCATGATATCCATCGTAAACATAATTTGGTCTCAAGGAAGTTAGAGCTATGCTTCGTGAGATCCATATTGTATTTTCCCCTTCATGAAATTAACGAGAAATTGATGATATTTTTTCTTTTCATCAATGGAATTGTTGTTTTGTCTACTTGTCAATCCTTGTCAATTTCATTTCATACATATGGGATTCTATTATTGTTATTTGATTTTATCATGTGTTTATTGATTACACACTCTCCTTGCTATGGTTATTATCATATTTATTTTTAATCTCTAGTATCTTAAACATCCAAATTTACTTTTCACACTTTAATTTTTTGCATTTAATTTCATGTAATTATATTAGATTAGTTAGATTTTAGCAAGGATAGTTAGGAGACAACCTAAATATATAGGTCAAAAGAGACATTTCCCTTCCTTACAAAATTATTGAAATAGAATTATGGGTGCATAAGAAGGATATTTTCACAATTCAACACATTATTTTTGGCATGCCCAATGGGACTAATTGGATTTACCCCATAAATAAACGTCCACCATGTATGAATTCAACATTTATTTCTGACATGCATTGTGGTACCAAGGATTTGATCTCCTTAATGATAGTGATTCTAGTCCCCAATTGAACTTCTATTTCACATGATTTTTTTATGTTTGATTTTGTAGGTGCTTTTTGAATGATGACATTGTTATTAACCTTATAAATATAAAAAAATATAAGGAAAAGAAGTAAGGCAACACATAATTGGCAAAATTTCTCAATTTTATCTCCAAATTTATATTTTCCACTAGCAAAATATAGTAGAACCAATTTTAGAAAAAAATTGTCAAGTCCTCATTTATGAATTGGTTCCATACAAGATTGGAGTGATTAGCTCTAAAATCAGTAATTCACTTTATTGAGACTAATCCCTTGAAAAAATAAAGAACTACAAAGTTGCATTTAGGGAGTGATGTGCTCTACTTAGCTAGTAATCTACTTTGAATGAGTATACTTTCTTCAACTTGAATCCAGAGAGTAATTTATCTATATTTTGAGGAGCAATTCACTTGGGAAGGTCAAGATTCTTCTTAACTCCTCTAAAAGAAGTGATTCATCCTAAAATTAAAATTATTCTCTTGGAGTGATTCGCTTAGCCCCTCCTTTAGAAAATTTTTCTAGGTCACAATTCTTGGAGTGATGCGCTCTAACTTGGGAGCAATTCACTCTATTTTTTACAAAAATTTAAAATTTTCAAATTTGACCTAAGGGAGCTTAGGATTATGAATACATACTCAAAAATTCAATGGTCAAGTAAAAACTTTCAACTAGTGGAATTGATAACTTACCTATAAAGAAATGCAAAATGGGAAAAAGAGCAAAGTACTACATAGGTGCATCAAGATGATGAAATCAAAGACAATACTACACCAAATTTCAATCCATTAAAGGAACAATATCCAATGTCTCATCAAATTAGTTAAAACCTTGTATCACTAGATATGGTCTTCTCTTATTTCCTTTACAATTATACCACCTCTATTTCTAGTTTTCCAAATCAAGCCTCAGCTAATATAGGACCCACCATGACTTACGTAATACTTTGTATGGTATACCATTAATTGATGTAAAAATATTTTAATAATTGATTTATGATATCATCCAATATTCAGAATGGTGTGATTCAACTTGCAAAATTTAATACCCAAGCCAATCATCCTACACGTATGGACTTATTTGAAATTTAATTAGGTCTATCCAACAAAATAGCATGTCAATTGTATAACCTTTTCACTAGAACAATCTATGTCACCCATTGTAAATAATTTAGAAAAAATCTACATTGCTAGCTAGAGCCAAGGTATTTCCCAAAACTTGTAAGTGTCAACTAGTCAAATAGGGGTAAAACGAGCCCAAGGAAAACCCTCGATCCAAATATCACCTCTAGAGAGTCAGCCATTGCAAAATCTAAAGCAGTATTAGTCTTTTCTCAAAACCAACAAGTTCCTCAAAATGGCTTGAAATATCCTCCTTTTCAAAATGTATAGATCCCTTTGAATCAACAATTAGCCTATTCTAACCTACTATATTTTCAAAATCTAAATTGTTTTTTTCTATTATTGCATTACATTGTGCATCAATACCTCAAGTTTTTCCCCAATAAAACTTATCTTGAGTACCTTTATACTTAGCATATGTAGCCCTATCTCAAGGATATGTATTGTTCCCATGTAGTATGGTAAACCTCCCTAGAAAAATCAAGCACCTCCATCCCTTAGACCTCAAAATCAACTTTTAAATTGGACTTATCAAGGACCCCCTAAACCTAAGGGTCTATTCTCCTATTTTAGTTATTGATATGAAAACCTTACCTACCTTCAATGGGAATGGGAATAAAACAACATTGAAACACATAAAGAAGCTCTCTATACTTAAGTTAACTCACCACATTTAGGAGGAAGACATCATGGGATCTATTCATTATGATATTAAGCTACTTTGTGGTATAGGGGACTATCAGATAATTTTATCACTAATTGGGCATCAATTAGTGAATTTTTCATACCTAGATTTTGTAGCATGGGTAATGATTATTCAATTTTTTAATTAAATGCTATACTAAGGCATGCTCAAGAAAATATTCATGATTATAACACCATATTCATGAGGATATTGTATTTAATTCCTACAAACATTAAATCCAATAAGGAAAAGCATATGCATATTACATCAAAGGCTTTTAATATGATTTAGCATTAATTATTTGTAACGATAATCATGTAACTTTAGTTGTATCTTTTAAAGAGATATCCCATGCAAAATATATCCTAATTAGAGTAGGAAAACTTCCATCTATCTTGCCTATGGATTATTATACTCATATAACCCAAAACTCTCAAATTTCTAGTTCTATGACTTCCATTTTGCACATTCCAAATGCTTAATTATCTACTAATTTATCCCCTTCAGCATACATTATAACACACCCAAGTCAAAATTTATTGTCAAATATCACTTTCCAGTCTCAATTGTCAACTTTGCCTTCACCATAAACTATGATACTAAATTCATCTCTCAATCATTAGATCAATTTTAGATTAATATAAATGAAATGGTGGAGATAGTGAATATAATGATGAATCATAATAATATGGATAAGATATAGTGAAAATAGAATGATAAGGATATCTCTATGCCATAACAAGATCAACTAAGCTACGATAAATTATCATATTTAATTACTATAATATTTATATGCAACATAGTAGTGATAAGAAAAAGTATAATCTAAGGAATAGATACCCAAATTTTTAATGTCTTGTATTATAATTAGTTATTTCTTTGTTTGTTTAACTAAGGTCAAGTGGTTGATAAGGATTGTGTTCCATGGAAAATTTTTACATTCAATTATCTACGAGCATAAAGGCCTTATGTTGAATAGTGGGTGCTTGACCTACAAGTGAGTTGTCCTAGTCACTATAAACAAAATCCATAGTAGCACATTAAAAAATTTATTAGTCATTTTTATATTACTTGTTTAATGAGAGATCATAATTTCAATAACTTTTGATAAAGTTATGTTTTCATCTTATCATAGGTTGCATAAATATTTTAACAATGATTTTTTAATATTTTGATTATTAAATATATGTATTGGAGCAAATGTGAGCTAAGAGCAAGTGTGAGCTAGGAGTGAACCTCACTATTCCTTGTTTTATAACTTTAGGGAAGAGCTAGGAGATTGCAAATAGGAATCAAATGTGAGCAAGAAAACCTCATTTGTTTGCTCTAGATATTTGGGGAAATTTAAAAAGAAATAATTCATATTAGGAAAAGTTGGGCAATATGGACAAAAAGTCATATTTTAAATCTCTAATGATTCCATGGTTGGAAGTATGTATTCCCAAGCTAGATATAAGAGGAAGAGTGAATACATAGCAAGTTTGATCTAGGGAGAAAATTGTTAGGAATTTATTACTTCATGTAATATAGTTAGGGTAGATATTTGGGTGTTGCACCTAGATAGATGGTTTATGATTAGTTATACAAACCATCCACATCAAATTTATTGTATATATTCATATTTTTTATTGACAAAAAATTATCCAATACCCCAACATTTGGTATCAAAGCTCTCATCATTCCTATAGCATACAAAACAAAATATCGACTTTGTGAGATGATTCAAAGAAGAAGATATGTCATTTATAAATATGTTGTTTCACCAAGACAAATGTTTGTGTGTTTAAAATATTTTTGAATGTCTAAATAATACTTATTCCAAATTTTGAATGTATTGAGATAGATGGAAATTTGAGCAAGGAGAAGACCTTGCCATTTGGAGAAGATAAAAAAATCTTCTTTTATTAGTGTTTGTGTTTTAGGTATTGCAGATATTTGTTTCATCTCAAAGGCATTGTAGAGTTGTCTAAGAAAAATTTAGTTCATGTCATGAGAGTTGCCATCACAAAATTGGTTTTTTCATCTAAAAAAGAATAAAAAAGTGGTCTTCTAGTGCAAGAAATGTGTCGTATAAAAAAGAATGATAAATTTGAAGAATTACATTGGAGTTTGAACATGTTGGCAATAATACTTTGTCTAAAGTTGTTTTCTAGAAGAATCATTCAAAACTACTATCCCAAAAAGAGCTACCATCTAGAAAAAATATGTCATAGAGCTACCATATCGAGTTGCCATATGGAGCTAATACTATCTATAGCTATTAATATCAAGAGCTACTATTGTCAAGAGTTTCTACCATTCAAAGCCACTAATGGAGTTACTATTATCTAAAGTTATTATCATGTGGATTTGTCATTTAAATTTTCCATCTAGATTTGATGTTATCATTTGAAGTTGTTGTCTAGAGCTATTGTAAAAAAGTGTTGTCTAAAGCAATGTTGGACTCTACCATCTCTTGATCAAGTCATCTAGCAACAAGGTCATCTAATATGCATGAGGGCCATCTATTATGAATTCATTTAATAAATGCATGGTTCATCTAAAATTTAACTTCAAATAAAGTGTTGTTGGTTGAAGACTTATGCCACAAATTCCTAAAAAAACTATTGTTGCATGAGAAAGAGAAAAAGTTATGCCATCTAGGAAAGAGAGCAAAATGTGCACCATCCATTAAAAAAGATGCAAAATCAAGGAAGTGAAGAGGATATGTTAAAAAAAATGAGAGAAAAATGTGCACCATCCATGAAAAAGAGACAAATTTGAGGAAGTCAAGAGAAGATGTTAAAAAAAATGCTTTGCTATGTTTTATCCAAATTTGGCATGTCGGTCATGCAATCAACAATTGAAAAATGATGATTTAAAAAAAATGTTCAATCCAATTTGAATGGTGGAGATATAATTTCAATTTGCATGCAATTCCATGCATATGATAGAAGTCTAACTGGAGTATACACACACAATTTATATTTAAAAAAAATGTATTATAGGGGAACAAAGCTCATGATCTTTAAAAAATTTTGTTGATGTCAATTGGTTGAAACCTATAAGGGGAATCTCTTCACATTGTTAAAATGCAAGGGTTTAAAACTTTTTATAGATGTCAATTTATTGAAACCCATAAAGGTAATCACTTCATCTTGTGAATATACAAGCGATTTGATTTTTTAAAAGACTATTATAGATCAGGTATGTACAAAATGTTTTTGTTGA
This sequence comes from Wollemia nobilis, assembly GCA_028583015.1. Taxonomy (NCBI): domain Eukaryota; kingdom Viridiplantae; phylum Streptophyta; class Pinopsida; order Araucariales; family Araucariaceae; genus Wollemia; species Wollemia nobilis. The sequence continues at coordinate 1,125,504 of JAQPPZ010000910.1, forward strand.
AAATAAAATTTAAATATCCTACACTTTCTATGGGAATGCTCTTTGAAGCCTTTGAAATTTTTTTTTAGAAGATTATTTAATAAAGGGTAAAAATGAAAAGATTCATTGTACTTTTTATTGCAATGGAATATTGAAGGAATATTCTATAGAGACTTTTCTTGGAGATAAAAGAAACAATCCCCTACACCTTATTTTTTGTTTGGTGATACCATGTTATTTTCTTGCAATTCGAGGAACTATTTTTTGTTCAAACATAGGTATATTTATACTTGTCAAAAAGAATTTTCTAACTTAATGCAGCCATTCTAGTAAAGAAAGATGTTGATGATTTTTTGATACCACATGTTTGATTTATCTTGAGGGGGTCATGTGGTTGATCCATTCCATTTTGAATACCTAATTAGACAGCATTGTCTATTGGAGATAATGCTTCAATAAAGAGAAATAGAGACCTGTTGGTCACGAATCTGCCACAGGAAAGGATTTTTATAGAAAATGCACCCTAGACCCGGCCAACATTGAAAGGCTGGGAGAAAAAAATGTCTCCTGGACCAATCTCCAGAGTGGGCTGGTTCCCTTACTATTCTAAGTTTGTTTTTAGATCAAAGTTACAGGAAAGAAATTGTAAAGATGCAGAAAGAAACGGGAAATATGGCCGTAGGCCGAATTTATCTGATCGGGAAAGAACAACAGCAGATAACTCTAAGTACAGCAAATAGCAAATAATAGAAGACAATGACGTGATCCACTCGCAACCTTGCGTAGATGACCTCCAAAATAACATTCCATAACTCACTCCCTTACTAGCAAATGTTAAAACTCAATACATAATTAAAACTAAGCAGCAAATAAGAAATGCGAGCACAAATTAGGAATGCAGAATACATAAGGGAAAATACACAGAAAATCGCTTGCAAAACCAGTGAGCCGAATGTCTTATATTCATGCAAAGTACTTGAAAAGCTTTCAACAAAAGTATCTCTCAAACTCCCGATACTTGCTCTTGAGATTTACATTGATTTATATAGAGGTCTTGCCTCTTTGCAACATTTAAAACTATGAAACGGACCTCCTCGAGATCTACAAATTATGCAACGAAAACAAGGAGATGATATCCTTAAACAACCTCGGAGAAACCAAAAATTAAATGCCATAAGGAGGAGTCGGTCGCCTTCATTAAATGGTTGTTCTTGAAAATGTGCATGAAACCGTTAGAAAAATCATGAACAACAGCTTCGAATACTGGAAATCTTCAATTCTGGTAGCTTGGGCATGTTCTTCTACCTTGACTGCATCGGAAAGCAGCAACACATTTAATTCTGGAGCGCTTTGAATCATCGGAACTCACAAAACTGCATCGGGCCGTTTGAACCGCTTTCTGGCGTGAAACTGCAACAGGTCGCGAAAACGCGACAGGTCACGAAATCGCGACGTCTTTCTGCTCCGTACGCTTCTGCCGCTTCGAACCCACGAAAACCAAACATGTCATGAAATCGCTACACATTCGGCTTCTTTATCTCCTTCGCTACCCTAAACCGTGAAAACACAACGCTGCGCGATTTCGCTACAATTTTTGTCTTTGGCTCTATCTTCCCTTCTGCATCGCGAAAATCCGACATGTCACGATTTCGCTACCACTTTTCTGCATGTTGTACGGTCCTGCTTCTAAGCCGCGAAAATGCGACACTCTTGCCTCTAGTGTCTCTTCAACTTCCACCATGTCGCGATTTCTACATTTCCCTGCACTTAGTCTTTCTTCAACAATGTGTCACGAAATCGCTACCATTTCTTGCCTTCTTCACTGTTCTCACTTTCTGTCATGATTTCATGCCTTCTCTTGCTTGAACTCCTGTCCCACGGATATCGCTATTCGTGCCTTAGACTCTTTTCATTCAATGAACCGTGATAATCTAACACGTAGCGATTTCGCTACATCTTTCGCTTGCATTCATCCACAACCCTTAAACTTTTCCTCCACCCACGCCGCGAAACGCGACGCGTCACGATTTCGCGACGTCTTTTGCCTTATGTGCCTTGTGCCATATTGTGTCGCGATTTCGTGACAACTTTGAGTCTCATCGCCCTTGGCTTGGTTTTGTCGCGATTTCGTGACAACTTTGTCGCTCAGCCTCCGTTGACCATTTTGACCGCGAAAATCTAACACGTCGCGATATCGCGACGGTTTTGCCCCCTGCTGCCATTGACTGCGTTGACCGTGATTTTGTGACACGTCGCGAAATCGCTATGACTTTGCATTTGTTTTCTCTCTCCTCATCCGACCCGCGATTTTGCGACATGTCGCGATATCGCGACGGTTTTCAACTTTGGCTCTCCATGCTATTTTTTGTCGCGATTTCGTGACAACTTTCGGACTTAGTCATTTTTTGCATCAAAACCTGTAGAGGAGTTAGAATTTCAACAGCTTAAGCATGAATAATCAGCAATCAAAATAAATGTGGCAAAAATGCCAACATTCTTGGCGGCTCGTGGGGTATACAGTTTCGCTGTATGCAAGAATCCCAGGCTTGAATCCATTGGGCAACAGAGTCATGAAAACTTAGAACAGAAAGCTAGTCGCCGGGGTTCATCTCGATGGACTGCTGCAACAACTTTTGCTGAATAACTGAAACTTAAAGAATCTGCATTTGGCTCAACTGATTATGGAATGGAAATGAATGGAATGAGATCCTGTGGATGCGCAGGCGGTGAAATGCAAATGGAATAGTGATATGATGGAATGGTGGAGTGATGAGTGATGCGGTAGATACAGTAACAGAATGCTTCTGTGCTACCAGCTGCGATGGAAGGGGAATGGAAGTAAATGAAATAATGGAATGGAAGTGGAATAAATGATGAGAAAGGTGTGAACCATGGATAAACTATGATAAATGCTAAAAATGACAGAGAACTTAGAAGAAAGGGATAAGAAGAAGCGGGAATAACAAGAAAGGGGAAAAGAAACAATAGTAGTGGCTTTTTTTTACTGTAGAAGAAGAAGAAGAAGGAGGAAAATGAAGAAAGGAAGGGAAGAAAAAGGGAAGGGGAAGGAAGAAATTGATAGAAAGCCACCAACTGCTGGGAAAGGAGAAGAAAAAGAAAAACAAAAAATAGGCACCTACGGCTCGCATGCAAAAAGAGCCGAGGTGGACAAATAAAAACAATACTTTTTTTTTTTTTTCTTTTTTTTTTCTTTTTTTTTTTTTTTATGCTATATACAAGGTGATACTGGACTGCCAGTTCATGAAGTGTAGGCTTTCAGATGAAAGCCGTTCACTGAAATAGGAAGTGGGCTGCCATCCAAGTCTTCCAGATAAAATGAATTTGCTGCACTAGCACTGACAATGCGGAAGGGACCCTCCCACAGAGCATCAAACTTCTTGTGATTCCCAGGCTTGGCTTTGTTTTCATTCCATTTCAGGACCAAATCACCCACCTTAAGTGGACGATCAGCAGAATTCTTATGGAACCACTTTGAAATAACCTGTGTGTGCTTAGCAAACTCTTCATATGCCACAGAACGTTGCTCTTCCAACTGTAACAACTGAGCCAACCGCATATCCAAGGAATCTATATCTGTTTCATCATCCCGAAAATCCTGCAACTGCTGCAATACTGGCAACTCTAGATGAACAGGCAACCTTGCCTCTTTTCCATAAACCAGGGCGTATGGTGAAGTCTTGATAGACTTCTTGATTGAAATCCTATCTGCCCATAAAGCTTGATTCAGTAGAAGGTGCCATGATCTCTTGTTATCCCCCAAAGACCTCTTTAAAATCTGGAGCAAATTTTTATTTGTGGACTCTGCCAAGCCATTTCCCTGAGGATAATAGTTAGAGGATGTTTTCAGGAAAACACCATACTTGTTTGCAAACTCAGCTAACTCAGCTCCAATAAATGGAGTCCCATTATCTGTAATAATAGCATCAAGAATGCCAAAGCGTGTAATTAGCCCTTCAATGAAAGAAATCACCACACTCTGATTCGCGACCTTGGTTGGAATAGCTTCATACCACCTCGTAAAATAATTTGTAGCTGTCAAAATATACCTGTGTCCAGCTGAAGAGTTCGGATCAATAATTCCAATAAAGTCTAACCCCCACCGCTGAAAAGGTGCTTCAACCCGAATTGGATGCAAAGGCAAGTGATGCATTCCTAACTCTTCCTGTATACCTCTGACATTTGTCACATGCTTGGGCAATCCTGAAAGCATCTCGTGAACAAGGTTGGCCAATAGTAACCAACTCGAATTATTTTTAAAGCCATCGGTCTACCTGCATAGTGTCCTCCCCGATATGCCAGAATGAAACTCCTCCAGGAGTCTAGCCTTCTCTGATTCCTTGACACACCTTAAAAGAACGCCATCAATATTCTTAAAAAACAATCCTTCTGGCAATAAAACATACCTAAGAGCTTGTAGGCGAAATCTTCTCTGTTGTGAGGCATTCAACTATGAAGGGCATTTACCAGTTGTGAAGTAATCAATGAGGTCATCTCGCCCAATCTTGTTCCTGAACTAAGAGGTTCATCAGATTGTCATCACTAGCAAGATCATCTCGCTTGATATTCAACTATACCGAATGCTGCCATCTTTGCTAAGTGTTGGCATAAAACCTTACCATGCACTAGCTTGGTCGAATGAATCTCAACATCGAATTATTGGATCTTGGTGACCCAACCGACACGTTTATCACCCATCTCTCCTTGGATGATGAAATTTCTTACATCAGTATGTATAACATAGACAACTGTTCTACTCTGAGATATGAAATGCTTGAATTTTTTAAGAGATTTCATGACAGCATACACCTGTTTTTCAATGAAATTATACTTTGCCTCATGAGGTAAAATAACCTGACTAAGGAAAGCAATGGGCCTTTCATTCCCATCGTCCCCTTTCTATGTGAGTACTGCGGCATAGCTTTCATCTTCCCCAACTGCATACAAAATGAAATCTTTTGAATAATCAGGATTAATCAGTACAGGAGCCTGCGCTATTCTATCCTTAATTTCCTGGAATGCCTCTTTCCTTTGAGTTGTCCATTTAAATTCTGCATCCTTCTTCAACAACTCAATCATAGGTTTAACAACCTGGGCAAAATCAGAAATGAACTTCCCGATAAAATTAATCTGTCCAAAGAAAGACTGCAGCTCCTTTTTATTGGCAGGGAGTGATAGTTTCTTCAATGCTTCAACTCGAGCTGGATCTATTGCCAAACCATCCTCTGAAATAACATGCCCCAAGAGTTTACCTTCCTTCACTGCAAACACCGACTTCTTTGGATTAATGGAAATACCAAACTCTCTACATTTTCCAAAAATTTGCCTCAGATGAGAACCATGATCTTCCCGTCTATGTGAAAAGACAGTCATATCATCAAGATAAATAACAATAATCTTGTTCAAGAGTTCCTCGAATGCAATGTCCATGGCTCTCTGGAATGTGGCCCCAACATTTGATAGTCCAAAAGGCATTCGCTGATAAGCAAAAGTGCCCCACTTAGTTGTGAATGTTGTCTTGTACTGGTCCTCATCTCTAACCCAAATCTGGTTATATCCAGAGAATCCATCCAATAGTGAAAAACGCTGAGCCCCAACAACAACATGCAGTATTTGATCTATACGAGGCAAGGGATAATGATCTTTCAGAGATGCACGGTTCAGATTCCAAAAATCTACACACAGTCGTATGTCTCCATTCTTCTTTCAAACTGGAACCAGATTAGCAACCCAAGTCGAGTGCTTAACTAGATATATAATTTTGGCTTGCAGCATTTTCACAAGCTCGGCCCTCATTAGAGTCTCAATCTTTGGATTTACTGGTCGCTGCTTTTGCCTGAAGGGTCTGACTCCTTCTTCCAACTCAATAGTATGCTGAACAATCTGTTTATCATATCCTTTCAGATCTTCATAACTCCAAGCCACAATATCAGAAAATTCTTGACACAGTTGCCTGATTTCTTGCAGTTCATCAGGAGTAGAATCAGTTCCAATCTTAATGACCTTATTGGGTTCCAACTGCAACTCCATGTACTCTTTTTTATCAATCTCAATCCGATGTTTCTTGGACCGATCATGCTGATCAAACAAACTTTCTAGAGTTATAAGACCCTTCGGAATGTGATTATTCCATAACTGAATTAGACCTTCAGCTTCTTCATGCTCCAAGGTTCTCCCTTTGATAGTGGCAGCTTCTTGAATCAAAAAGTTGACAATTTGCTCATCATCCTCGAAGACTTGCCAGAAAGTATCCTTGTCTGGGACACTTGGCCTGTACACCATCCTTACTGTCTTTGGTTTCTTCACTACCTGCTCAATAGGAGAAAAATTGGCTCCAAGGGATGCTAGAAGATCTGCATGCTTATTCAGCTCTCGAGAAATGGCTTGAATATTCAGAGCTGTGAAAAACTCAAACAGGTCCCAAACTTGGTTGCGGTATGCTTTGAGATAATGCTGCTTAGAAATACACCTGTTTGTTACTTGGTTTACAATAAGCTCAGAATCACCAAAAATCTGTAGCTGTTCGATTCCCAACTTTCTTGCCTTTTTCAAGCCTAAGCATAATGCTTCGTACTCGATAGCATTGTTAGTACAATTCCAAGTAAGACGGTATGAATATGTTCTTTGTAAACCAGAAGGAGAAATCAAAACAATACCTGCTCCTGCACCATTTTTGCATCTAGCCCCATCGAAATATAACTTCCATAGTTGATCTGTAATAGAGCTCTGATCATCTTGGTTAGGAAATACCTGCCTTGTGCCACCCTCGGGTTTTTGGATAGAATAACAACCGATTTCAGTCTCCAAAGATAGCATTGAAATCAAGCATGGAAAACTGATCGTCCAACTAGAGCTCATCTAAAAATTCATGCATCAAATCAGAATCCTCCCGACTCTTCGGTTAGCATGTTAACAGATCGCATGTTTTTTTCTCGCTTCATCCAACTTTTCAATATGAAAAGAGGAAGGTTTTTCATTCTGGATCCTGAGTCTTTTACCTTTGAAAGGGATTTCTAAGTGGGAATAATCCAATGGCAAGGTAACCTCCCAACTTTGCAAGTAAACTCTCTGGATAAACATATACTAAAATAAGGTTCTAAATCTACCACAACAATCTCTTGAATGACTCGTAATCCGAGGCATAGTATGCAAAACAATTGGGACATCCTTGATTACACCCACCATTTTTATAGGAGTGCCATCTAACCGCAAAACTCCAGGGCTACTTCATGTGTATTCCATACCCATAACCTCGCAAACCGCCTTTGGCATGACAGTTGTAGCAGCTCCGGAGTCGATCATGCAGTTATGCACGATCCAACCCTCTATTTGCAAGTGATAGATAAAACGGGGGTGGTCTATTTTTACCAAGGATGAAGTGGTTAAGGCTTGAGCATAAATTGTCTGGGTAGGACCCTTTTCACTATCCTTCATAGATTTTAAAGATTCTTGCAATAAATCTACCTCGCCTGTGCAATTGCAATGCATCGTAAAGACTAACCTTAGCTGGGGTCTTCTTCAGTTCTTCGACAATGTTGTATGCAACCACAGTAGATTCCTTCTTTTCAACAGGATGTTCATATCTGCTTCGATACTGTTGAGTGGCTTCCACTCTTAGCCTCTTCGTCAATGAAGGATACTTCAACTTTTCTCTAGCTTGCTCCTCTGCTTCTGATCTTGCCTGTGCAGTTGCAGCCTTTTCTTGAACTCTGTGGGAAACAGGATCTTTCGGCAAAACAGGCGCATCAGGCTTTGAAACTGGCACAGGAGCTTTCACTGGCTTCTTCAAATCAGCTGGCACTTTTAACGGTTCTAACTCAGTAGGATCTACTGTAACAGACTTCTTTCCAGTCCTTGTGAGAACAGAAACTTGCTCTTCAAATGGAGTCATCAAGCTATGGCCTGCCTCAGAGATCATATTGACTTGCCCTCCTGAAGAACTAGCAGCCAATGTCTGCACATAATTCAGATGGACCATGCAGGTGTCTTCTCCATGGGGATCATTGCATGTCGAACACCAATATGTTCTTTCAGCAAGGACTGCATCTTCATTTACCAAAGCAGTCAGGCTTTTCTCAGGTGCTTTGCTTGTTGAAGCAGCTTGGTCTCTAGTAATTGGCGGGGGTTGAAATCTCCTTGGCTGGAAATCTCGCTCAACTTGCTTCCTTTCAATAAGCGTGATCTTATTACCCATTGCTCTTATTGCAGAATTGGCAGATTTTACCTCTTGCAAGAGTGTTGTATAAGGATCAGGGTTTACAGGTGCAGGAGGTGCTGGTAAGGGCAAGGGTGCTGGTGGTGCCGATAATGCTGGAAATGAGGTGGAAGCAGGGAATGGCAGAATGCTGGGTGCAGGCAGCTGGAGATTTGCTGAAGTAGACAGCTGAGGAGCTGGGATAGGTGCAATTTGTGGTGCACTAGAATTCCATGATGGGACAGGGTACATAGTAGACATAGATTGCGAAAAAGAACTAGGATATAAATGCTGTGGAATATCAGGAAGAATGGGCATTGCTACCTTTGGGGGAAGCCTGTCGATTGCAATCAAGTCTGCCTCCGCCTTCTGTGCTTGCTCGAATAGTTTTGGGAAAGTCATCACATTGGACTGCCTGATCGCCAAGCCAATATCTATATTGAACGCTCGGAGGTAGTAAAACGTAGCTTGCTTAGGGGTAGGGCGAAGTCCTTCAGGCACTCGCTGCCAGCCTCCTGGTGAAGCGAACATTAAAATCTGCTATTGCCTCCTGTGGGTGCCTCTGGATTGCATTAAACTGGTGCAACAATGAAAATGGGTCAGCCTGTTCATGAAAATTCTTAACTAACAGCTCTCCTAGCTGATCCCAGGATGCAATAGTGCCTGGTTGCAGAGATCTATACCAGTACAACAATTTTCCTCTCAAAGATAACACTAGTAACTTCACCATTACATCTTCATCTGTTATGTCATGAATGGCTGCCAGAGAAGCTACATCATGAATATGTTCGTATGCAGTCTTTCCTGTACCATCATAAGTTGGCAATGCCTTCAAGGTAGCCTGGGGAACTGGATTTTGAGCCTGGAGATTCAAGGCCCCTGAGCTGTTCCAAGCTGAAAACTGCCTAGGTGGAGGATACTGGGCCATTGGAACTAGTGTATGTAACTGAGAAGATGGAAAACTAGTAACAATACCAGGGATTTGTGTGGATATGGCAGATGATGCAAGCGATGGGGAAACCAACCTAGAATGCTCACCACTTCTTGTGCTGTCAAGTTCAAAAAACTCGACAAGATCTCCAACTTTTTTAGACTTTGATCTCGTGATCATGAAGTACAACTTTCACTGCATCCACGTTCAAAGATTTTTGAGTACTACAGAGTCACCAAATGTTCTAACTTTACGGCATGAAGGCGAACATTAAACCTTCAATACTATGGGATCTTTTGAGACAGAAGAAGTCTGTCCCACCGGGCGTGCCAAAAACTGTTGGTCACGAATCTGCCACAGGAAAGGATTTTTATAGAAAATGCACCCTAGACCCGGCCAACATTGAAAGGCTGGGAGAAAGAAATGTCTCCCAGACCAATCTCCAGAGTGGGCTGGTTCCCTTACTATTCTAAGTTTGTTTTTAGATCAAAGTTACAGGAAAGGAATTGTAAAGATGCAGAAAGAAACGGGAAATATGGCCGTAGGCCGAATTTATCCGATCGGGAAAGAACAACAAAAAATAACTCTAAGTACAGCAAACAACAAATAACAGAAGACAATGACGTGATCCACTCACAACCTTGCGCAGATGACCTCCAAAATAACATTCCAGAACTCACTCCCTTACTAGCAAATGTTAAAACTCAATACATAATTAAAACTAAGCAAGAAATAAGAAATGCGAGCACAAATTAGGAATGCAGAATACGAAGGGAAAATACACAAAAAATCGCTTGCGAAACCAGAGAGCCGAATGTCTTATATTCATGCAAAGTACTTGAAAAGCTTTCAAGCAAAAGTATCTCTCAAACTCCCGATACTTGCTCTTGAGATTTACATTGATTTATATAGAGGTCTTGCCTCTTTGCAGCATTAAAAACTTGCAACGGACCTCCTCGAGATCTACAAATTATGCAACGGAAACAAGGAGATGATATCCTTAAACAGCCTCAGAGAAACCAAAAATTAAATGCCATAAGGAAGAGTCGGTCGTTTTCATTAAATGATGTTCTTGAAAATGTGCATGAAACCGTTAGAAAAATCATGAACAACAGCTTCGAATACTGGAAATCTTCAATTCTGGTAGCTTGGGCGCGTTCTTCTACCTTGACCGCATCGGAAAGCAGCAACACATTTAATTTTGGAGCGCTTTGAATCATCAAAACTCACAAAACTGCATCGGGCCGTTTGAACCGCTTTCTGGCACGAAACTACAACAGGTCGCAAAAACGCGATAGGTCACGAAATCGTGACGTCTTTCTGCTCCGTACGCTTCTGCCGCTTTGAACCCGCAAAAATCAAACATGTCACGAAATCGCTACATATTCAGCTTCTTTATCTCCTTCGCTACCCTGAACCGCGAAAACACAACGCTGCGTGATTTCGCTACGTTTTCTATCTTTGGCTCTATCTTCCCTTCTCGCAAAAATCCGACATGTCGCGATTTCGCTACCACTTTTATGCATGCTGTACGGTCCTGCTTCTAAGCCACAAAAATGCGACACTCTTGCCTCTGTGTTTCTTCAACTTCCACCATGTCGCGATTTCGCTACAATTCTCCGCACTTAGTCTTTCTTCAACAATGTGTCACGAAATCGCTACCATTTCTTGCCTTCTTCACTGTTCTCACTTTCTGTCATGATTTCACGACGTCTTTGTCTTGCTTGAATCTTTTCTCAAAAGTGTCGCGATATCGCTACGCCATTCGTGCCTTAGACTCTTTTCATTCACATGGACCGCGACTACATGAACACGTAGCGATTTCGCTACATCTTTCGCTTGGCTTCATCCATAACTGTCCGGAAATCGCTGACGTATTCATGCCTTAAGCTTTTTCTCCACCCACGCCGCGAAAACGCGACGCGTCGCGATTTCGCGACGTCTTTTGCCTTATGTGCCTTGTGCCATATTGTGTCACGATTTCGTGACAACTTTGAGTCTCATCGCCCTTGGCTTGGTTTTGTCGCGATTTCGCGACAACTTTGTCGCTCAGCCTCCGTTGACCATTTTGACCGCGAAAATCTAACACGTCGCGATATCGCGACGGTTTTGCCCCCTACTGCCGTTGACTGCGTTGACCGTGATTTTGCGACACGTCGCGAAATCGCGACAATTTTGCGTTTGTTTTCTCTCTCCTCATCCGACCCGCGATTTTGCGACATGTCGCGATATCGCGACGGTTTTCAACTTTGGCTCTCCATGCTATTTTTTGTCGCGATTTCGTGACAACTTTTGGACTTAGTCATTTTTTGCATCAAAACCTGTAGAGGAGTTAGAATTTCAACAGCTTAAGCATGAATAATCAACAATCAAAATAAATGTGGCAAAAATGCCAACAAGACCCTATGTTTTGTAGATATTAGTGTGTGTCCCTATTTGCATATGCTCTTGTGAATGATTGTGTGCATTCCTATTAACAAGCAAAGTTTCATACCTATGATTGGTTGATTTTGTCCCTATTTATAACTATGTAGATGGATAGTGTGTGTCCCTATCTACTTATGATATAAAATATTGTATAATTGTGTTTGTCCCTATCCTTGTTTGAGTTCAATATGGTCAGTCCCGTTCAGGTGAACAATTGAATTTATCCCTATTTATGGATGTAAATCATGTACTGATGTGTGTGTCCTTTTGCATGATCTTTTTGAACTGTATATGTTATTAATTCCTACCCCTATTTGAAGCATGACATATTAAGGGGGAAATGTTAAGAATTTATTACATCATGTAATATATTTAGGGTAGATATTCAAGATTAAATCTAAATAGGTGGTTGATATTTAGTTATTCAAACTAACTACCTCACCATTATTGTATATATTTATATTTTTTAATAACAAAACTTTGTCAATCACCTTATTGGTCCAATACAAATGTTACACTAGAAGTGATTATCAAGTATGAGATGATCAAGCATGATATAATGTTTCTTAAAAGTATAGTATTAATATGTAAGTTCCATGGATTTTTATCAGGGTTTTCAAATATTCAAAATTTTATTAAGTGGAGCTGGGGATTGAATTCAAATTACTTCATGACTTTTCCTCCTAAAGGCTTTTCCTCATCATTTTTCAAGTTTAAATATAAAATATAAAATAACAGGTGTTGGCTCATGGTTTAGAAGGAGAAATGCTCTATATTTTAGAGCATGGAGAGAATTTTATTTTTTATTTTTAAGTGAAAAACCTCTTGCAGGGATGCCTTGGTATGAGAGACCACAAACAAGGGGGTTCTACACCATCAAAGTCACCCAGGAGTCACACCCAACCCTGCCTGCACCAACATTATCAATTGGATTTTGGATGCCCAATTCAGCTTTTTGGTAGGGTGGAGATTTGAACCTGCGACCTCCCTTGGAGGATTGCCCTCTCCTCTCCAACTCACCTACAACACCTGGGTAGAGAGAATTTTCTTAATAAGATAGGAACTATTAAAAATATTCTAGTATGAGTTAGGATTTTTGGACTTCCATATCAACTTATCAATAAGAATATTTTGAAGAATATTGGCAATACCCTAGGGGATTTCATCTAGGAGAGATCAACTACTAAGGAGCAAAATCATATTGTATATTCTCAAATATGTAGTATTATGAATGTTTCAAACCTTTTACATAATCTATTAAGATTAAATTTGAATAAAAAGAATGGAATCAATAAGTGGATTATGAAAATATTTCATTTTGATCTTGTAAATATTATGAGATTGGACACATGACAAGAGACTAAAAAATAAAATTATGGAGAAAAATATAAAAGGTTTTTGTTATAAGATAAACATAAAAATTAAGCAAGGAAATCATACTATAGTAGAAGAAATATTAGATCAAGTATACTCTTCCAAAAAAAGGTAAAGAAATCCTATCTTCAACATCAAATGATAAAGGCCATCATAGTCACATAGATCAATCACTAGAAAAAACAAATAAGGAAATAAAGTATAAGGTAGTACAATGTACAAGTTCAAATTCAAAAGGAATTAAATGTGCAAAGAAATATCTAGAGAATTTTTATAAAATAAAGGAGGCTAAATAGATCAAGTTTACTCGAGGTAAATTATTGTTATTTCCTTTAAGTACTACAAATCTACTTCTTGCAATAAAAATAAAAGTAGTGTAGAGGTTATTCCTTCTACTTTAGGGTTTCACGAGTAGCATGGTAAAGAAACGAGGATGGAGAATATCCATGGAGAATTAGGATTTTTTGAGCAACATAAGAAAATAATTACTTTGGAGGATCATTCTTCCACTTTAGGGTTTTCAAGGAATCATAAATAAGAAAGTTCCTTTGAGTGCTTTCTTGCACTTTAGATCATTTATATAATAAACAATATGGGAAAATCAAATATATTGATACACATGAAAGTGTTTCTAAAAATAAAAAAGAAAAGAAAGTCACACAAGCAAAATCAAAGAGAAAACAAAACTCAAAGGAACTTCGATATAGGAAAACAAAATCAAATATCATGAAGCCCATAAATTTAAAAAATGATGATGAAAATAGTATCTTGGCATATTATGGGAAAAAGGGTGAAGATAAAGTAGTTTTAAATGTCCACAAGACGATAGGCCATATGAGAAAACCATCATAGAGAATGTTATTTACCTAATAAATGTTTATCCAGCCAAAATCCAATTACAAACAACTCTACCCTCTATTGGATTCCAACCTTGAACCTCCTATTCAAAGTTTCAAAGTCATACTATTAGGCCCACTCAAGTTTTACAATGAATAAGACCCCTAAAAAAAAGAGGTATTAAGGAATTAATAAGTTTTTATAGTCATAATATTTATGGAGAAGGATTTTGGAAAATAGATATTTTTAGCCAATCATAGTGTTGATTTTAATCTTAGTGAAATTCAAATGTTAGAAGGAAACTAGCATAGTAATATTATATCTTTTAATAAAAATTATGTCAAGGGTTTGACTTTAAAAATGTAGTAGATTGAGGATGATGGAGAATATCTTGGATTAAAATGCAAATAAAGGATATCTTTAATAAAAATGCAAGCAAAATATAGTTTAATTGACCTAATAATAATGTAACAACAACATATTAATGACAATAGTGTAGCTTTTTATTATTTTTATAGGAGTGGCACCCAATAGAAGATAAACATAGATAATTCAAAATTGTCTATTGGCTAATTGGGTGAATATGGTTTAAAGAAATGCTATAATTTTCCATTGATTTTAATAAAATTTATATTAATAACTAAACTAAATTAAAAAGCAATAATATACACATTTCTCATAAGATATGGAATACTTCAAGGAATAATATGAAGTTCTATTATAATTTAGTAAAATTTGAACTTTAAGAGAATTTAGGAGAGGTTTTATATTCAACCTTACAATTTTAATTAGATAAATTGAATAGATCTAACAAAGAATATTAAATGGTAGGATATGACCTTATTAGAAAAAAAAAATTGATATAATACTTTGATGGGTGACAATTTTCATACTTTTATGAAGAATATTTTTGATAAAAAGGCAATGTGTCTCGTTAAATTAACTTGATAGCAATATGATGTTTTTTTTTTTTTTTTTTTATGAGTGGCTTATAATAGAATCCACACATAGCTTATTAAAAAATATTATAAAATATGTATTTGTCATATTAAAAATTGTTGTGTTTAATTACTATATAATATATATGGAACATGTACTAACAAGCAAGAACATAATCTAAGGAATACATACTTCGATTTATTTTATTGTGTTAATATTGGTTATTTCTTTGGCCATCAAGCTAAACTCAAGTGGTTCAAAGGGTTGTCTTCAATGGAGAGAGATTAGGCTCAAGTTGTTGAAATATGTGGTTGTTTAGCTTCTATTGAGGCCATGAGTGACGTTTTGTTATATTTATCCTTTGGGCCCATGTAAACCTTGTAAATGGTAATTTTTGTAATTTTTTTAAATTTTTTTCTTGAGGGCTAGTCTCATAACACTCACCTAAAAAACATGTAATTGGGTATAAATACCCCTCCTCGCCAATCATTTTATTATCAGTTTGAGTGTAATTTTGATTCTCATTGAGTGAATATATTTAATGTTTACGAACACACCATCATATATTGTTTTTTCATATATTGTTATTTCTTTTGACAAGCAATATTGGGTAGTGATTTATTCCATTCAATTCTAGAAACTACTATGAAATCTAACATGGTATCAGAGTGGGTGTGAATCTTCATTATTCATTTGCTTTTATCAAAAATATAATTCTCTTCTAACTTTGCTAGATGTTGTTTGTAGGGTCTTATGGAGAAGATTTTTTTGAAGTTTTTTTTATAGAAAACCCTAGTGGAGTTGGATTACAAGGATCTCACTAGAATCAACAAATTTTCTCTAGGAGAAATATTCACTGACAGGTTTAGTTTTTCCTCTTATTGGCACTCAATCTTGTTTGTTTATTTTTTGACTATATAGATGCCCTAATTTTAGGATTGATTTTTTTGAGGTTTTTTGAAAATTTTAGGGATATTTTAAAAAAATACATTTCCTTTTCTTTTTTAGTTTTTGATGACCAATAGTAGCACTAATAAGAGGAGAGACTGCTTGGCCACTATGAAAGAAGAAAAGAAGAGGCTAAAAAATCTTAGACAAACCCCTTGTACTAGAGAAGTCATGGAAAGGTATAATGCTTAGCAAAGACCTCCAAGCCACTTGACAAAGTTGAAAAAATGGTTTGGCAAATTTTTTGTTATATAACTATGAGGAAGGCCTGATTGGTTATGTTCAACACAATGATTTAGTAGGGTAGACCATAATATATATGGGTGAACCATGAGCATTCTTTGAATCTTTACAAATTTTAGGGGGGTTATAGTTCAAAACTTTTGGTCATTTCATGACTAGGCACCTCAAAATTATGCTTGAAAATTTATTTCATTTCCCTTCAAATAAAATTTTAAATTTTGAATTAAAATTCTAGAGAATATTCTATGAATCTAATAGGAAGACATGCAATTGGTTTGTGCATGCATCATTTGATATAGGAACATGTTATAGGTAAGCAAAAGAGGAGTATGCATTTTTGGTTTACATAATTTTATTTCTCTCTTGCACTTCCCTCCCAAGTTGGGCACTTGGAGAGGTGTGTAGAAGGAGGCTAGCCAAGGTGTTGTGCATGGGAGGTCCTAAGTTTGAACCTTCTACCTCCATTTTAATGATGACATCAATACACATTACCCTTGTATGCATATTTACATCCACACTAATGATGTGGCGCCATTATACACTTCAAATAATAACATGGCATTTTTTTTAATCTTGGAGCAATTATATGGTAGGGTTATACATATGCAAAATAGAAATATATATAGTCAAGGTGGCAAGAATCCTAAGGTGACACATGGTAGTTCATACAATAGATTTGGTAGGTACATGCATCCTAAGGTGGCATATGATAGTTTGTATAGTTTAGTTGATAGGTGCATGCATCCCAAGGAAACACATGGTAGCTAATATAGTAGGTGATATGCAAGTCTTGAGGTAACACATTGTAGCTAAAGTGGTACCATTTGCAAATACATGGTAGTTAGAGTGCACACACTTTGAGATAACACATGGAAAGTTCTAATTGGATTGACATGGTTATCCATATAGTGGAAAAAATGGCATTCCAGATGCCACTTTGAATCTAAAAAAATAGGATTGACCAATCATATTCTTCCATCTCATCAAACTTGATAGGCAACATGCACAATCAGTAATAGACTTGGTGATGCATAAATTTTAGAGCAAATAAGACAATGATAAGTGGTACCACATGGTTAGCTGGTACCATACACTATCAAGACACAATAAGGACCCTCTCATATACTCATACTATGACACATTGTGGCCTCTCATTTGCCAAAGGTACTAAAAAAATTATCTTTTCAAAGGTTTTGGGGCAAATTATTGCTATTTTTGGGCTAAACTTTTAAAGGTTATAACTTTTGCATATGAAAGCATTTTGAGCCTCTCTTTTTTCAAATTGTATGGTTTTTTGAGCTCTCTACTTTGGTAGTGTTGATTACTACTTGTATTTTTTTTAATTTTAGCAAAATATATTTGGATCGCCTTATGCTCCTATTGAGTGTTCCAAACTATGCTACTTGGAAAATTAATATTGAAGCTCTGCTCCAGAGAAAGGGTTTATTCAAGTATGTGAATAAGTAGCCTAAGCATACTAATTCTAAAGTGATAAAGTTTTTTTATAAGGATAAGAAGGATGAATTCCATGGTGTGATTGCTCTCCATGTGGACAACGTCTGTGAAACCCACATAAGTAGCACCACCGATAATAAGGTCTTGCTTGAGAAGTTTTAGGGACTATGTGATTGGATTAATTTCACTTAAATCAACATATTGGAGATAAATTTTACAACCCTCTCCATGGATTCATTTGACACCATTGATAAATACATTAGTTAGAGTTTTCATCTTTGATTGCCCCTATTAGGGCAATCACACCTCATGGGGAGAAACACAATAGGGCTGCAATGAAGAGCATAGGGTTTGGCTCAATCGAGGGCCTCTGGAAGTTTTTTACAAGGTTGGCTCCTTATTAAGATGTGATATTTTAGGATCACTTGAACTTAATAGAGAAAAGAGAAGAAAATAAAAGAAAAAAAACTCAACAAAAGAAAAAAGTGACGATGCGTCAAATATCCACTATGATCTTCCTACAAAAGGCCTGAATGTTATGTGCTATTAGTGAACGTTTTCGCTCCTCCACATAATTAAGCACAAATGAGAGTCATCAACATAGAAATGCATAAAGAGGTGGTTTCTATAGAAGATCCATAGATAACTAATCCAAAAATAGACATAGGTCCCTCACACACACATACATTAATAAAACCCAAAGTAGGTAAAAAATCATAAACACACACATACACACAAAAACAGGTCTATAGAGAGTCACAAATGACTAAACAAAAAAATTTTGCAAGCCTTCATAAATATGTGTGTGTGTGTGTGTGGGCACAAGAATTTTTTTACAAATATTTTACCAACTTGTCGATCCTTTAAAAAGCTAATACTACTCCTATTTATAGATTACAAAGGGGAGGATTTCCCTCCAAAACTCATGTAGAGATTTCAAAGTGGTTGTTGCTTCTGATGCCAGGTCATGTTTTATCTAAATTATTATTTTGTCTAAGATTATTTGGATCTAAAGTCATGAATTTCAAATGGTTCTAATCCCTTGGATGAGAAGCTACGATCTTTATTACCATCTACCCATTTTGGTAATTCCCATCATTTAGGCACAAAAGATTTTATTTAATAGTCTAGATCTACAAGCTACTTATGCTATGGCCCCCATGCTTCTACTATATTTTCACTAAGATATGAGATATTCCCTTGTAGGAAAGGATGATATTCCTCAAATAATATGCACCTCTTTAATTTTAACTTTTAGTGCATCGATGTTTTTTCTTCAAAAGTTGTATTCATCATTTGAGCTTGGGGCCGCTTGATATAAGAACTTTGGGACTTTTTGTCTCCAGGCCTCATGTCGAGATATTTGTTCCCTTGTATTTTTATCAAGACTAATAAACTTTTGACTTTTTGGATAGCATTTACTTTTGATACTTAGCCTCCGATCATTGAATATTTTGACCAAGGGTTTCTTCTGTGCTTGTCTGTGGCTCAAACTTTTGCTTTTTCTTGCCAATTAAAAAGGTTTAGTGAGTCATCACTATATTCTAGAAACTCTCAGGGGATATTTAGCCTATTAAATATAAGAAATCCAAAAAAAATGGCTCCTTAGTATACTGGACATGTATTTAGGAAAATTCTCCCTTGAAAATAAAAAAAAATAGTGATCAAACTACATTTTCAAAACTCTACAGATGTTTAGGGCTTCTTCTATCTCATTAAACTGATATCACTTATATATTACATATAATAAATATATATATATATATTTATTTACATTATTGGCCTTTACCCATTGGGTATGAAGTCAATAAGGCCCTCCACTAGCTGCTCAAGTCCTTTCTTCTTCCTTTTTCTCTAGTTTCTTGGGTGAAAGATCATCATCTCAATGAAACTGGGACTTCTCAGAAACCCCCTCATTAGTAATAGGTATGTTCCAATTAGGATGTCTACTTTGAATTTGGCACCACCAAAGTGAGGTCCCCATTTTTTGGTAGAGCCATTTGATGTCCCTCCATCCTTATGGATGAATATTCTCTTTGCATGTGTTGGCTCAGCCTCTTCATAGAGGTCTTTTCTCAATATGGTAGATATCCATTATCTCACTCAACCATCATAAGGGT
The DNA here is from genome assembly GCA_028583015.1 of Wollemia nobilis. NCBI lineage: Eukaryota > Viridiplantae > Streptophyta > Pinopsida > Araucariales > Araucariaceae > Wollemia > Wollemia nobilis. The sequence goes on from JAQPPZ010000910.1 coordinate 1,144,969, forward strand.
AGAATAGGTCTAACCCATAATTTTCTTCTTCTCCATAGATCTAACTAGATTTTGATAAAGCTAAATACCATGCCCCTCTTAATTCCTATGAAGAAGCTCTTCTAATATCTATTCTTGTTGTTCAAGGAGTCCAAAAATATTTTTTTTTACCTCCATAAGAGTGCTTTGCAACTCTCCTTCTAATGCATCCTGAGAGGGAGTGCTTGGCTCAAGTTCCACTTTGTCTGTGTCTTCTCTAAAATCATTCATGACTAAGGTAGCAAGTTTATCCTAGTCAATAATTGAATGTGAAGATAAAGCATCATACTTCTATATAGCCTTGCCTTTTAGTGAAGCCACCAATAATTTGAGGACCACATCCTAATTTGTGATGTTGTGCACCTATTAAATGAAGACCATTTCTTGTAGGTTCTCTAATGGGGATGTCAGGCCTTCATTAGTGTATTCACACAAGATTTCCAATAGTGATACTAGAAACTTTTACCAAATAGTTGGTGTTTCTAGAGGTTGCAAAGGTTTTTTTCTCCCTAGGCAAGAGATGGTTCTTGATATGGGACAATCATCTTGGACCTATGGATCTTTTGGATTACAGTGGATTTGCTAGCGAATGCAACTTCATATTTATTAAAAGTTGGTAGACTAAGGCCTTAACCCAAACCTTAATCTAATATATTCAATAATGGTTTCTTTTGTCATTCGTTCTAGAATAGAGTTGCTCAATGAGTAAAGAGGTGCTTTAACAAGTGAGAATAAGAAAAAACTCTCACCAAGTCTAAGCCTAACTTGTTGCAATTTTAGAACTAATGATATATCACTATGATCCCATTGAGCATACCATTAAACTATTGACATCTTCAACTATATTTACTGGGGCAGTCATAACTCGTGGGGAGCAACATAGCAAGGCCACAGTCAAGACCAAATGTTTGGCTCAATCAGGGGCCTTCAAGAGTTTTTTACAAGGTTGGATCCTTATTAATTTGTGATCTTTCAAGCACACTTGAACTTAATAGGGAAAGGGAAGAGGAAAACAAAATAAAAATAGCTCAACAAAAGGAAAATATGGTAATGTGCCAAAAGATATGCTAAGATCTTCCTACAAAAATAGGCTTGAACATTATGTTCCAGTGGTGAATGCTTCCTCTCCTTGACATAGGTAGCACAAATGAGATTCATCAACATAGGCATGCATTAAGAGTCATAGGTCATGTAAGAGAGTCATAAATGAGAGTCATCAACATAGGAGTGCATTTGTATTGTTCCATCATGAACAAGTTCTTGAATCCTATGGACTTTTGTACTAATGCATTTGGTTCTATCATGAAACATAGGATTCTTTGCCATGTGGATTATTGATTGATTATCGACATGTAGTCTTGTAGGACCTTTTTGAGTGATATCGAGAGTGTGTAATAGCTTTCTCAACCATACCACTTCTTTTCTTACCTCAGCTATAGTAATATATTCAGGTTCTGCTAAAGAATCTACTACAGTATTTTGTCACTTTAATATCCATGTAATTGGTGTTGATCCAAGAAAGGTCAAGTACCCAAATGTAGATCTCCTAGTGTTTTATCTTCTATAAATTCTGATTTTGTGTATGCAATGAGTTTGAAGTCTACATTTTTTTCATACAATTGGCCATAATTACAGGTTGTCTTTAGGTACCTCAACACTCTTGTTGTAATTTTCCAATGACTCTCCTTTAGCTTGGTCATGTGCATTGCTAGAGTTCCCACTGCATAAGCGATGATAGGTCTTGTATTAGTAACATATATGAGACTACCAACCAACCTTCTATATAGTGTTGCATCTACCTTTATTGTGTCATCATCCATGGTGAGTTTTAGATTTTACTCCATTGGTGTTGTCACAGGACGTGCATCTTTGAACTAAAACTTCTCCATAAGATCAATGATGTGTTCATTGTTACCTGTTAGAAGCATGTCATCCATAAATACTATAAGGTATGTAACTTTGTCTTTGTTGTGTTTGATAAATAGTGTTGCACCAATATCTTGGTAATCACACACTTTAAATTTAAGTTACTTCATCCAATCTAACAGCTTGTTGAACCAAGAGCAAGAGGCTTGCTTCAATCCATATAAAGACTTTATGAGTTTTTATACCTTGTGCTCCTATCCTGCAATATTAAAACCTTCTAGATGTGCCATGTATATTTCTTCTTCCAATTTGCCTTTCAAGAAAGTAGTATTTACATATAATTGATGTATCTTCCAACCTTGTTGTGCAGCTAAGGCTGTAAGAGTCCTGATTGTGGGTCATTTTGTGGTAGATGCAAATACCTAAGTGTAGTCAATACCTTATTTTTGCATGAATTATTTAGCCACTAATCTCATATTATATTTTTCAAGGGTACCATCTGATTTATATTTGTTTTTGTACACCCATTTGTTTTGAGCTACCTTTATTCCAAGTGGTAGACCGACTAACTCCCAAGTACTATTTTTTTTATCAAGTTTCATAATCTTGGTTAATTACATATATCCAAGCTACGTGTTTGATAGATTCTTGGTACATGAGAGGTTCATTATTCAAAGTGAGGTAGTTCTGCAGGTTCTAGTTCAACAAGTAATGAGTTGTGCACTCTTGCTCTGAGGGTACCTCTTGTGCTTGTTTTTCTCACTTCATCCAATTTGATGTCATTTAAGAGCTAGCAAGCTTCATGAATTCCTTGAATGGGGAGCAGTGTGGATGTCTCACCTACCTTGAATTTTTCATCATGATCCTAGAATGTATCATTAGGCACAACGAATGCTGATGAATATGGATGTGAAACAATACTTTTACCAAGATTAGCTTTATTGTGAAGGGGTAGAAGGTGCAGAAGATATAGACATCTGCTTAGTATCATAGTTTGGTTTCTTTGAACTTGTGGGTTGATTTGCATATTCTAGAGTTTTAAGTAACTTTTCAATGTCTTCCTCTAAATGTTAGAATCTAAACATCATATATGTTAGCATATTTTGATCTAAGCTAAATATTGTATCCCCTATTATTCTATGTAACCAATTGTTCTTCAGTTTTTAAAAACACAACATCACATGTCACAATCACTTTTATATGTGAAGGAATGAATACTATCCCTTCTGATCCATAGGGCATCCAACAAATATACCTTTAATAGCTTGAGATTCAATTTTATTTATGTACTTTGGAAGAAGATGAGCATAATAGATGGAGCCAAATATTCTAAAGTGGCTAATGGAGGGGGTACCCAATCCATTTTTCATGAGGTGACAAGTCAGGTTTTGAGGGACTCATTGTGTTGAGTACATGCTTAACAGTCAAGGTGGATTTGATCCAAAGATATGGAGGCACATTTTTATAGATAAGAAATGCATGAGCCATGTTCATTATTGTCTTTTTTATGCACTCAATAATATTGTTTTTTTGAGGTGTACCTGGTATTGCCAATTGATGTTTGATCCCATGTGAGGATAAGTACTAGTGAATTCATTTGAGGTGTACTTGCTACCATTATCACTCTTGAAGGTCTTGGTTCTACAACCTAATTCTTATTTTGTGCAAGCCTTGAATGCTTTGAATAATTTAAAAGCTTTAGACTTCTTCAAAAATCTAATCCATAGCTTCTTTGAGAAGTCATCGATGATGTAATACCTTTTGCCTTTTAATGAGGCAATAGGCATTGGTCCATAAATGTTTGAGTGAGCGAGCTCTAGTTTTTGTGTGCACTTCCACTAACTCTTTGGAAAATATTATCAAGAGGATTTTTCAAGAATGCATGCTTCGCATTTGATGGGTTTGGAATGGAAGTGTGGTAGTCCCATGATAGTGGAATTCATTTGTCTCAATTAGTCAAGTTTGATATGACCCATGTGAGCATGCCATAATGCATAAATATAAATTTTATTGGGAGATAGGGTGGTATTAAATTCCATTTCATCTTTGGCAATGTGAACTTTAGAAGTAGGATATCCAACAAGTCTGATAAGTTTTCCATATAAAGAATCAATAATGAATAGTATTTTGAAGGGTGGATGAATGACTCAAAGAGTTTCATATTTGGTAGTGACACTAAAATAAATTTCATGGTAGATGAGTGTGGCTAGTGATAATAAATTTTACTTCAGATTAGGGATGTAGAGAACATCAAGTAACAAAAAATTAGGTAATCCAAGAAGTTTTAATCAAACAATTCCAACTCCTTCAACTGGTTGAGAGGCTTTGGCAACCATGTGAACCACACCAATTTCTTTTGAGTTGAATTCTTCAAAGAAGTCCCTGTTGGAATTCATGTTGGGTGGATCCAATATCCATGATCCACAAACTACTAGTGGAGGCTACATTATGGGCAGCTCCAATGGGTTGCGATATGGGATGAGAAATGTCTTAACTAGCATATCCTAAATATACCTCAATGAATATTTTGGTAAGGTCAACAGATGGTGATATAAGTGCCTATGTACTGATGATCTAGGCATAAAAAAATTGAGCATTATGAAAGATGTCTGGAATAGAGTCATCTTCATTTACATTATATAGGCTATTATTTTGAAATAGATTAATCTTGTTTGTGGTAGTTTAGAAATCAATGGCATACTGCCCTTTTTTGTTACAATGTTTGCACATGATATTTGAGTTACAAGTTCCTTGAGAGGTACTAGGCTATTTTATTTTTCCTTGATTGTGTTGTCCTTGACTAGTTTGATGTTATGAGCATACATGTTGACCATTGTTAGAACCTTATCCTTGTCCTTTACCTTTGCCTCAACCATAGCCTTGACCATGGCATTTATTACCTTGACTATTTGAAAAATTGTATCTTTATCCACCTAAAATGTTGAGTCACCAGGACTAGAACTGGTGAAGTTTGTGTCAAAGGTTTTATCAAGTTCAATGAACTTTTCTAGCTAAGGCTTCAAAGTTGAAAGTTGTTAAGGTTCCACTCGCTGATAAACTAGCAAGCAATTTATTGTAATTTGGAATGTGAAGACATGACTGAATGAGGAAAGCCCATGTGATACATTGATTTTTTAAGTTTTTATCAATGACCTATTTAATAGGGTGAAGGAGGTTTATGGTGGAACTAGAGTGTCCTTTTTGCATCTTTATTTAATTCATCTTGAGGACAAGAACAAATTCTAGGTAAAATTTGGTATCAAAGTTTTTCTTGAAGACTACAAGAATTAACCATGATGTGTCATGCTTGGCTTCATCAATCAAATTATGAATATGATACTTTATGACAAGTCGGATGTTGGCACGAATTTGGTCATCATCTATCTACCATTTTTCTAGGGCAACAACATCTATGTGTGGTGTGAGATTTGTCTCCATATGGTTAAACCATAGGTTCTCAAATTTTGCATTTTTCCTAAGGCCTATGAACCATTGATCCCAATTATCCTTACTTTTGAGGGTACATCAAATATTTTGTTTTAATTTGAAAGTTATTGCTTGGTGATACTACAAAGACCTAAAAGAGGTGCGTTAAGGTGTGAACAAGGAATATATGACTAAGTGAGGTAAAATATTCTAGTAAATAATGATCCAAGTGATGACAATGAATTAATGCGATCCACTAGACCTTGCTCACCATCCAGGTAGAATCTCTTTTACAAATGATAAATCGTACAAGTAAGTTGTTATGAGTCTTGATGCAATAGGATGATGATATGGCTAAATCTAAAGTACTAAATAAAAAAAGGTGTGTAGCCCAAACTAAAATATTATAGATGAATGTAAAAGCTAATATCTCCAATAGATGAATGTGTAGGTCAATATCTCCAACACTAGATTACACAACTGAATACCAAAGTGTAGGATGTGCAAAACTAGTAACCTCAATATTATGACTACAAGTAGGTGAGGTGCTAAAAGTTAGAGAGGTATAATGAGCTTATCTCAAATTAAGGCCTTCATCTAGATTCCCACACATAGATGCTCGATGATGAAATACAAATCATGATGGAGCCCAAGTCCTACAATTACTCATCCAGTTTATTATGGTCAATGATATACTCTCTAAATAGAAGTACGTGCTCGATTTCATAGCTATGATGGATATTAGATCAGTTTTATTTTAATCTTGATTAAGAGTTTTTAGTTTTCTGAGCATAGGGAAAAGGATGACCCCTTTACAAATATTTGTGGGTATGGCTAACCCCCTTAATTGTGTATTCTTGTTAATTCTAGTTCATATTTGACTCACAAGGCCTTTAATACAGATTTCCCACCACCAAGGAAGTGGTGCCCTATCATGAGGCTAGGCTATGGAATGAGTCATCAAATGCATTCCTTTAGGGATGATGCAAAGATGTGAATTAATTTGCAATGAAAGAAAGCAAATAAAAACTAAAAATAGACTTGGAGTGCAAATGGAGTACTTCTACATTGTTAATATGGCAATATGTATGTTAGATGTGATCCACTAGACCTTGCTCACCATCCAAGTGGAATCACTTTTACAAATGAGGGCTATAAGTTAGCCAAAAGCAATGTGGAAAATTCTATAAGCCACTTATACAAGTACAATGGAGAGGCTAGGAGCCTGTTGTACTATCAAAAAATATAGTTAGTTTACATAGAGACCGATTTGACTGTATGGTTGTGTAAAAGCAAACATGGTCAATTTACATAGAGGCCATCGAACTCTGTTAGATCTAGATTTTGGATAATGTATGGTTGTGTAAAAATGAACACAATCAGTTTATATAGAGGCCATCAAACTTAGTTAAATCTATATTTTAGATATTGTATGGTTGTGTAAAAATGAACATGGTCAGTTTACATAGAGGTCGTCGAACTCAATTAAATCTGGATTTTGGATATTGTATGGTTGTGTAAAAATTAACATGATCAGTTTACACAGAGGCCACCAAAATTGATCACATACAGATTTTAGATACCTACAAACAAAGATACAAGTTAATATCTATAATAAAAATAAAATCTATGGAGGTTCTATGAAACCTTATGCAACATCATCATGCTCTCCTTCAACTAAACACATAAATCTGTGGAGGAGAGGAGGGGAATGCAATGCTTCTCCAAGCTTGGTCATGGGAGGGGTAAGCATCCAAGCCCTGATATCACTTGTAGCAAGTATCAATTTTATGTGCCCAAGCTCAACCACATGAAACACGAAAAAATGAGAGTATTTTCAACAATGGAGAGAATAAAAAATTACATCTCTCCCTTTGTGTTATGGAATTATATATTGAGAAAAATGATATTAGGGTTAGGGGTCCCAAATTCATATTACATGAAATTCAAATGAATATGAAATTACACATTAAAATAACCTATTCTAATGAGGTCTTATTAAAGCCTCATAACAATTAATTAGGAACCTAACTAATAAACATGATCTTGTACATTAACATTTCTTCAATACATAAAAATGGGTCCATAGGGAGTCATAAATGACTAAACCAAAAATTGGCATAAGCCTCCATATGTGTGTGTGTGCAAGCAATTGTTTATGAAGTTTTTGCCAAAAGTGAGGGTTCTATTTGCCCACAAGCCACTCAGGAGTCAATTTCTCTTACAAAAATAAATGAAAGGAAATCTTACAAATGACCACAATTGCAAACTTGTCAATCCTTTGAAATGCTAATACTACTCTTATTTATATATTACAAAGAGGAGGATTTCCCTCCAAAACTCATGCAAATATTTCAAGGTGGCTATTGCTTCTAATGTTAGGTCATATCTTATCTAAACTATAAGTCTGACTGAGGCTATCTAGATCTAAAGTCATGAATGTTAAATGGTTTTAAGCCCTTAAATGAGCAACTACTATCTTTATTACCATCTACCCATTTTGGAAATTCCCATAATTTGGGCGTAGAAAATTTCTTTATTTAATGTTTTGGATCTATAGACTACTTTTGATATGGCTCACATGTTGTTGTTGTCCTTTCATGAAGATATGATATATTTCCTTGTAGTAAAGGATGATATTCCTTGAATAATGTGTACCTCATTAAATTTGACTCTTAAGGCATCAATGTTTTATTCAAAAAAATCTTCATCATTTAAGCTTGGGGTTGCTTGACATCAAAACTTTAGGACTCTTTATCTTTGAACCTCATATTGAAACTTATATTCCCTTGTTTTTTGATTGGGACTAACAAACTTCTTACTTTTTGAACAACCTTTACTTTTGATACTTGCCCTCTAATCATCAAATATTTTTATCAAGGGTTTCTTCTACGCTTATCCATGACTCAGACTTCAAATTTTCTTGCCAATTAAAAAGGTGTAGTGAGTCATAATTACAGTTAGTCTAAGAAATTGCAAGAGGATATTAGAACTACAAGAGGCATACCTAAGAAAATAAGGGAAGGACAAGAGGCATTGGAGAAAGAAAGGAACATAGAGATTCTAAATATTGTATTCAACAACGTTTTTTTGGTAGATAAGATACTATAGCATTAATACCGGGTTTTACATGTTGACCCAAAACCATTTACAAAAAAATATGTATTGCTAACTCCCTAATCAAAAAAATATTGAGGAATAATGAGTTTAGTGTGGTAGGAAAATTTCTAGGGCTCATACCAGATTTAGATGTGCTTAGGAGATGGCTTCATTCTAAACTTCAAACAAAGGGTTCAATGAATTTTATTGATCTATCAAAGGGACACTTCTTAAAATGATTTAATATTGAGGAGGATCTAGTGGTAGCCTTATCACGAGGTCCATTTTTATTTGGTAAAATACCAGTTTTCCTAAGACGTTGGCATCAAGGCTTCAACCCTCAAAAGTAAAAAAAAATTAGTTCCCATCTGGATTAGGTTCTCAGATCTGCCTATAGAATATTGGGATGATCACCTAAAAACACAAAGTAGATATTTTATAACCATGGATCCACCCACCCACAACAAAACAAGAATGTTGTGTGCAAAAGTCTGTGTTAACGTGAAGCTAGAACAAGACAAAGTGGAAAAGTGAGTATCAAATCGATGCTTGGGGAATGGGAATAAAAATTTGAATATGATATTTTTTTGGTATACTATAAGCAATGTAAAGTGTTTGGAAATGTGGAGGAGAAATATCATCTGCAAAGACAAATCAAATTTACTAAAAAGTGGCAATAAAAGTAGAATCAAATAAATTAGAGGACTACAAGCATGGAAAAGGAAACTTCTAACCCACAAGAAAGGGCACAAAAAAAGAAACAATATCAAGAAATTTACCATGATGTAAATGAAGAGGCAGAAAGTGAAATTAGTAATGGATGTTCAATACAGTTAAGGAAGAAAAACAAAATCCTAATAAGATAATGGAGTATGCAAGTAAATGCACAGAGCTAAACCAACAAGCAGATGAAGAACATAATGAGAAACAAAACTTGAGTGGTTTTGGAAATAACACTAATCAACAAGAGAATAATCTCAATCAAGAAAAATAAAATTATTATGAAGAAGGTAACCATAAGAAGAAAATAAATATGATTTAAAATCATATAAATCTAGACACCGAGACACAGCAATAGAATGTGATTACAATTAGCACAGAGAATGCATACAATAATATGGAAGTTGAAGAAGACATATTAGTAGATTATGCTAAAGTGGTAGAGGATATCTCTTCCACTCAAATGGACTTAGAATAGGATAAGGATCAAATACACCAAGCACAATGGAGGAGAGGAGGAGCGAAAGCGATCAATGTGATGGAGGGATTTTGAACATTTTGGGTGGGAACCTCAAACAAGGCAGTAGAGCAGGTACGGATGTTTCGGGCAGTAACCTCGAATAGGAGGTAGGTGAAGACCCAGAGGAATACAAGGCCTCTGTGGGAGGAGGAGTAGTCCAAAGAGGGTTCGACCCTCCTCAAAAATATCCTGACAAAGGTACCTATAAGGGCATCGAGAGCCCCATTCGGGGTTGGTCTTTTGTGGAGAAGTTAAAGGGCAGAAGGAAGGAATTTCTTTCTCTTTCTCCCCTTATACCGGTGAATAATAGGACAATGGCACCTGTAAATCCTATGGGTCCATTTCTATCCATGGAAGAGTTCTCATTTGTGGGCAATTTTTTAGGAGGAATGCCTGACATAGAGACCATTCGGTCTTGGGCTCTATCCAAGTGGAGAACAACAGAGAGCATGGAGATTTTTGCCCTTTCTAGAGGATTTTTCATAATAAGGTTTAACAACAAGAAATATGTGAACCGTGTCCTAACTAGAGTACCATGGTTCTTGGGAAAGCGAAGTTTGTTCCTCAGATAGTGGGGCGAGGATTTAAACCCTAAAAAGTAGATCATCAACATAGCCCTTATTTGGGTCCGCCTTACAAACTTTCCAGCCCAATTTTTCAATGAGTTTTGGTTGTAAGGTATTGCCAGAGCCATAGGAGAAATGATAGTCATAGACCATGCAACCTTCGCAAGGACAAGGATGACACATGCAAGAATATTGTCAATTCTGATTTAGATTCAGAGCTCCCAAACTTTTTTGAACTAGGGTACGATGATTACCTGAGAAATCAAGCAGTGGAGTATGAAAATAGGCCAACACTCTGCTCAGAACGTAAAACTCAAGGACACTTTAGGAACCAGTGCCCTAATCTAGCAGTCAAAAAAGAAAATCAAAGGATGAAAGGCAAATGTGCAAATGATAAAAGTTTTCCCAGGGATTTTCCTTCAAGAGGGATCTCATTTGGCAGAGGAGGCTTCAAGCCAGCTAAAGGAAACTACATTTATTAGGAAAATCCAAAGGATGGAGCAGGGAAACATCAGAACAAAGACAAGCAACAAGTCACTAGAGAATAGGAGAACCAGGTAAGCCCCAAAAATCTAGCTAATTTAGGGGAATAAGGGGAGGCTGAGGATTTGGAGGAAGGAAACCTACAAGTTGAATTACTGGAAACCCTAGAATCCCTGTCAAGGGTAGACCCCTCAAACCCTAGGATGATGAGTCCTCTAAATGGTCAGGAGGGTGTGAATTTCAACCCTAAAGATTATAGGAAATGTTTGGAGGAAATAGGATATCAAAAACTATCCTTCCCAACATCAACACAAGAAGCTCGACAAACCAGGTTGAAGGTTCAATGCAAAACTAGTAGAATACAGGAAAAACATGGAGGAGTTAGAATCAAGGATTGAGGTGGTAGGAAAGAATGTTGAGCAAGATGCAGTGACAGTATTGTCATTGTTGTCAACACAGTTAGATAGATTGGTTGATGTAGTGGACAAGATTTCAGAGGTCACTCAGAAGAAGATCGAAGTGGCCCATATCCAAAAGAGAAGAGAAAAATAAAAGAGGAAAAAGTGTCACGATATCGCGACATGTTGCATTTTCGTGACCAAAAGAAAGAGAAAATGCAAAGAGGAAAAAGTGTCACGATATCATGACATGTTGCAATTTCACGGCCAAAAGAGAAGAGAAAATGCAAGGAGAAAAAGTGTCACGATATCGCGACATGTTGCATTTTCATGGCCAAAAGAAAGAGAAAATGCAAGGAGAAAAAGTGTCGCGATATCAAGAGATGTTGCATTTTCGCGGTCCAAAGCAAAGAGAAAATGCGAGGAGAAAAAGTGTCGCGATATCGCGACATGTATTTTCGCGGGCCAAAGCTAAGAGAAAGAGCAAGGAGAAAAAGTGTCGCGATATCGCGACATGTTGTATTTTCGTGGGCCAAATCTAAGAGAAAGAGCAAGGAGAAAAAGTGTCGCGATATCGCGACATGTATTTTCACGGGCCAAAGCTAAGAGAAAGAGCAAGGAGAAAAAGTGTCATGATATCGCAACATGTTGTATTTTCATGGGCCAAAGTAAAGAGAAAGAGCAAGGAGAAAAAGTGTCACGATATCACGACATGTATTTTCATGGTCCGATGCAAAGAGAAAGAGCAAGAAGGAAAAAGTGTCGCGATATCGCGACATGTAGCATTTTCATGGTCTGATGCAAAGAGAAATGCAGAGAAATAAAAAGTGTCATGATATCACGACATGTCACATTTTCATGACTCAAAAAGGGCAGGAAGGTAGAGAAAGAAAAAGTGTCGCAATATCGTGACATGTCGTATTTTTGTGACTCAAAAAGGGCAGGCAGGCAGAGAAACAAAAGTGTCGTGATATCGCGACATGTCGCATTTTTGTGACTCAAAAAGGGCAGGCAGGCAGAGAAGCAAAAGTGTCGCAATATCGCGACATGTTGCAATTTCGCCAAAAGAACAGAGTAGTTGACAGTGCGTCTGATATTAGTTATGAACACCAGGATGGTGAAACTGAAGACTACATAGTGACGTGGACCCATAAGGAATCTTTAATGATTTTAAATCATTTAAGATGGTTGTTACACGTGGAAAGAAGCAGACGCATGCCCATGTGGAGAAAATGAACAGTCATGGAAAGAAACGGATGCATGCCCATGTGGAGAAAATGAACAGTCGTGGAAGGAGAAAACGAACAGTCGTTAAAATAGAAACGAAAAGCCTTTTCGAAAACCAAAATGCATGCATGCACAAAGGAGAAAATGAACAGTCATGCAAGGAGAAAATGAACAGTCATGACCGAGAAAATGAACAGTCATGGTAGAAGAATATGGTGTCAATTATTTGCATGTGACGTGTTTGACGAAATGCCTTCTAAATATATACAAAAGGAGTTACATAAAGGAGTTACAATTGACAAGTGGCACATGAGAATATGAAAGGAGTTACAACTGAGAGAAAGGATGGTTATAAAAGGAGTGTTGCTTGGAGAATTTGAGTGTGGATTTTATCTTGCGAAGAGAGCGAGAGGAGAGCGAGAGGCAAGTGAGAGGCGAGCGATAAGGATGTGTGTTTTGTGAATTGTGGGCGATGTTGAGTAAGCAATAGACCAGTCAGGGTCTTGTAAAAGTGAAGGCATTTATATGTCAATCTTCTAGTTTCAGAATTGAAGTCCAAGTTGGTGCTTGGCATCAGGGGTTGGTGGTCCTTTCTGTTGGTGCAGATAAATCAGGGGTTGGTGCTCCTTTCTATTGGTGCAGATAAATTAGGGGTTGGTGCTCCTTCCATTTGGTGCTGGTAAATCAAGGGTTGGTGCTCCTTTCTGTTGGTGCAGATAAATCAGGGGTTGGTGCTCCTTTCTATTGGTGCAAATAAATCAGGGGTTGGTGCTCCTTCCAGTTGGTGCTGGTAAATTAGGGGTTGGTGCTCCTTCTAGTTGGTGTTGGTAAATCAGGGGTTGGTGCTCCTTTTTGTTGGTGCAGATAAATCAGGGGTTGGTGCTCCTTTATGTTGGTGCAGATAAATTAGGGGTTGGTGCTCCTTCCAGTGGGTGCTGGTAAATTGATTGTAAAGTTGGTGCTTTGCAAAGGCTGGATTTGGATGGGAGTCCAAACAATCAATTTTTGAGGAGTAGCCAAATCGGTGAACCTCGGTACATCTTGTGTTGTGTGATGCTCTCTTGTTGTATTTGCTTTATTTGGTTTTAAGTTTTCATTGTTTTGGCTTTAAGAGTTGAATATTTAAGTTTTAAAGAGCTACATTGATTCACCCCCCTCTCAGTGTCATTGTGAGACTAACAATTGGTATCAGAGCCAATTTCCCTTGTCAGGCTAAATCAGCTAGGGTTGATCTTGGATTAGTATGCAATGGGTAAGAAGAATAGATCCTCCTCCAATAAGGCATCTCAGTCAGTTTCAGTTCCTGTGGAAGAGAAAATTGAACTAGAAAAGATAGGAGTGAATTTTGAAGTATGTGATGAAAACCTTGAGGTTGAAGTATATCTAGAAGGTGAGTTGATCACTGCACTTGAAGAGTTGGGTATAGAAATGAAAAAGAACAAAAGATTGTCCAAGAATTTGGAAGAATATGGGGATAATATTGAAGATCTCTTCTTACAAATTCATAAAGCCAAGAAAATAGAAGAAGCCTTGAAGTCACACCTGGATGATAAAGGTGATGTATGTAGCAAACGTGAAGAGGAATCTAACAAAGTTATTAGTGATCTAAAGCTGCAAGTAGAAGAGTCCAAAAGGATTGAAGAAACTCTCAGGTCACAGATCAATGAGAAAGAGATTATTTGCGGCAAACAAGAAGAGGAGATTATTTTATTGAGGAAACAACTAGAAGAGGCCAATACAAATCTCAAATTTGAGAAGAGCACAGAGTTGCTAGATAAAATGATAAGGCAACAAAGAAGCCCCATGTGTAAGCTTGGTCTTGGATATGAAGTTGAACAACCTTCATCTTCTAAATCTGCAGAGAAGAAGAAGTCCACTGTTGAAGGATCAAAGCAAGAAAAGTTTGAAGCTGAAACTTCAAAAGGAAGAAAATCTCAAAGGATATCTACAACAAAGCAACCACAACAAAAGAGGTTCTATCACTCTCACTTTATTCATAATAATGCTTTTAATGGCTATTGTTTTAGATGCAACCATTATGGTCACAAGGCAATGTATTGTGGATTGAATAATAGATCAAAGAGTTATGCTAGTAGAAATACATCTGTTGAACACCATGTGCAATGTTTTAAATGTAATGGTCATGGGCACATAGCAAGGTCTTGTCCAAGAAATTTTGTATCTAATCTAAGGCAAGACAGTAGATTTCATCAGACACAAAGAATGCAACACAGACAGGGAAGAAATCATGTGCATCAAAGAAAGGAAAATAATCATCCATCAAGGATGCACAAGAGACAACCACCCAATAGAAATGTTTTTTCACCTTTGATGGATTATGCAGTAGAATGTTATAACTATCATAATTTTGGGCACATTGCAAGAAATTGTCGAAGTACATTTGCATCAAATCAATTTCAGGGAAGAAAATTTCAACCTAATGGAATGAGACAAAATAGAAAATTTCTCAAAAAACATGCACAAGCTACTAAAAAATAAAAGTCAAAACAAGAGCCCAAAACTGTAATAAAACCAGTTTGGAGAAAGAAAGAAGAGAGGAAATCGTGTCTCCTTGGACTAAAGGAGACTACTCCTCTATTGCACTAAGTAGCTCCAGGTAGCACATCCTCAGGGGGAGCAATCTTAAAGTTTTATTTTAATGCTCCTATGTTGTTTGGTTATCTGAGGATGAAAGGCAAGTAGTTAGGGGGAGTTGTCGTATAGTTGTCAAAGTGTGTTTCAGTTCATGTAGTTGTTTGTGGAGGTAATAAGCAGGAGCATGAGACGTTGGCTTGACAGAGCCATTTTTTTATTATTGTGAAATCTCTCTGGTGATGGCGGTTACAATAGCAAATAGTGTCAAACTGATGTGCTTCAGCAGAACAACATGGTGAATAGCTAGGTTTTCGATGCAGCAGCTGATAGGCATTATCTGAGATAGAACATGCAGCACATGTCGACGTGTCATGGAAGCATAAGTTGGCAGGTGCTAGTTTTTAAGCCTGTAACATTCCCAATCTGTAGATAAAATAGAATTCGTGTTGTGAGTATGTCTCAATTCATCTACCAATATCGAGGGAGGACTATGGTAAATCTCTTCATGATCGTTATGAAAATTACTGCCAACGTGTAGGTGGGAAGGCGTGTGTTTCTTAACCAAAAATACAACACATCGTTTGGTATAAGAGAGCATTATTTTTCTCTAAAGAAGTAGCCGTTATCAAATAGATGCTAGAGTCCAAGAAAATAGTGGCACTAGCACCCATTTCGTCAAGAGTGCCAAGTGGCACATGCAAGGCAGAGACATTGAGAGAATAGCGCCCAAGTGGTGAAGCGCCAAGGAGGACAAGATGCCCATGCACCTAAGAAAGTCTTGCATTATTTGAGAAATGTGAGATATTGTTTGAGGAATCCCTTGATCACAATGAGGAGAAATGCTCCCTGGAATCGCGTGAAGAACGTTCGCCTAAGACATTGAGTAGCCCTGACATATGCCCTAGCAAGAAGTAGAATACCGAGTGTTGATGACTACGTGCAGATTGAGGTTCCAACGCTAGATGTAACGGTCCACTGTCAATACCTATGCAGATGATAAAAACATTCATGGCAGCCATTAGAAACCAGAGACATTGAGCTGCACAATGGATGCGAGGCAAAGTCGTCAGTCACGGAGGAGGTGGCAATCAAAAGGTTGAAGAAATTAAGTGCAGGCTGCCTGGAGAGTCGATCACTTTTGATTTGGGAGTAACTTTTGCGTAGCTGAGAGTTGTGTGTTGATCAAACTATACTAAATAAGTAAAAGCAAGGTACAACAGGAATTATAATATGATGAGCAGAGATTAGAGTGCTTATCCAAGAAGACTTTATGATAGAAAGAGTACCAATGGAGGTGCATTCTATCTTGGAGACAGGTTAGTTGCGTGGCACAGTAAGAAACAAGATTCAGTCTCCTTATCCATAGCATAGGTAGAATATATTGCAGCGACAACATGTTGGACTCAGGGGGAGTTTGCAGCAGCCCTTTGATATTGTTGTCAAAGGGGGAGAAGAGTTATAGGAAATTGCATGTGTGTTGCCAACAATTCCAAAGGGGGAGATTGTTGAGCAAGGTGTAGCGACAGTATTGTCATTGTTGTCAACACAGTGAGATAGATCGGTTGATGCAGTGGATAGGAGTTCAGAGGTCACTCAGAAGAAGACCAAAGTGGCCCATATCCAAAAGAGAAGCGAAAAAGTAAAGAGGAAAAAGTGTCGCGATATCACGACATGTTGCATTTTCGTGGCCAAAAGAAAGAGAAAATGCAAAGAGGAAAAAGTGTCACGATATCGCGACATGTTGCATTTTCGCAGCCAAAAGAGAAGAGAAAATGCAAGGAGAAAAAGTGTCGCGATATCGCGACATGTTGCATTTTCGTGGCCAAAATAAAGAGAAAATGCAAGGAGAAAAAGTGTCGCGATATCGCAACATGTTGCATTTTTGCGGTCCAAAGCAAAGAGCACAATATCACGACATGTATTTTCACGGGCCAAAGCTAAGATAAAGAGCAAAGATAAAAAGTTTCATGATATCGCGACATGTTGTATTTTCACGGCCAAAGCTAAGAGAAAGAGCAAGGAGAAAAAGTGTCACGATATCGCGACATGTATTTTCACGGGCCAAAGCAAAGAGAAAGAGCAAGGAGAAAAAGTGTTGCGATATCGCGACATGTAGCATTTTCACGGTCCGATGCAAAGAGAAAGAGCAAGAAGGAAAAAGTGTCGCGATATCGCGACATGTAGCATTTTTGCGGTCCGATGCAAAGAGAAAGGTAGAGAAATAAAAAGTGTCACGATATCACGACATGTCGCATTTTTGTGACTCAAAAAGGGCAGGAAGGCAGAGAAAGAAAAAGTGTCACGATATCGCGACATGTCACATTTTTGTGACTTAAAAAGGGCAGGAAGGTAGAGAAACAAAAGTGTCACGATATCGATACATGTCACATTTTCGTGACTCAAAAAGGGTAGGCAAGAAGATAAGCAAAAGTGTCGTGATATCGCGACATGTTGCAGTTTCGCCAAAAGAACAGAGTAGTTGACAGTGCATCTGATATTAGTGATGAACATCAGGATGGTGAAACTGAAGACTACATAGTGACGTGGACCCATAAGGAATCTTTAATGATTTGAAATCATTTAAGATGGTTGTTACACGTGGAAAGA
This sequence comes from Wollemia nobilis, assembly GCA_028583015.1. Classification (NCBI taxonomy): domain Eukaryota; kingdom Viridiplantae; phylum Streptophyta; class Pinopsida; order Araucariales; family Araucariaceae; genus Wollemia; species Wollemia nobilis. Next base: position 1,162,494 of record JAQPPZ010000910.1, read on the forward strand.
AGTGGATGCATGCCCATGTGGAGAAAATGAACAGTCATGGAAAGAAACGGACACATGCCCATGTGGAGAAAATGAACAGTCATGGAAGGAGAAAACGAATAGTCGTTAAAATAGAAACGAAAAGCCTTTTCGAAAACCAAAATGCATGCATGCACAAAGGAGAAAATGAACAGTCATGAAGGAGAAAACAAATAGTCATGGTAGAAGAATATGGTGTCAATTATTTGCATGTGACGTGTTTGACGAAATGCCTTCTAAATATATACAAAAGGAGTTACATAAATAAGGAGTTACAATTGACAAGTGGCACATGAGAATATGAAAGGAGTTACAACTGGAGTTACACAGAGAAAGGATGGTTATAAAAGGAGTGTTGCTTGGAGAATTTGATTGTGGATTTTATCTTGCGAAGAGAGCAAGAGGAGAGCAAGAGGCGAGCGAGAAGGATGTGTGTTTTGTGAATTGTGGGCGATGTTGAGTAAGCAATAGACCAGTCAGGGTCTTGTAAAAGTGAAGGCATTTATATGTCAATCTTCTAGTTTCAAAATTGAAGTCCAAGTTGGTGCTTGGCATCAGGGGTTGGTGCTGGGAAATCAGGGGTTGGTGCTCCTTTCTATTGGTGTAGATAAATCAGGGGTTGGTGCTCCTTCTAGTTGGTGCTGGTGAATCAGGGGTTGGTTCTCCTTCCAGTTGGTGCTGGTAAATCAGGGGTTGGTGCTCCTTTCTGTTGTTGCAAATAAATCAAGGGTTGGTGCTCATTTTTGTTGGTGCAGATAAATCAGGGGTTGGTGCTCCTTCCAGTTGGTGCTAGTAAATCAGGGGTTGGTGCTCCTTCTAGTTGGTGTAGGTAAATCAGGGGTTGGTGCTCCTTTCTGTTGGTGTAGATAAATTAGGGGTTGGTGCTCCTTTCTATTGGTGCAGATAAATCAGGGGTTGGTGCTCCTTCTAGTGGGTGTTGGTAAATTGATTGTAAAGTTGGTGCTTTGCAAAGGCTGGATTTGGATGGGAGTCCAAACAGTCAATTTTTGAGGAGTAGCCAAATCGGTGAACCTCGATACATCTTGTGTTGTGTGATGCTCTCTTGTTGTATTTGCTTTATTTGATTTTAAGTTTTCATTGTTTTGGCTTTAAGAGTTGAATATTTAAGTTTTAAAGAGCTACACTAATTCACCCCCCCTCTCAGTGTCATTGTGAGACTAACAAATAATAGGGTCAAGGAAGACTATGTCCTTGAGCCCCAAGGACATAGCCCCAAGCAGACCAAGAGTACCACCCACATTTTAGCCCCAAGCAGACCAGGAGTACCACCAAGTCGTCTATTAACTATGGTAGTGAGAAAAATAGGGGGAGGATGTCAAATGCAGATCATAATAAGTTAAGAACCAAAAATGAAATAGCCAGTGGCAAGCAGAATACATTAATACAACAAGTTATCCTAGGGCAAGAAGATAACAAATAAGGAAAACCTCCACAAGGGAGGGGGAGGGGGAAAAATTCTAAACAATCTAGATGAAGGTTCTCTCATGGAATGTGAGAGGCTTCAACGGCCTACCCACTCAAATGGTGGTTAGTTCAATAAGAAAGAAATGCAATCCAAAAAAATTGATGTTGCAAGAAATAAAATTAGATGAAGCTCAATATAAAATAGTAGCAAAAAAGATTTGCATTCAAGGGAGCATGGTGTGCAATCCAGCTAAAGGAGCCTCAGGTGGTATCATGGTGTTGTGGGATCCTCAAGTGGTGGAAGGAAGCCTTATTCAGGATGATGATAGGGTTTTGAGTGTTTTTTCCATAACATTGACAATAACAGTTCGTGGATTTTCTCAAATGTGTATGCTCCCAATTCAGTTCAAGGGAGAGCATCTTTGTGGGAGTACTTGGGTAAATCGAGTGATGCTTTCCATGATATACCATGAGTGGTAGAAGGAGACTTCAATACCCCCTTATACCCCTCATATAAAAAGGGTGGAGTAGGACTCCCATCCAGGAGTATGGAAGATTTCAATGATTTTTTGAACTCAAACCAATTAATGGATGTGTGACTTCGAGGGGCAAAGTATAAGTGGAGCAACAGGTGTATAGGAAACCAAATTTTTCATGAAATACTTGACAATTTTTTTCTATCCAAGGAGGCAATTGTTGTATTTGGAGATTCTACACTACAAACCCTTCCCAAAATTACCTCATACCACAACCCCATCCTGTTGGAGGTTCCGGAAGCAAACTCCTTCAAGAAACCTTTCTATTTTTAGTCAATGTGGACTAAGCATATAGACTTGAAGGAAAATATTTTGAGATGGTGGCAGCAGCCTTACCAGGGAAGCTCTGCCTTCAAACTTGCTCAAAATCTAAAACTAGTGAAGGAGAACCTAAGAACTTGGAACATGGAAGTCTTTGGGAACCTATTTTAGAATAAGAAACAAGTGGGATAAATTCTGAAGGACATTGATAGTATGATATAGAGTGGTAGCTGTGATGAAGCTACTAGGAAGGATGAGTAGATCAAGATTTCAGAATACCATAATATTTTGGCTTGTGAAGAGACTTACTGGCGATAGAATTCCAAAGCTTTATGGTTAAAGGATGGTGACTCAAATTCAAATTTTTTCCATGTCACGACCTTGAGGAATAGGAGCTACAACAATATTAGACAGTTGACCAAGTCTGATGGATCCAAAACCTGGGACCAGACCAAGATCACAGAAGAAACAGTTGGTTATTTTAGCTCCCTCCTCGAGGAGGATGTTTAGTGTTCAGAGGCAGCTAAGGATTCTCTTCTCCAGTTCATTCCTAAGCTGGTTGAAAAAGCCATTAATGATAATTCCTTGCCCTTTTCACTAACGAGGAAATTAGGAAGGCTTTATTTAGTACGGAACAGGATACGACTCCTAGTCCTTACGGCTTCCCCCCTGGTTCTATCAGGATTTTTGGGATATTGTGGGAGAGGATGTGGTAGCTGTGATTAATGAGTTTCAGGAAACAAGACATATTTTGAGAGGGTTCAACTCCACATTTATTACCTTGATTCCCAAGGGGCCAACCCCTGAGACTATGGCATATTTTAGACCTGTTAGCTTGTTCAACTGTGTCCTACAAGATTTTAACTAAGATAATGGCTAATAGGATGAAAGAAATCTTGCCTTTTATCATTGATTAGTGTCAAGGAATTTTGGTATAGGGGAGATAAATATTGGATGGGGTAATCACGGTTCATGAAGCCATACATTCAGCTAGGCAAACTAACAAGGTAGCCTTTGACCTAAAACTTGACATGAGCAAAGCCTTTGATTGCATTAACTAGGAATTCTTGACAACTATTCTTCTAAAATTTGGATTTCATCCCCAATGGGTGACGCTCATAAAAGAATGCATATCAAATCTTTGGTTCTCAGTTTTTGTCAACAGCATAACAGCTAGGGATTTTCAAAGCCATAGAAGGCTTAGGCAAGGAGACCCGATCAGCCTTATGTTGTTTATCATAGCAGTTGGGTAGGACGATTAAAGCAGCATGCAATACAGGTCTAATTACAGGGATTAAAGCCACCTCTCTCACCAATCCAGTTACTCACCAACAATTCATTAATGACACTCTAATGCTGACTCAGTATTCAGTGGTGGAAGCCAGAAGGATCAAGCATATTCTCCAGCTCTACAAGGATGCGGTAGGATAGAAGGTAAATTTTGACAAGAGTAAGCTTTACTTCCTCAACATCCCTATTCAAAGGTAAACCATAATTGTAACGATTTTGGGATGTTTGGTAGCAACTCTTCCCACTTTGTATTTAGGCATTCCCATTTTCATTGGTTCTCCTAGGAAATCTATGTGGGATGGAATGGTAGAAACAATACAGAAAAAATTGGTTGGATGGAAAGGACACTTCTTATCTCAGGCATGGAAACTAACCCTCACCATGGTTACCTTGTAGAGCATCCCAGTGTATTTCCTATTTATTTTCAAATCTCCAATCAAGGTTTATCAAAAAATCGAGCAACTCCAAAATAATTTTCTCTGGTCAAGATCGAAGGGAAAACAGATAATCCACTTTGTGGACTGGAGCAAGGTGTGCAGGACAAAATAAAATGGGGGTCTAGGATTGCAAATAATTTCCCACCTAAATGTAGCCTTACTGGCCAAACAGACATGGCATCTCATTAACAATGAGGAGAATGAGTGGATAGCCATCATAAAAAGAAAATATCTTCAGGGTTTGGATTTCTTGAATGAAGACATTTCCAGTGTATTTCCTATCTTTTTTTAAATCTCCAATCAAGGTTTATCAAAAAATTGAGCAACTCCAAAAGAATTTTCTCTGGTTAAGATCGAAGGGAAAACAGATAATCCACTTTGTGTACTGGAGCAAGGTGTGCAGGCCAAAAGAAAATGGGGGTCTAGGATTGCAAATAATTGCCCACCTAAATGTAGCCTTACTGGCAAAACAGGCATGGTATCTCATTAACAATGAGGAGAATGAGTGGATAGCCATCATCAAAAGAAAATATCTTCAGGGTTTGGATTTCTTGAATGAAGACATTCCCAAAAGAGGGTCAGCATTTTGGAAAGCAATCTTAGCCAGTAAAGAGGTCATAAAAAAAGGTTTGATATGGGTCTTAGGGAATGGCCAAATAATCAGGTTTTGGTATGACAGGTGGGCCAAGGAAGAATCGCTATCTCAGGCTCCCCACCTAGCCAGGATTAAAATAATCATAGAGGATTCCATAGGGAGGAGAGTAGCTAACTTCATGAGATAGGATAGAGGAAGACTCACATGGAAACAAATAAGGATTCAGGGTCTTGAAGCAGAGTCACAAGAAATCCAAAGTATCTTGCATCAATAATTTATACCTATGAAACCAGAGCAGGGTCAGGTTGTATAGGTAGCTACAGAAAAAGGTCAGTTCTTAGTAAAATCTGCATACAAGCTAATGCTAGACCCTGAGGACCCCATTCTTTAGACCCAATTGGTGTGGGTCAAAAAACTTATTCCAAAAATAGCAGTGTTTTCATAAATGGTGATTCAAGGAAGGATCCTCACCATTGAAAATATGATATGGAAATGTATGATTGTTGCTAACAATTGTTATTTGTGTAGGGTCAATTGGGATTTCATTCTCCATATTTTCTTGGAATACCCAGTCTCTGTGGGTATCCTTGATGGATTATTCCAAGTTTTTAGTATTTCTTGGGTCAGACTGGATACCATTTTGGAACTTTTATACCAATGGCCAAATCCCTTTGTGAGCCTTAGGTTTAGGTTTATGTGGAGGATCTGTCTTCACCACTTTCTGTGGTAGGTGTGGTTAGAAAGAAACCATAGAGCTTTCCACAAGTCTAGTCATGATGTCACCTCCATTACCACTAGGATCTTGACCTTTGCCCGTGAAAATGCTTGCCTTATTCCCCAAGAAGCCTAAAACCTTCCCCTGGGGGAGAGGCAGATTACCTAGTCCTTAAATTTAATCATATTTGAGGATCGTGTGCTCATCAATACCAACCCTAGACTAGAAGCCAAGTGGAATCTACCCCCGGTTGGGTGGTTAAAGCTCAATTTTGATGGGGCCTCTAAAGGGAGTTCTGGTAGAGCAGGGGCTAGAGGCATAGTGAGAGACCACCAAGGTAAGTTGGTAGTGGCCTTCTCTGAGCAGCTAGGCACAAGAACAAATAATGAGGCAAAAGCAAGGGTGGTATGGAGGGGTCTTCAGATTTCTCATAAGTTTGAAGGTAAATTAATAGTCAAATGAGATTCAATGCATATCATAAAATTCCTAGGAAATAGGAAAAATCCTTCGTGGTGAGTGAAGACTATCATCGAATAGGCCAGGATCCTTTATCAATCAAGGAATAATCAGATGGTCCAACACGTATTTCGAGAATCCAATAGAGCAGCTGATAAATTGGACAACATAAGGGTGGAAGCTGACGGATTGGTCACATGGGAATAAGGGATCCTAAGTGATGTGGATATCATTGTTCAAACTGATCGTAAATGTAGCTAATACCGAGGTGTCTTGGGGTGTGGGATTTCTGAAGGATAGTAGTATTAGTGGATAGACTGTCCCTAGCAAGTTTTGGTTTCTGTACAGCATAATGTTGATCTTTGTATCAAGTTTGGGTGTGGGGTTTCTAAAGGACAGTAGTATTAGTGGACAGATTGTCCCTAGCAAGGTTTGGTTTTTGTACAACATAATGTTGATCTTTGTAACAGGTTTTGGGTTCACCTATAAAACCCAGTATTAGTGAAGATGCTTCTTAATTACCAAAAAAAAAATAATAGGATAAGGATTAGATTGAAGGAGTTTTGGGGTTTAAAATAAAATAAATAGATGGATGGCAAGGATTAGATCAAGTTTTAAATTCAAAGAATGAAACTAAACAGTTTGAGGAATAGAAGGATCTAAGCATAATAGAAACTTCAAAGCAGTATAAGGAGGGTATGCAAACAAGATTTGGCCAAATACTAGAGTTGGGTAAAACAACTTAATAAGGCATAAGAATCTTCAATGGGATGTAACCAAATGGGAGATAATGATCCTCCTGGAAGACATACAAAAAATACAAAGAATATATCTGCTTGTTGTGGTGCAATGGTAAATGCCCTGGGTGCTGGTAGAGGTCGACCTAGGTTCCATTCCCCTTGTCTCCATCTTGTAGATATATGGTATAGTTAGGAATATCCTATGTGTTGGTAGAGGTCGACAAGGCTTCATTCCTCCTATGCCCAACATGTTGAAAGTGGCACCTCGAAAGGGGTGTTTTACACTATAAATTAGTTTTAATATGTTTTTTTTCGTGCAGTGGTAAATGCCCTGGGTGCTGGTAGAGGCTGACCTAGGTTCCATTCCCATTGTCTCCATCCTATAGATATATGGTATAGTTAGGAATGTCCTATGTGCTGATAGAGGCCGACAAGGCTCCATTCCTCCTATGCCCAACTTGTTGAAAGTGGCACCTCGAAAGGGGTGTTTTCCACTATAAATTAGTTTTACCCAGATGTTGTAGGTGAGTTGGAGATGATAGGGTAATCCTCCAAGGGAGGTCCCATGTTCAAATCTCCACCCTACCAAAAAGCTAAATTGGGTATCAAAAATCCAATTGATAATGTTGGTGTGGGCAGGGTCGGGTGTGACTCTCGGGTGACTTTGATGGTGTAGAACCCCCTGTTCGTGGTCTCTCAGACCAAGGCAGCCCCACAAGGGGTTTTTCGCTAACAAAAAAAATGCAAAGAATATAGATAATTATGGGAAAATAAATCAAGGAAGACCCCCTAAACAAGAAGAACAAAAATTACCAAATAATAGGGGACAAGAATTAGATCCAAATGAAGAATGGATGGTTAAGGGTAAAATCCCGTCAAAAAAAACCAAAAAAATAAAAATCCTTTCATGGAGTGTGTAGGGGCTAAATTCCCATGGGAAAATAAGAATTTTTAGAAATCTACTCATGGAAGTAAAACCTGATATTGTTTGTCTTCAAGAATCTAAAATGGACACAAAAAAAATTGACATTATTCAGAAAGAGGTATGGTCGAATGTTGAATGGATGATAAGTCTAGCACAAGGTATTGCTAGAGGTATTTGCATATTTTGGGATAGAATGAATTTTTAGGGCACTTTAATTGATCAAGAAGAGATATTTTACACAGTCAAATTGAAGAACAACAAACTAACTTCTGTTAGATAATGATAGGGTTTTATACTCAAAATGATGATTGTGAGAGATTCCAACTATGGAATAAGCTATATTTTTAGAGAAGTATTTTCATTAATTTGCATTGGATGGTTTTGGGTGACTTCAATATAGTATTAATAATAGAGGATAAAATGGAGGTAGGATTAACATCACTCAATGTATGCAATATTTCAATGATTTTATTCAGAACAATAAGTTGATTGACCTAGATATGTGTAAAGGTAAGTTTACATGGATAAAAATAAGGACAGAGGATAATCACATTCAAAGTCACCTAGATAAAGTTCTTATTTCTAACAATTGGTGAAGTATAAACAGTATTCATAGACTTACATGTATGCCCACAATAGGATCATATCACAATCCCTTTTGTTGGATATGGAAAAGGAGGATAATTTGGGAGGAGCACCCTTTAGGTATGAGATAATATGAAATATGCATACAGACATTACAAATAAAATTAAATCTTGGTGATAGGAGGAGGTTCAAGGATCATCTATGTATAGATTTACCCAAAAATTAAAGAACATCAAGTATCAAATCAAAATTGTGAATAAAGAGGTTTTTGGTAACATCAATTTAAGAAAACAACAACTTAAAAAGGATATCCAAGATATAGAGGAACTAATAGATAGGGAAGGTATAAAACCAGAGTGGCATGAAATAGAAAAGTAACTCCTCACAGAGTATCATAATACCATTGCCCAAGAGGAAATTCATTGGAAACAAAAATCTAGAGTACTGTGGCTCAAGGAAGGTGATAGAAACACTAAATTCTTCCATGTTTTGACTATGAGATATAGGAACAAAAATAAAATCCTCTACCTTATGGGGAAATATGGAATAAAGTATGAATATTTAAATGATATTAAAAATTTGACCATTACTTTCTTTCAAAACCTTCTTAGCAAAGAAAAAATAGAGTGCAACATGGAAATAAAAAGCATCATTAAAAATGTTACCAAAGGATTTAATGATAGAATGAATGAATATCTATGCAACGTAATCTCTAAGGATGAAATTAAAATAATTTTGTTCTTTTTGGTAGCATCTAAGGCTCTGAGGCCAGATGGTTTCCCACCTAGTTTTTTCAACATCATTAGGATATTGTCGAAGAAGATGTAGTCAATGCAATCCAAGAAGCCCAAGAATCTGGTAAGTTATTGAATTAATGGAATAATACCTTCTTTACTTTGATTTCTAAGAAATATGGGGTAGATAAATTGTAATACTTTAGACCAATTAGGCTATGTAATACAATTTACAAAAAAATTACTAAAGTGTTGACCAATCGGTTGAAAAACAAAATCCCCTCAATCATTAATGAAGATCAAGGAGGTTATGTGGTAGGCAAGTAAATTACTAAAAGCATCATTACTATCTATGAAATAGCACACTATCTTCAAAGGAGGAAAGAGTCAAGTATGTTCCTTAAGCTGGACATGAACAAAGCCTATGACAGGGTTTCATGGTCTTTCTTAGATAAAATAATGGAGCGAATGGGTTTCAGTGAAAAATGGAGGGCATGGGTTGGTATGTGTATTTCTAACCCCCACTTTTCAATCTTGATCAATGGAAAATCTACTAGGTTATTTCCTTCTACCAAAGGAATTGGTTAGGGATATTTGTTGTCTCCATATCTCTTTATCATTATGGCAGATGCCCTAGGAAGAACTTTGGAAAGAAATATGGTAAGATCAAATTTCTAAAATATTCATCCACTTGCGAAGCTTTATCCCATCAACATTTTGTGGATGATACTTTTGTGCTCAGGGAAGATATAGAGGAAGAAGCTTTGGAGTTTAAAAAAGTTCTTAATTCTTATGAAAAAGCTACAGGCCAAAAAATAAATTATAAAAAAAATAGTATTATGTTTTTAAACACAGAGGAAAGTATAAGGGATCAAATAATTAAAGTGTTTGGTTGTAAGGAGGAAAATTTCCCTATCACCTATATTGGTTTGCCTTTGTTTATAGGCAAGATGAAAGATGAACTTTGGAATCTAATTATTGAAAAAATTAATAGGAAACTTCAAGTTTGGAAGGGATCTATGTTATCCTCTATGGGGAAGTACAACTCATAAAACACAAGCTTCAAAGCCTCCCTATTTATTTCTTGTCTTTCCTAAGGATGTTAAGGAAAGTGTAAGAGACTTTAGAAAGACTACAAAAAATATTCTTATGGGATGGCACTGAATGTAAAAAACTTATACTTCCTATAGCTTGGGATACTTGTTGCCAATATTTACTGAATGGGGGTCTTGGTTTGAGGAAGTTGAGAGATCTAAATAGAGCCCTTCTAGCTAAACATGGTTGGAGGCTTTGCACTGAAGCATCAGGGAAATGGGCTAGTATTATCTAAAATAAATACTTGGAGGGCAGAAACCACTTTATATTTTTTTCTAATCCTCCACGTGGGTCTATATTTTGGCAATATATAATCAATAGCAAGAAATTTCTATGGCAAGGTCTAAAATGGAGAGTATGCAAGGGGAAAAATTTTAACTTTTGGAAAGACCCTTTCAAGAGGAGCCTTTAGCGAACTACAAAAATTTCAAATATATTAAATAACATTTAACCAAAACCTATGGTAAGAAAATTAATGATTACATTCATAGGGTGGGTGAATTTCAGGAGTGGAAAATCCTGCAAGAAGATATGCAAGACCGGGGGTTAAATATCTATAAAATATTTTAAGAAGTTATTATTTAGGTAGAGGTTTAGAGGAGGATCAGATAATTTGGGGAAGAAACCAACAAGGCCAGTACTTGGTGAAGGATGGATATAGATTCTTGGGTAAAGTAACCTTAGAGAAACTTGAGCTTAAAATAATTTGGAAGCTAAACATCATCCCTAAGGTTGCTATGTTTTTTGGACTGCCATTCTCAATAAGATCCTTATGAAAGATAATATGTTCAAAAGAGGGATTGTGGTTCCAACTGTTTGTGTGTTGTGTAACAAAGAGGATGAGTGTGTGGACCACCTATTTGGAACTTGTGATTTTTTTTGTGATATCCTAAATATGTTATTGAGAGATGTTAATGTTGCTTGGGTCATTCCAAATTCTCTAATCAATATTTGGGAAGAGTGGACTTAGGAAGCAGTATTTTTTGTCAAAAATGCATTCCACATATTTTTTGGGGGGATTTGGTTGGAAATAATCAGACGAGTGTTCAAAAATAAAACCAGAGGAATAATTCGGGTTTATGCTAGGATAAAAATAGCCCTATTAGAGGATTGTATTAAAAATATTATAGGCTAGGAAAATATTGCAGTTATCCTCTCTAGAGAAAAATATATCTTAAATATGGAAAACAATCAATAAGGTGAGACTAGATACTAGATGGAAATGTCCTCACAAATATTTGGGAAAAATTAACTTTTATGGGGCTACAAAAGGTAATCCGGGTCATGTTGGTGGTGGGGGCCTCATTAGGAATGATAGAGTTCAGGTAGTGGCTACATATGCTAAGGATCTAGGAATTACTACAAATCACCAAGCTGAAGCAAGGACGATGATTATAGGCCTTAGAATTGCAATGAATTTGGATTTTAGGAGAATTGTTCTTGAGGGCGATTCCAAGAATATTATAACTTCCCTTCAAAAAGGAGAGTCAAATAATTCTAGAATTTTCCAAATAAATACAGATATGAGGACTATTTTGGAAAACCTAGAAGAAATTCAAGTTAAACATATTTATAGAGAGGGAAATAAAGTTATCGATAAAATGGTGAATATGGTAGTTAAATCTAAGAATTTCAAGGTTTGGTCATACACCCCCATGGATTTGGAAGATATTATAAGAATTGATAATGAATCTAGTAAATAAATAGCGCAAAGCAAAGCAGAATAGTTATTGGGATCATGCGATGAAGGATTTGAGCATACTAAATTACATTGTTGTTAGTAGTTTCTATATCAGTTATGTAAAGCATTGAGCACTGCATAAGCCATGTCAAATAGAAATATAGTGGGAGGAATATTATTTTAGCTTCTCCATCAGTAGGTTTAGCCCATGTTTGTTTGTTTTACTAATATAGGGTTATCTTGCATTTGTATGATCTTCTATTTTTTTTTTCCTGTACATCTTTCGAGCTCTATGTAAATGGTCGGGGTCCTTCAACCCATTTTTTTATAAATACCAAAAAAATCAACAATGCATAATATATAACATTCATTGATAATAATAAATTCAAATTCAATGTTAGAAAATAAAAAATGCAAGTAATCAAATTCTAGATTTAAATCAATAAAAATCCTTAGCCACTTGGAAATGGTAAAATCTCTTAGATACTTAGAGAAGGAAAAGTCTCATTAGCACAATAGGGACAACTAAGATTTAAATATTAAAAATGATTCCAACTACAAAACAACTCTTCCTATATATAGACTAAATCAACATTAACCCTAACTCTAATACTTAAGGATCGACTACCTTAACCTAGGGATTGAGCTAATAAAAATATAGTCAACATGGCTACATTGGAGCCATTACATATCTATTGGAAAAATGCTTTGAGTTAAATATTGATGACCAAGGACTTAAATATATCTTTACTCATCCAAATATGAATGTCCAACGATGATAATGGTTGAAGTTCCTATGTGGATATGACTTCAATATCAACTAAATTAAGGGAAAGGAAAATTAACCAGTTCATTTAGTTATAGCAAATACATTGCTACCATAATTACTCTTTTATCCACATTTAGAGAGAGGATATTGAGCCATTTGGATAAGGATGAGCACTATCAAAGAGTGAGCAGTGCCCTAGACATTGATGTATAGGATTCATGCTACAAGGATTATTAACTAGAAAAATATAGGCTTTTGAGATTTAAAGTTCATATATTTATGCTATATTGTGATAATATAAGGACCAAATTCCTTGGCATACCCCATTATTCTTTGTACCTTAGACACTCGAGGATGAAAAATCTTGTAGCTAACCTAATTCCATTGTATTTTTTCATAGAACTCAGAAAGATGCAATAAATTTATGGAAAAAAGCCTCAAGTGTCAATGAGGCAAGGCTATACATGCACATTTAGCTAGATTTTTTTATCTATATGATACCATTATGGAGATGGTAATTGATAAGAATGGATTTCATGCAAGTTTTACTGATATCCAAGAACAAGCATGATGTCATCCTTGTGGTGGTTGATAAACTGACCAAGGAAGCATATTTCATCACTAGAAATCTTATGGATGGTGCTCTAGTTTTGGCATGAATATGTGCAAGAGATATTCAGGTTACCTAGATTTCCTAAAAGGATAATATCTGATATAGACACCATAATTAGATCAAGATTCTTGTAGACCTTAAGTGTTTCTTTGGGAACCAAAATCTAACCTCAACATATCACCCAAAAAATTATGGTCAAACTAAGAGGCTAAATGAAGTTCTAAAATACTTGTTGAGGATTTATTGTATTGATTAACAATATAAGTTGGAGGAATAACTACCCTTTTATGTTCTCCTTGATTGTTTATTCAAAATAGACAATGCAAAGAGAAGAATGGAATATTAAATCAAATATCCTTGCCACTTGAGGAGGGCTAAGTCCTTTGCCACTTAAGGAGGGCTAAGTCCTTTGCGAATACGCATATGATTAATAAATATGATTGATGATCAAATGTAAATCAACCTACATCTATAAATATGAATAAATCAACAAATCAATGAACAATTGGAAATATAGCCGACTAGCTATATTGGAGTTGTAACATGGCTCCCTTCCTCGGAAAGCTTTGTCCTCAAAGCTGGAAATGACTCAAAAATACTTTTTGGTTCCCATGTAGCATCTTCTACTGGTAGGTCCTACCATTTGATTAGAAATTCTTTAATCTGGCGAGATCGAAGATGACGTGATCTGGTTTGCAATATTGCTTCTGGTTGAAGAGTTATACGTCCTTCTTCATCTAGTACTGGGAGCTCTATCTGGAAGTGCACTTTTTGGCCAATCACTTTTTTGAGACAGGATACATGAAAAACTGGATGTATACGGGAGGAAGGTGGAAGCTCCAATTGATATGCTACTTCACCTATGCGACGAACTATCTTGTAGGGCCCGTAGAATCGAGGAGCCAACTTTTGACTGGTCTTGATCTTCAAGGACAACTGCTTATAAGGTTGCAGCCGCAAGAAAACCATATCTCCTATATTGAATTGTCGTTCTGAATGATGTAAGTCATGTTGCTGCTTCATACGATTTTGAGCCTGGATCAAGTTGTCTTTAAGAATGTTGAGCATTGACTGATGATGCTGGAACCAGTCATCTATTTGAGCTACTTTGGAAGATCCTGGAACATAATCTGAGATTGTTGGTGGTTTTAACCCATACAATGCTTCAAATGGAGACATCTTGAGGGAAGAATGGAAAGAAGTGTTATACCACCATTCTGCTAATGAAAGCCATTGACTCCATTGATACTGCTTATCTTGAGCAAAGCAACGTAGATAGGTACCCAAACATTTGTTAACAATTTTAGTTTGACCATCAGTTTGGGGATGGTATGCAGAGGACATATTTAATTTGGTACCACTGAGATGGAATAATTCTCTCCAAAAATTGCTAGTAAATATGGGATCACGGTCACTTACAATAGTTTTGGGCATGCCATGTAACTTGAAAATGGAGTCAATAAATACCTTGGCCACCTTGCTTGCTGAATATGGGTGTTGTAGAGCACTGAAGTGAGCGTACTTGGAGAGACGATCCACAACTACAAAAATCATTATTTTACCATCTGACTTGGGCAGACCTTCAATGAAATCCATTGATATGTGTTCCCACCTGGGGTCCGAAATTGGTAAGGGTTGCAGAAGTCCTGGAGATTTGATTGTTTCACCTTTATTGCGTTGGCATACTTCACATTCGACCACAAATATCTTGACATATGATTTTAATCCTTTCCAATAAAAATATTGTTTCACCCTCTGATATGTTTTCAAGAATCCTGAGTGCCCTGCTGATGGAGATGAATGTGATTCTTCAAGGATCATGGATTTAATAGTGGAACCCTACGGAATGTAAATGTGATCTTTCTTGCATAGCACCCCATCCATATATGAAAAATAAGGATGTTTTGATGATACTTTATTCATATCTTGAATAATTTGAGCAGCTTCAGTATCAACCAACCATTCTTCTTGAAGTTGAGAAACCCATTGAGAACAAGGACCAAAAATGGCATTAATGGAGACTTCATCTTCATATTTACGGGATAATGCATCAACTACCACATTTTCTTTGCCCTTCTTATACTCAATGATGAAATCATAACCCAATAGTTTGGTCATCCACTTGTTTTGTTCAGGATAAGAGAAACGTTGTTCTAGAAAGTGCTTAAGACTACTATGGTCAGTTTTTATGATGAAGTGACTACTGAGTAAATAATACCTCCATTTCTCGATGGCATGTAAAATAGCCAATATTTCTTTCTCATATGTGGATCACCCCAAATTTTTACCTGATAGTTGCTTGCTTTCGAAAGCCAAGGGGTGACCATCTTGCATTAAAACTGCACCAATTCCTGTACCAGAAGCGTCACACTCGATGACGAAGGGTTTACTAAAATCTAGAGTAGCCAATACTGGAGTGGAGCACATAGCTTCTTTGAGTGCTTGGAATGCCTGAGAAGTTGCTTCATTCCATTTAAAAGCATCCTTTTTGGTAAGTGTTGTGAGAGGAGCTGCGATTTTGCCATAATTGCGTATGAATTTTTGGTAATAACCTGTAAGACCTAGGAATCCCCTAAGTTTTTTGAGGGATTTAGGTAGAGGCCAATCTTGAATAGCTTTGATTTTTTGAGGGTCTACTTTGACTCCTTCATGAGATACGATATGACCTAAGTATTCGACTTCTTGGACCCCAAAGGCACATTTGGATCTTTTAACAAAAAATTTTCCTTATGTAGTAAATGAAGAACCTTGTCAACGTGGGTTAGATGATCTTTCCAAGATTTGTTGTAAATTAGGATATCATCAAAGAAAACTAGAACGAACTTACGAAGATATGGCCTAAAAACATGGTTCATAAGGCTTTGAAATGTTGATGGAGCGTTAGTAAGACCGAAAGGCATGACTAGGAATTCATAATGGCCTTCATGAGTTTGAAAAGTGGTTTTAGGTATGTCCTCTTCCCTAACCCTGATTTGGTGAAAGCCGGAACGAAGATCCAATTTAGTGAAATAACTAGCACCATGTAATTCATCTAATAAGTCATCAATGATAGGAATAGGGAACTTATCCTTGATGGTAATTTTGTTGAGAGGTCAAAAATCTGGACACATGCACCAAGAGTCATCCTTACGATGTACCATTACCATGGGTGATGAGTAAGGACTAATGCTAGGATGAATTATGCCATGTTCTAACATTTCTTGTACTATCTTCTCTATTTCTATCTTTTGAGGTTGAGGATAGCGATAAGGATGAACATTAGGAGGAAGACTACCAGGAACAAGATGTATAGCATGGTCATGTGATCATTTAGGAGGTAGACCTTTTGGTTCGCTGAAGACTTCTTCATAATTATCCATAATAGGTTGAAGATCCTTTGAGATAATCGCTAGAGTGTCCAAGGATTGAGCTTCCATGGAATTTATTTGAGCTATAAATCCATGAGCACCCTTCTTTAATAACTTCTCCATGCAATGGGAACTCACCATCTTGGATGGTGGAGATTGAATTCCTTGAAGACAAATAGTCTTCCCGTTCTCCTTCCATTTGATATATAATCTTCAAAAATTAAAAGTAACCTCATCTAGCTGTGATAACCATTCGACGCCCAAAATAACATCTGCACTTCCTAGGTTCATAATGAAGAGAGTTCCTCGCCAAGTGTAATTTCCCATTTGGATTGAAACTGGAGATGTTCTACCTACACATTGAGCGTTTCCTCCATTTGCAATTAAAACTTGGAACTTATCTTGATTGGTCGTATTAATGTATGTAGACACCAAAACAGCACCAATCCGATTATGTGACTGCAAACACTGATCGCTTTGACACACATAGCCCCCAGGGCAGCCCTCAGAGGTTAAACAAGTGGTCCTAACCACTTTTACAGCAATTTTGGAAGGTCAAAAGGCAATTTGGCACCTTCAGGCACCCTACTCCAAATCCGTCCCACCCTGGGACGAATTCAAAATGGGATCCGCCCCACCCAGGGATGAATTTTGAATTCGCTCTGGGGTAGGACGAATTCCAGGTTTAACGGGCAAAAAGAGAAATTGCGCCAAATGGCAGTCGAGGACAGTCAATTAATGCCTCCTGCCTTGCATGCGCATGTAGGTGGGCATATTGGACGTTAGAGGACTATCACAAGGGCAGTCATGGAAGCCCAAGTCAAGGAGGACTTTCCTCCCTCATGGGAAGGCATGACTGCCACATGGCGCTTATGCATGCCCCTCCAAAGAGACCCCCTGGGTCTATAAAATGGTGAACTTTCTCACCCAAAAGAGGACAGGTTGGAAGCATTTTCAAGCAACGAAGTGCTGCCAAATTGATACCACGCTTTACCCTTTTGATTCACCTCTTCCACATCCTTGATCTCTTTCGCAAGGGAGGTCATTGGGTGGTTATTGGAAGTGTGAATCCGGATCCAAAACCCGACACTTGACCACATTGATCCACCCATTCACCGACAACACATTACAAGAGATTTTGGGCCCATCCCAAGTGGATTGGTGCCGAAATCAGGTTCCAACGGTGGGCGGCCCGCCTGGGCGCCCCGCACTCCTGTGAGCCTAATCTTCTTTTTTAAGAACGATTGGGAATTCATGGCAGATTGTTCTTTTGTCATTTTTTTATTTTGCATTCCATCTTATGCTGTTTAAATAGCTTGTAATTCTGATTTCACAATGCTTTGATCAAATCTTATCATGTTTTGTCGCTTTTGTTGTCCTCACTAACTTGCAGGTAGCAACGTCAAATTCCCATTGATGGAGGTCAAATTGGGGAAATCTGACCATCTGGGTCTTCCCAAAATGCCCCCAATTAGCTAACCCCTAAGTTTGCAGGTCGTTTGGAGCTCCCGAGACGCGACATTTGGGCAGCATCACTTCGGCGTTTTGTCGTAGGAGAATTCGTCCTACCCCGGGACGAATTACAGTCGAATTCGTCCCGCCCAGGAGCGAATTCGAATCGGCAGCAAATTTTTTGACTGTTTTGATGGCAGTGGCCCTCTGGTAATGTTCCCTGGTTCCTATCAAATTTGCAAGTTGTTTAGAATCGGTTTATTTATCGCTGTAATCAATCTTTTGCATGCATCTTCCATTGTTTTTAGAGAACAAACGTTTCATCTTTGCAACAGGTGCTACTAATGATTTTGTTGTTTCTTTGAATGTAGGAGGAGCAGCAAGGATCAAGGATTCATTCACACCAGCGGCGGCAACACTTTGGCCCGCCCATTTTGCATGTGGGCACGCGGAAAGAGAGATGACTTTCCATTGATGTGACCAAGAGACAAGTTTGATGCTCCTTTCCCCTAAAAATGGAGGAAGCTAATTGTAACCAAATTTGAAATACATCAATAAAAGAAGAGGGTTGTTTCATTCCATTTGGGTTCCAATTTGTCTATGCTTTCTCCATTTTATGCATTTCTAATTTGTAGCATCAAGTTTAGTTTCGTTCTTGCATCGTGTTTGGAGTTTTCCCTTTTTTTTTCAGAATCTCGTGCTTTCAGTGGCGATCACGGTGGGACTCTGTTCCCTACTTTTTGAGATCAAGAAACTGATCAAAATTTGTGTTTTCTTGCTCACAGGTACCATTTTTTGAACTCTGACTGTTGTTCGTTCCAGCCTGTGGCGAATACAGTACTGGAATTCGTCTGACCCTGGGACGAATTCGAATTCGTCTCAGACCGGGATGAATCCTGTTTTGGAATTCGTCTCACCCAGGGACGAATTTTTGTCTGTGCATTTTCAGGGCCGAGGATCAGAAACAGCAGGTCTAGGCAGAGAAAAGGTAAGGGTCCTAAACTATTCCTGTCATTTTTTGCTTTTTTGTTTCTATTTTTTGTCAATTTTGCCTTCTTAGGGAAAGTGGTTGCTGCCTGTTTCATTTTTTAATAAAAAGAACCACACACACTTCACGCAACATTTTTAAACCAAGGAGCTGGTCGTAAAACCCCAGCCCTTGATCAAGACCAACGGTGGATTTCATCACCACCTTGGCTTGATTTTTGCATCCATTTACCCCGATTGTCACTGTTGCTCGACGTAAATCCTGACGAAAGCTGACCGAGTGTCGCTGGGGTGATTCCCAGCGCGTGAGGATAAGTCTTCTATGGTAGGTGTCATAAACAGGACAATCCCCCTTTCGTACCGCCTATGTTCCACGTACCATCTGCTCTCACGTACCTATAGTTTCCCTCTCGTAAGGGCGGGTATATAGAGAGGTTGGTATATCGGCCTGGCAATGGTATATCGAAGGGGCGACCAATTATGGGAGTCATATGAGCCTTCATTATGCATTTAAACGTTCTTCAAAACTTTCAAAAAAAAAAACAAAAATCAAAAACACACTAAACCAGTCTAGGACACACCATTAATCTTTAAAAGAGATAATCATTGCTTTGTGTGTGTGTGTTCTTTTCTGCTTAGTGTAACAAAAAAAAAGAAAAATCATAAACAAAAGGTAAAAATCTACGCATTTTGTCACTCGCTCCAAAAGCTCCAAGGATTCCCGCAATCGTTTGGTCACTCCAAAATGCCCCAAAGGTGTCCATGAACCCTTTGGTCAACCCAAAAGTGCCCCAAAGGTGCCCATAAGTGATGCAGGAGCATCCAACAAAATATGGGAAATCTTATTTTTTTTCCCTAAATTTTAGTGCATTTTGCTAGGGCCATAACTTCTCAACCGTAGCTCCGATTGACGTGAAATTTGACAGGGAGCTAGTTGGGAGATTTTTAAACAAATACAACTCCTAGAGTTGTATTTGTCCAAAAAACCAGTTTTCGGGGCCAAATTCCATCATCTAGTGCCCCGAAATTAGGTTTTAAAATTGCTCACCTAATTTTTTATGCTTTTTGAGCTGTTCGAAGGTTAATCTCTCCTAATGTATTTAGAGTTAGGACTTGAAACTTTATTTATGGCTTATCTATTGTAAGAGGGATGCGCACCCCAATTTTGGGCCCCATCTGACTCATTTCAATTTTAGGGTTTTTTTAGCTATATAGCCACAAAATGAGGATTCGTGAGGTAATATTTTCCAACTTTTGAATGAGAATTGGTTTGAGCAAGCTTGGCTCTCCATAAAAAATCCCTTGGTCAAACCAAAAACTCCATGGATTATCGCAATCGCTTGGTCACCCCAAAAGCTCCAAGGATTATCGCAATCGCTTGGTCACCCCAAAACTCCAAGGATTATCGTCGCTTGGTCACCCCAAAGGTGCCCGTAATCCCTTTGGTTAAACCAAAAACTCAAGGATTCTCGAATCACTTGGCCATCTCGAAAATTCAAAAAATATTTTACTTTCATGCACGCTTCACAAAACAAAACAAAACAAAAAAAAAAAACTACATAGTTTCTAGAGAGACATCGTCATGGTGCTCACCCGCAGCCAAGCCCAATCACGGGCGGACGCTACGGGGAATATCCAAGGAGGCACAAGTCACCTCCGGTATAGCCCCAAGGATTTGGTCATACCACCTTGGTGGCCTGACACACAAGGCAGACCCCTCCGTGCCCTGACGAAATGGGACTATAAGGGCACCCCTTCTAGGGGCACTCCCTGCCAGCACAACACCCAGCACACACCCGTTCAGGAGAGGTATACCCATGGGAGAACTCCCTTAGACACCCGCTATAAGTGGCCACTGCGCGATGAAGTGCTAGAATGGAGGGGGTCCATAAGGGGGGCCACATGACTATGCCATCCCTCCTACACCTCGCATCATTGTTAGCAACAACCGGTCAAATCCAGAGTGCACGGCTCTTCAAGCAGGGTGAGCCAACTCCGTCCGTCCCTTTTTCACTTATGAAAGAGAGCACGAGGAAGACCCCTACCTTCCTCGAGAGCAATATACAATGCGGGAGCAATACGCCTCCGCACCTGCTATCTATCAAGACCACTCACTGAGGCCAAAGCCTCGAGGGAATGCCGCTACCCCCAACAGAGGGAGGTGGCCTATAGAGATCTCGGATCACCATGACCGAGATAGATATGTAGGAGAGGCATCTAGCCCTTCTAGACATGAGACGATGGGACCAACTATCTTAGAATTTTCCAAACATGTCACCCGTCGGGTGCAACTCACGCAACTTGAGCTAGAGCGACTACAGTTAGAGGAACTGTACCATATTAACAAAGAGCGCCTTCAGCGCCAGAAGGATGAGTTGTTCCAACACACTATGCAGGAGAGGACTCCAACCCCTCACACGCATAAGACAAAACATTATGAGAGGCACAACCCCTGGGTGCGAGACAAGTCTCCATGACCTTATCAAGCACCACCCCCGATGCCTCCTAGACATGAGTGGGAGGCCACTCCTATAACCAATGACGGGCGCCTTCCTCAAGAACCCACTCAGGTTTATGGGCCACCCTTAGAAATTCATCAAGAAGCCTCTGAGGAATCAGAGCGAGAAGAAGAGTGGGATGAAATGCCCTACCAAGGCATGGGGGTGCTATCTGGCCACCCCTCCATAGGCCCCAAGTTCCTCAACAAGAACCAACCAAAGAGGAGGAGCTCAAATCCCTCGATACATGCAAAGTGCTAGAGCACTTCGAGTCGGTAGAGACCAAGATTTTGGAGCTCCCAAGGCCCAACTTACATGAGGCTCCTTTCGAAGAGGATCAACCTCTAACCATAGGGCTACCTGATGATGCAGTCTTCCATGTCTCAGAATCGCCAGATTTTGATGAGCTGGACTCACTGGCCGAAGGTGAGGATAAAACAGAGATGGCCCACAACAATCACATGCGACAGCATCAACACCCCATGGATATTGATGACGCACTTCAATAGCTAAACATAAGGCCAGGGCATGAGTGGCGCGTTAACCCAACGCAGTGGAACCAACTGTTGAATCCACCACTTTGGGCACACAGAGATCAACTTCCGCCCAGAGACCCCATAGCAATATCAGTACCGAGGGTAGACCCTGTCCTCCTATCCATGCATAGGGCCGATCCATTCATGCCAATCCCTCCAGAGCCAGATCCAGAGCACAAATATCATCAAGCTGGGGGTACATCTATCCCCTGAAGAGCAAGCCAAAAGCTCCAAGGATTATCACAATCACTTGGTCACCCCAAAAGCTCCAAGGATTATCGCAATCGCTTGGTCACCCCAAAGTCAGGAGCTCCAAAGATATGATTATCGCAATCACTTGGTCAACCCAAAAAGCTCCAAGGATTCCTAAATCGCTTGGTCAATCCCAAAAGCTCCAAGGATTATCGCAATCACTTGGTCACCCCAAAATTCCCCAAAGGTGCCTACAAACCCTTTGGTCACACCAAAGGCTCCAAGGATTATCGCAATCTCTTGGTCAACCCAAAAGCTCCAAGGATTATCGCAATCGCTTGGTCATCCCAAAAAGCTCCAAGGATTCCCATAATCGCTTGGTCAAACCCAAAAGCTCCAAGGATTATCACAATCGCTTGGTCAAACCCAAAAGCTCCAAGGATTATCATAATCGCTTGGTCATCCCAAAAGCTCCAAGGATTATCGCAATCTCTTGGTCAACCCAAAAGCTCCAAGGATTATCGCAATCGCTTGGTCATCCCAAAAAGCTCCAAGGATTATCGCAATCTCTTGGCCAACCCAAAAGCTCCAAGGATTATCGCAATCGCTTGGTCATCCCAAAAAGCTCCAAGGATTATCGCAATCTCTTGGCCAACCCAAAAGCTCCAAGGATTATCGCAATCGCTTGGTCATCCCAAAAAGCTCCAAGGATTATCGCAATCGCTTGGTCAACCCAAAAGCTCCAAGGATTATCGCAATTGCTTGGTCACCCCAAAATGCCCCAAAGGTGCCTACAAACCCTTTGGTCACACCAAAAAGCTCCAAGGATTATCGCAATCCCTTGGTCACCCCAAAAGCTCCAAGGATTATCGCAATCACTTGGTCAAGAAAATCCAAAAACAATCAAAATCATCAAAAATAAAAAATAAAAATCTGCATTTCAATTTCATGCATACTTCAAAAATCAAAATACAAAATAGCTGCATAGACACCGCATCCATCCATTGCATATTGTTGATCACACAAGGCAAAGGCACCATAGACTGTCATTACTTGGCAAATCCACCACCTTTCACGTTTTCCATTTTAAACAAAAGTACACCACAATAAATGCCATTCACCATTTCAGTTGTTGACTAAAAGTATCTAGCGGTTCGTCATTCAGCTGTCTTTAGATCTCTAGCCAAGAATTGTACAAAGTCAAACGGATGTTACAACGGTAGAGTTTTACTTGAAATACACCTTGGTACGTAGCATCCCATCACAAGTTCAAAAGCACATAAAAACAATTCCCAAGTTGTGTCAATGAAAGATGAAACCTGTAAAGCAGTATAGGATACCATACAGTGAAAAAGGTTACCTCGCTCATCCCCCTGTGTGAATGACCCCAAGAATGCTGAGAGTTGGCAAAAGGACAAGAATCTTCCCTACCCAATTCCCCAAGAATCCAAAGTTCTCAAAAGGTTGCAAAAACATCAAAAATTTGCAAAAGTCAAACACTACAAAAATTGACATCAAATCCCCCCAGAGTGCATACATCAAAAAGCACAAGCAATAGTGATTCTCATCACTCCAAAATTCAAAATCCCTTGCTCAAAAGAAAGAAAAAACAAAAATAAACAGTGATTTTCATCACTATAAAAGAGCAAGTACCCCAATACAATTGAAGAAAAGAAGGGAGTTGAACTTGAATCCCTGGAACTCTCAACATTCAGAAGGTCATGAGGTGAACCTCAGTACCGGTTTGGTGGATAGCCTATCGGTCACTCGTGGCAAACCTCCCGCATGACGATATATCTGTCACATTTACTTGTGTGCAGATCAATGTTTGCATGTGGATGAGCTAGCTTATGGTATCCTAGATTGCACCGCAGATTAATCTGACTAAATACAACAAAGGAGGTAGTGGAGCTAATTAGGTGATCCTCAGTACAGGTTTGGTTGATAGCCTATCTGGCACTGGCGGTATCCTGACCAACACCACATAAATGAACTCAATCGCACACACAAGGATGTGAAATAACTTGGTCAAAAACAAGCACGATTCATACCTTGTTCAAACATCTTGTAAGACAACAGTACAGTATTGGCTAGTTAGTTAAACCATCTGAGTCTCAGAAACACTTAGCTACATTCTACGCAAACCGTTGCATATAATCCATCCCTATATCACCATAAAAAAAAAAGAGCAACATATATACACAAAAGCATTTACCACAGCAATCACCCAGTACACAAAGCCATAAGTCCTGTATAGTCTATGGTGCCAATGCAAGGTTATCAACAAATCATTTCATCCATTCCATTACCTATCATATAAATCAACAACATTCGCATTTATCATACCATATGCATACATCAATATAAAGTAGCATGCATCCATCAACATCAATCATTGTGCATAACATGAAATTATGACATATACACAAAGCAAGAAAATCAAAACAACAAAAACAGCAAAAAATGCAACACAAACAAATAGCAATAAACATTGCCGAACACAAGTGCACCTTTGCACCTGACATTCAATGGCATAGAAAACTGATGTCGGGGTTTACATTGTCACTACCCTACTCCCTAAGAAGGCTACCATAGCCGGACCGCTCCACGAGAAGATGGATTTTTGACAATTTAATCCCCAAACGATGTCACAAAAAAATCAAAACCAAATAAAAACAACAAAAAATGCAACACAAACACACAACAATAAGCATTGCCGGACACAAGTGCTCTTGCACTTAACCTCTTGGCATAGAAAATCGATGTCGGGGCTCAAATTGTCACTATCCTACTTCCCCAAGAAGGCTACCATAGCCGGACCGCTCCACGGGAAGACGGATTTTTGACACTTTCACCCCATTATGGCATCGCCAAAAGGGTTAACACCCACCAAAAATAGGTCCAAATGTCGGGAAACTACTTAAGATTCAAATGGAAAACATCTGAAGACACCCTCACCTAAGTCATCTTGGGTCAAGCGACTCGTCGCTTTTCTCATGAAGGTCATTCCCTCATCGATTCGTCGCTTGAGGGGGTAGTCACACTTAGTCACCAATCAACAAACACACACCCAATCAGGGCAATGGCATGCATTCAAAGAATCATTGACAAAGACAATCACGCTCCTGCTTGGGGCAGTAAACAAGCAATAATCACAAACTGATCAAACACTTGGCATTCCTGAAGCATGAACACAAGGTTCCCCCATGGACAAAAGGTTGCGCCCTTTGCCTATTCATGACTGATCAATGACCAAGCTCAAGTCACACCTCACCAAAATAGGTTAATACTTGAAATCAAATTCCTTAGCTCATCAGAAGCAAGGATTCAAGAATGCATGCCCTTTCCATGCTTGGGGCATCAAAAGTTGGTTAGGTTACCAAGAAACCCTAATCATTAGTGCTTTGGTTATCTATTTTTGCTCGATGCTGCGCCATGCACAGCGCATCCCAAAAAGGGGCATCTATAGACACCAAAACAGCACCAATCCGATTATGTGGCTGCAAACACTGATCGCTTTGACACACATAGCCCCTAGGGCAGCCCTCAGAGGTTAAACAGTGGTCCTAACCACTTTTACAACAATTTTGGAAGGTCAGAAAGCAATTTGGCACCTTCAGACACTCTGCTCCAAATCCGTCCCACCCTGGGACGAATTCAAAATGGGATCCGCCCCACCCAGGGACGAATTCTGAATTCGCTCTGGGGTAGGACGAATTCCAGGTTCAACGGGAAAAAAGAGAAATTGTGCCAAATGGCAGCCGAGGACAGTCAATTAATGCCTCCTGCCTTGCATGCGCGTGTAGGTGGGTAGATTGGACGTTAGAGGACTATCACAAGGGCAGTCATGGAAGCCCAAGTCAAGGAGGACTTTCCTCCCTCATGGGAAGGCATGACTGCCACATGGCGCTTATGCATGCCCCTCCAAAGAGACCCCCTGGGTCTATAAAATGGTGAACTTTCTCACCCAAAAAGAGGACAGGTTGGAAGCATTTTCAAGCAACGAAGTGCTTGCCAAATTGATACCACGCTTTACCCTTTTGATTCACCTCTTCCACATCCTTGATCTCTTTCGCAAGGGAGGTCATTGGGTGGTTATTGGAAGTGTGAATCCGGATCCAAAACCCGAAACTTGACCACATTATCCCACCCATTCGTCGACAACACATTACAAGAGATTTTGGACCCATCCCAAGTGGATTGGTGCCGAAATCAGGTCCCAACGGTGGGTGGCCCGCCAGGGCGCCCCGCACTGCTGCGAGCCTAATCCTCTTTTCTTAAGAACGATTGGGAATTCATAGCAGATTGTTCTTTTGTCATTTTTTTATCTTGCATTTCATCTTATGCTGCTTAAATAGCTTGTAATTCTGATTTCACAATGTTTTGATCAAATCTTATCATGTTTTGTCGCTTTTGTTGTCCTCACTAACTTGCAGGTAGCAACGTCAAATTCCCATTGATGGAGGTCAAATTGGGGAAATCCGACCATCTGGGTCTTCCCAAAATGCCCCCAATTAGCTAACCCCTAAGTTTGTAGGTAGTTTGGAGCTCCCGAGATGTGACATTTGGGCAGCATCACTTCGGCATTTTGTCGCAGGAGAATTCGTCCTACCCCGGGACGAATTACAGTCGAATTCGTCCCGCCCAGGAGCGAATTCGAATCGGTGGCAAATTTTCTGACTATTTTGATGGTAGTGGCCCTCTGGTAATGTTCCCTGGTTACTGTCAAATTTGCAAGTTGTTTAGAATCGGTTTATTTATCGTTGTAATCAATCTTTTGCATGCATCTTCCATTGTTTTTAGAGAACAAACGTTTCATATTTGCAACAGGTGCTACTAACGATTTTGTTGTTTCTTTGAATGCAGGAGGAGCAACAAGGATCAAGGATTCATTCACACCAGCGGCGGCAACACTTTGGCCCGCCCATTTTGCATGTGGGCACGCGGAAGAGAGATGACTTTCCATTGATGTGACCAAGAGACAAGTTTGATGCTCCTTTCCCCTAAAAAGGGAGGAAGCTAATTGTAACCAAATTTGAAATACATCAATAAAAGAAGAGGGTTGTTTCATTCCATTTGGGTTCCAATTTGTCTATGCTTTCTCCATTTTACGCATTTCTAATTTGTAGCATCAAGTTTAGTTTCGTTCTTGCATCGTGTTTGGAGTTTTTTTTTGATTGGTAGAAAGGGTGTTGAAAGGTCCCTGAACCTTGTACAAGAGAAATTACATGAATTCCAGATCGACCGAGGTGGTCCAAGAAATAAAGATCAAAGAGCGAGCAAACCTCCACACGAGGAAAGGTGTCGCGAAATCGTGACCAAATTGGTGATGTCACGAAATCGTGACAAGTTGCACCGTTGCTGCCAAGAGAAGAAAGGATGTCACGAAATCATGACAAGAAGCGCCATCGAAGCCGAAGGAGGGAAGAAGTCACGATATCATGACATGTTGCAAGGTTGCTGCCAGAAGAGAGGAAGTGTCACGATATCGCGACGTGTTGCTAGGTTGGAGCCGAAAGAGAAGAAGAGTCACGAAATCGTGACATGAAGGAAAACCATGACCGGACAGAAAAGGTGTCGCGAAATCGTGACAAGAAGTAAGACCACTGCCGAAGAGAAGAGGTGTCACGAAATCATGACAAGAAGGAAGACCGCAGCCGAAGAAAAAAAGTGTCACGATATCGCGACAATTATGGAAGACCGCTGCCAAAGAGAAAGGGTGTCACGAAATCGTGACAAGATGGAAGACCGCTGTCGAAGAGAAAAAGTGTCACGATATCACGACATTATGGAAGACCGCTGCCAAAGAGAAAAGGTGTCGCGATATCGTGACAAGATGGAAGACCACAGTCGAAGAGAAAAAGTGTCACGATATCACGACAAGATGGAAGACCGCTGCCAAAGAGAAAAAGTGTCGCGATATCATGACAATATGGAAGACCGCAGCCGAGGAGAAAAGGTGTCGCGATATCGCGACATGATGCAAGGAAGAGAAAAAGTGTCGCGATATCGCGACAAGATGGAAGACCGCTGCCAAGGAGAAAAAGTGTCGCGATATCGCGACAAAATGGAAGACCACAGAAGAGAAAAAATGTCGCGAAATCGTGACATGATGCAAGAAAGCGCCTAAAGAGAAAAAGTGTCGCGATATCGCGACATGTTGCAAAAATGCACCCGAAGAGAAAAAGTGTCGCGATATCGTGACATGTTGCAAAATCACGGCCGAAGAGAAAAAGTGTCGTGATATCGTGACATGTTGTAAAACCGTAGTCGGAGAGAAAAAGTGTCGCGATATCGTGACAAGTTGAAAGACCGCTTTCGAAGGAGAAAAAAGTGTCGCGATATCGCGACAAGTAGCAACCTCGCGGCCAGAGGAAAAAGGGATGTCGCGATATCGTGACATGCTGAAATTTCATGGCCAATGGTGAAAAGTGTCGCGATATCGTGACAAGTTGCCGAAACGCAGCCGAAGGGGGAGAAGAAGGAAGAAAGGATGCGAAAACTCGACCAGTTCCAAGAGCAAACAAACCCGGTCCCCTGTTAACCACTCACATTGTGCAGACATTGGAACTTGTAGAAGCGTCCCTTAGGCCAATGGGAAAGGAGTCTCTCCAAACATGAATGTCCATTTTGCCAACTCCCTTGTTAGCAAGCCAGTCCGTAGCTTTGTTGCCTTCCCGATACTGATGCTTAATGACTAGTTATGGGTAAATGCCAATTAGTGCCTTGCATTCTTGGAAGATCGAAACAAGGGCCCAGGGAGGCACAGAAGTCCCATTGAGCCAGTTGATGCAGTGCAGTGAGTCTCCTTCTATGATAAGTTTATTGATGGTCAAGCCTTCCAAGAGAATCAAGCTTTGGAGCGAGCCCGAGCCTCTGCCATATTGTTAGATTGAATTCCCAGGTTCTGAGCAAAGGCCAAAATTATTTCTCCTCTATGATTTACTGAGAATTCCTCCTCCGCCGACCGCTCCTGGGTTGCCTTTGGCCGCACCATCGAAATTAAGCTTGTGCCACCCTGTAGGAGGTAAGACCCACTTGATGACAGACCTGTCAATAGAAGTACGGGGTGTGGCAGAGAAATTGGAAAGATTGAAAAGTTTTGTTAGGTCCGATTCAAGGCCAGGCGGGGGGGTTTGGAAGACGAGACAAGAGAGGCATTCTCCGTAGCAAGGGCCAAGATTTTGGCAACAACAATCTTCATATCAGTGGCTTGGTTTTTGAAAATTTTGGCATTTCTCTCAAGCCAAATCTGCCACGAGGAAGATGTGAAGGCAAGCTTGCCACATGAATTTAAGTTGATTGTTCTTGAAAGGCCGGGGCCATTGTTGAAAAAGGAGGGGAATGGAATGAGGGAGGGCTACGGAGATGACGAAGGTGTTAAGAACCTGGTTGAGAACTGCAAGAGAGAAGGGACATTCCGAGAAAAACATGCGAAGTTGACTCACGGGCATTTTTACACAGGATGCACCAATTGGGGATGAGTAACCCTATGATTATCAAGTTGTCAGTGGTGAGGATTCTATTTTGGATGGCCAACCAGTAGAAGAATTTGACCTTGGGAATGATCTTGGGAACCCAGACCTGATTAGATAAGTCCCGACCATCATTGGGAGTTTCTTGACTGTAGTAAGCTGATTTAACGGTGAAATTCCCTGAATCTTTAAGGTTCCAGACCATGGAATCATCTTTGTGAGAGCTGGGGATGATGCAAGTCCTCAGCAAGTTTTGTAACCGCCTGAGCACCTCTGTGATATGCCTAGGCCCATTAAGAGCCAGGTGTTTCCATTCAGGTCTTGTAATACCTGGGTTAATGAAATGACACACCTTATCTCCAAAGGTGGCTTCGGTAACCGTCTTGAGCACTGCAAGATGAGGATCTTGGCTGAGAGGTTTGTCACGGATCCACGGGTCATCCCAGAAATGAATGGTCATTCCAGTTCCAAGACACCACCTTAAGCCTTCCATGATGATCTTCCTTGTTTTGGTGACGCCATTCCAGAAATGAGATCCGCTAGGAAGGTTGTGCTCTCCAAGAAAGGGAACCTGATGGAGGTACTTAGCTTTGATGATGTCAATCCAAGTGACATTTTCATTGGTGGTAAGTCTCCAGGACTGCTTGGCAATGAGGGCCATGTTCATCCACTTGATGTCCCTGAATCCGAGTCCTCCATCCTTTTTCTTGGAACAAACCCTATCCCAGGCAACAAGGGAAAATTTGTTCTTGTTTTCGTTTCCCGCCCAAAGGAATCTGCGTTGAATTTGCTCAATTCTTTGGCAGATGGAAGCTGGAGCTTTGAAGATAGATAAGAAAAAAATAGGAATACTTTGCAGGCAAGCCTGGACCAGAGTGGCTTTGGCTGCTTGACTGAGCATTGAACTTTTCCAACCTGCAAGTTTCTTGTTGAGGCGATCTAAAACAGGGTTCCACATAGCCGAGACCGATTTGCCGTGGAAAAGCGGTAATCCAAGATAAGTAGTTGGAAGGCTCCCAATGATACACCCAAGGATCTCAGCAATCCTGTTTTGCCTGTGGATGGGAGTATTGAGAAAGTATAGCTTGCTTTTGCGGTAATTGACTTTCTGGCCAGCCGCCTCTTCATAAGAATCAAGAATGTTCTTAATGATTTTTGCTTCGGGAACAGAAGCATGAGAGGATAGAATAGTATCATCCACAAACTGTTGATGGGAAATGGCATTGGTTGTTGAGGCTGGTTTGATCCCGGAGACGAGTCCACTATTGCAAGCAGCAGTAAGGGTTCTTCCAAGGGTTTCGGCCAAAATGATGAAGAGGAAGGGTGACAGAGGGTCCCCTTGATGGATGCCTTTGGAACTTTGGAAGAAGCCAGTGGGAGAACCATTGATAAGAACAGAGAACCAAGCAGTAGAGATACATTCACGAACCATCTTGATCCATTCTTTGTGAAACCCAAACTTCTCTAGGACCTCGAACAGGAATTTCCAGGAAACCCGATCAAAAGCCTTGTTCATGTCAAGCTTAAGGAACATACTAGGTTTTTTATTTTTTGATGTCGAATGGGCCAATTCATGGACGGTTATCACTCCATCAGCAATGAATCTGCCTTTGACCGAGCTCCCTTGGCACTGGTCGATGATGGAGGGAAGGATGTCTCTCAGCCTGTTTGCCATAACTTTGGTGATAAGTTTGTAGATGACACTACAGAGACTAATAGGTCTGAAGTCGGAGAGAGAAGCACGATCATTGGACTTGGGAATTAAAACAATGAAGGTGGAATTGGCTTCTCTCGGCATCTTTTTGGCTCTCTGGAAGAATTTAACCGCAGCAACAACATCAGGGCCCACAATGTCCCAAAAGTGTTGAAAAAACCGGGGTGGGAAGCCATCGGGTCCAGGGGCCTTATCAGGTTCCATTGCAAACAGAGCTTCTTTGATCTCCTCTTCGGTGAAGAATTGGAGCAATTTCCCATTATCATCGTTAGACACCAAATTTGGTATGTTACGAAGCGAGAGAACTTGTTGTGCGAGGGTGGCAGTCAACACTTGGACCTAAGATTTCCTGAAAGTGGCGCACAGCTTCTTGTATGATAGCATGGATGTCAGAGACAATGGTTCCATCAGCCTTGGTCAACTCGGAGATTTTATTTGAGCCTCTGTGGCGCATGGTGGAAGCATGGAAAAACTTCGTGTTGGTGTCTCCTTCTTTGAGCCAGAGGCTTTTGGATTTTTGCCTCCGGTAGGACTCTTCCTTAGCCAAGGTATTGTGAAAGTTTGAAAGGAGGTTTTTTTCTTCCATGAAAGTTTTGACCCTCTGATCCCCTCCCTGAATCAGATTTTCCACCCTTTTGAGCTCATCCATCAGATGCTTTTTTTCGGTAAAGAGGTTGCCGAAAACCTCCCTGTTCCAGCATTTCAGCTTGAGCTTGACCGCTTTGAGTTTGAGGAACAGATTCGTGAGGGGGTTTGGACAAAGGTTTTGCTGCCACCATTGTCGAATACACCGACCTAAATCTGGATGGGTGAGCCACATATTTTCAAACCTGAAAGGGGTTTTGAAGATTTGCTGGGGGCGGGAACAATCCAGAATTAAGGGGTTATGATCGGATCCAATTTTTGGGTGGCTATGAAGCCTGGCATCGCCAAAAATAGGAATGAGTTCTTTGGATAAAAGAAATCTGTCAAGCCAAATTTGGATGTGATGAATGCCCACCCGTCTGTTGCTCCATGTGTAGTTGGATCCTTGGAGCGGCAAGTCCATTAGCTCGTTGAGGTTGACAAAATCGCTAAAATCTTCAATGCAGCTGCTAGTGATCGGGTTGCCTCCTTGCTTGTCAAACAGGTGAAGGGGAGTATTGAAATCGCCACAGAGCATCCATGGAAAGTCAGGAAAGTTATTGCGCATTGCGAAAATGTTATCCCACAACAATCTTCTGTTGACAGGGCTGTTTGGTCCATAAACATTGGTGGCAATCCATTGGAGGTTAGTGACTTTATTAGTGAACAAAATGTTGATGGTTATGTCAGATACTTGAAAGAACTCTCCCCTCAATAGTTGTCAGATCCCACAAACAAAGGAGACCCCCAGATGCCCCTGAGGAGGGACAAAATGCAAAATTGCTATTTTCCCATATTAGCTTGCAAACTTGAGTCTTTGCTATTCTCGTCCGGTTTGGATTCTTGAAGAAACATGATATTTGGTTTTAGGTTTTCCTTGCGATTTGATAGTCCTCTGTTTAGCGGTTCCGTTGAGGCCTACGACATTCCAAGAGACGAACTTCATCGAGTTGACTTGGGGTTTGCTTTGCGACCTCTGCCTCTCCCTTGAGACGGAGTAAGTTTAGGTCTAACTTCATCCAAGTCTTGGTGGGTGGGTTGTTCGGAAATAGGGCCCAAGGAGGTAGGCATAGAGCCATCAGCCGTTTCGATCTCAGCTGCTTTGGCAAGCTTTTCTGCATTGGACGGTCTTCCCCTTCTCTGTTCTTTGTTGACGTCAGCTTTGGGTGCGGGAATGGGAGATTTCAGCGGGCTGGATGTTTGGAGAATGTCGGTAGTGTCAGTCCCAGGGGCAGGCCGGTGGGGGGATGGAGAGCGGGGAGGCGGCACGGGGCAACGAGACTCGGGGGAGAGGGAAAGAGGACGGTTCGAGTCGGGGGAAGGGGTGGGAAGGGAAGAGGAAGGTGAGAGGGACCAGAATCGGTGGGTGAGTTTGGGAAGGTCATTGCAGCCTTACCTTTGGACAAGGGAGGCTGAATCACAGTGGGTGTGGATGAGACGTTTGGATCTATGTGAAGGTCATCGGAGATGTCCTCTCTAGTATGAAGATTATTTAAGGGAGCAAATTGATTAGAACGAGAAGGCAGAGCACTTACATTGTTGGGTTTGCCATGATTTGAAGCAGAGGTTTTAGGAGGGCCTGCAGATCGGCCACGGCCCCGACCAGAAGCCTTTTTTTGGGTGTTGGGGATCTGGGAATCCTTCTTTCGGCCCGAATCGTTGGGGATATCTTTTTTTTGGGAAGGGCATTGAGAAGCCAGGTGGCCCTGAGTGTTGCACTCCAAACAAAAAGTGGGCTTGTTCTCGTACTCAACTCCTTGACGTCTTCTGTAGCTCCCGTAGTTGATGCCGATGCAGGTAGGCAAAGCCGAATCCAGATTAGCCATGATGCAGACACGAGCATAGGTCATTCTGGTTCTGGCTCGGGTAGCAGGGTCGATGGCGACTAAATCTCCAATCGGTTGAGTGATGCCTTTGAGTGCATCATTGTAGAAGAACTATGGGGGAAGCCCATGGAGTTTGATCCAAATCGGAGCGATGTTGATAGACTGGGTTTCAGGGTCAAAGTCTTCCCCCCATCTCCGTAGAAACAGGCTGCGACGATCGAAAAACCAAGGTCCTCCAGTAAGAATGCGGTGGGTGTCGAGGGCATTGTTTAGCCTTATCATGAAAAACCCCCTAGGAAAGGCCACTAACTCCAAGCTTCCCGAAAGCCACCATTTGGAAAGAGCCCACTCTCGGATAGTTTCCATATCGGGTCCGGCATCGACAAATTTCCCAACCGAGAGAGAGGGACTCTTGGAAGATTAGTGGCTCCATAACCTCACTTGGAAAAGAGACTTCAGTGCCCGTAACAGAGAAGGGCAAAGGAGTTTGGAAAGAAAACGCTCCTGTCGAAGACCTAACTTTATCCGCAAAGGACAAAGACCAAGGTCATGTTTTGGAAGGAGAGGAGGGTGAAACCCTAACGTTATCAGACGTCGGTTTCACCACGCAGTTTGGATCTTCATCGTGACATTTGCTGAGTGGGCCTGCAGTAGGCCCAACACCGTCTGTAGGACCCGAGGACAAACCTGCCAGACCAGCACCCTCCAACGTCGCCATCGCCATCGCCATCGTCCACAGACGCACCCGCTCCCGTTCTCGCCATCGTCGCAACCTTGTGTTTGGAGTTTTCGTTAATGTACAAGTTCAATGCTTTAGCAGTTTTGATATCAATAAAGTTATGTGTACTACCTGAATCAATCAACACATTAATATGCTTGTGCCTAATAAATCCTTGTACCTTAATTGTATGATGAGTTGTTAACCCCATAAGTGCATGTACTGAGAGAGCAATAGTGTCATCCTCTGGTGTTGCTTCATTAGTATCTACTGAGAGTTGTTTTGTATTCGTGGGTGACTCTTGTTGAGTTATATCTTCTTCTTCTTCTTCTTCTTCCTTATTTTTAAATTCTACTTGAAAGGTTTGATGCACTGCACATGCTTGATCTCTGGGATGATAAGAATGATATTTAAAGCAAAAAAATCTTGATTATTGTTCATTATTGTAAAAAGGTCAATGTAAATTAGAATCATGTTTATAGGACACCCCATATTGAAGTTTAGTTTCAATTGCTTGAGCTATTCTGGTAGCCTCATCTAGAGTACATGGATCATGAATGTCGATTTCTTTTTAGATTTTATCCTTGAGACCATGACGAAAAGCAGACACCACTACTATTGGGTTTAATTCATGTGTGTAAGTAAGAAGACTTGTGAACTCTGATACATAATCTTCTACTAAACCGGTTTGCTTGAGATCCATGAGGTGGACCACATATGATGAAGATGAACCCTTATCAAATATTTTAAGGAAAATTTCCTTAAATTCAGGCCACATAAGAGATCGGTTATGTTGACAGAACTGCCATAACAACCATTGATAAGCTTGGGTGCCTAGTTTACAAGATGCATATGCAACTCGACCAGTTTTAGGAATACAATATAAACAAAAAATACCATCCATATTGGCTATCCAACCTCTGGGATTGTATCCTTAAAAAGTGGGCATGTCGGTATGGGGTACTTGAGCATCATTAGGCCAAGTTAAGAATCGAGAGACATCCCCTATGGAGGGATCAAAATCAAAAGAATATTTTGGGGATACCAATGTCTAATGAGTATTCAATGGTGGAGGGTTGATAATGGCTTGAGAAGCTTGATTATCTAGGGCTCTTTGTACCATATATTTAATATCATTTAGTACTGAATACACCTGACCAATGTCATCTTCTTGTTGCTTAAGACATTCATGAACACTGGAATCCACACTAAGTGGAATATTTTTGACAAGGTCTCTTTTAGTATCCTTTAAAAGTGGGCATGTCGGTATGGGGTACTTGAGCATCATTAGGCCAAGTTAAGAATCGAGAGACATCCCCTACGGAGGGATCAAAATTAGAAGAATATTTTAGGGGTACCCATATCTGATGAGTATTCAATGGTGGGGGGTTGATAATGGCTTGAGAAGCTTGATTATCTAGGGCTCTTTGTACCATATCTTTAATATTGTGTAGTACTAAATACACCTAACCAATGTCATCTTCTTGTTGCTTAAGATATTCATGGACATTGGAATCCACACTAAGTGGAATATTTTTGACAAGGTCTCTTTTAGGGGGAAGGTTTACTTGATTAAGGACATGGTCTACTCTATGAGAGTCTAGGTCATCTGGGTTGGATGAAGGGCTAATTGATGAGCATCAGAAATGCTCATATTTTGTATACATTTTCTTGATTATTATGCGGTTGTATAATAAGGATTGCATATGTTTATGAATGATTATATAATTATTTGATGAAATTATGTGTGTTATCTAATTCGTGTGTTTTCAGTGTGTTTTTGTGGAATTGTAGTTGATTTAGTCAGATTTGGATCAGTCGAGGTCTTTTCATGGACCTGGCACTTTGTTTCTTTCGGAATCAACGCAGAGAAGGTAGGCGCCTTCCTCTTCCAGGAAGGCACCAAGCGTAAGTAGGCGCCTTCCTCTTCCAGGAAGGTGCCAAGCATAAGTAGGCACCTTCCTCTTCCAGGAAGGCGCCAAGGAAAGACAAGCGCCTTCCTCTCCTAGGAAGGCACCAATAGAAGGCCAGCGCCTTCCTCTTCCAGGAAGGTGCCAAAGGAAAATAAGTGCCTTCCTCTCATAAGGAAGGCACCGATAGGAAGGCGCCACTAGAAGGCAAGTGCCTTCCTCTCATAAGGAAGGCATCGACAGGAAGGCGCCACTAGAAGGCAAGCGCCTTCCTCTCATAGGAAGGCGCCAACAGAAGATAAGCACCTTCCTCTTCCAGGAAGGTGCCAATGGCAGTAAGGCACCTTCCGCATAGAGAAGGTGCCCGACATACTTAGGCACCTTCCTCATAGGGAAGGTGCCCCTATTCTTCGCCCGTTGACCAGACAAGCACGACGTGGACAACAGAGACTGGTGCAGTTCCAACTCTACGTCATGTAGAGTTAAATTGGGGATCGCACCGACGTATGAGAACGTCCTACCAATGCCAGGTGAAGCACAAACCAATCAGTGAACATGCCACCATTAGAAACGAATGCCAGTTTTAGTAGACGTCGATCACATTTACCAGACTATCTTAGTTTAGTCTGGAATGAATCGACTGTTATAACTTCTTTATAATAGAAGATCTATGGGTGTGCTATATAAACACACGCAGACCTCTCTGAGGATATATAGAATATTTTGATAGTAAATGTAGAGAGATATACAGAAGAAGCATTGTAATACTTTGATAATTATAATA
This sequence comes from Wollemia nobilis, assembly GCA_028583015.1. NCBI lineage: Eukaryota > Viridiplantae > Streptophyta > Pinopsida > Araucariales > Araucariaceae > Wollemia > Wollemia nobilis. The sequence goes on from JAQPPZ010000910.1 coordinate 1,199,433, forward strand.
TAGTTCTAAGAGTTTCTAAGTGCGTGTTCAGTTGGGAGGAAGTTGTTGGAGCCTGGGCCCACTCCAAGCCAGTATTTCTTCCCCTATTTTTCCTGTGTTTTCTAGATTAGTTTACCGCTTTTATAAGATTGTTTATCACATTGTTATTTCTAGTATTGCAATAGGTTTATTTCCAGGAATGCGTGAATATTTCCTTTCTGTAGATTTAATTGTTTTTACGTAAATTATTGAGGAGTGTATGAATGATTGACGATCGTTGAAACACCCCCCAATAGTAGAACTAGCGGACTCATCTCAAGTGGTATTGTAAGCAATCTTGTTCAAGACCCTTCGCAAGTTTATGAAGCTCCCTGGGTTGATAAATTAAATGCATGGGCATGTGACAAAAGTAGGAAAGAAGTTAACCTTGTTTGGCCCGCAACATTTTGGCGTCGTTGTTGGGGAAGCGTCTCAACTAGATTATTTACAATACCTGGAAACCTTCCATCTGACCTTGTATGAGTTCTTCGAGAAGAAGAGGACCTGACGGTCGGTTTATAAAAACCAATCCACCAGAACCTGAGTCAGCCGAACATTCTAAATTTGAATTAGACTCACCCGACCCACCACCAGCAATCCATTGGAGTGAGGATCCACACTTTGTGCAAAGTGCCTCCTCATCCCATCAACTTGGGGAAGAACGAATCATCATAAATCCCCTATTTAATAGGACACCCTTAGAGGAAGCCCTATTGTGGAAAGTTGTAGAAGATCGGATGATAACACTAGAAAACCTTAGAGCCTTGACTCAGAAAGTCTTAAATGATCGTAAGGCCATAAATACTGCATTAGAGACCGCATTTCCTAAAAAAATGGCTGACAACGAAGAAGTCTCATCTGGCTTTAGTTTCTCGATTGATGAAGGAGTAGGAGATACCAAAATGAAAAACATATCCCCTGCTCACCTTTCGACCTTCAGAGGATACCCAACTGAGGACCCTGACCTATTTTTATTTAAGTTTGATGTCTTATGCAGGTCTGTGGACTACAAATCTGATACGTAGAAGCTGAAACTCTTTCCTTCCACATTGGACGATGCAGCTCTATGGTGGTTCATCGGTCTGGGAGACAAACACATTGCCACTTGGGATCAAATGAAGAAGCTCTTTTTAGAGCAATACCAAGATTTCGGGAGAGCAAGAGACTCCAGAGAAGAGGTCCTGAGCATGACGTAGAAAGAAGATGAGTCTCTCGAGGAATACTGGGAGAGATTCAACTTCAATCTTCAACGATCTCCTCACATGAAACTATCTGATAAGTCCCTCAAAAGCATATTTTTGAGAGGACTTACCAATGAATCACTGGAGGCTCTTAACATGATTTCTGGAGGTGATGTCTACTAGCACGCTATGGAAGACATCCGACAACTATGCCGGAACTACTCAAGAAGGAGAGGCAAGACCACTTCTAGAACCATGAAAGCGACTGCTTCAATCACGAAGATAGAAATAGGTAACATGCTGGAAGATTTAAAGAGTGAAATGCTCTCATCTCTAGCATTGCAGATGGATACGCTCGTTGTTAGAGAAAAAGAAGCAAGAAAATGAAGCAACATTGGCTTATTTCTGTCCAAAATGTAGAGGGAAGCATGCAAAGAATGCATGCCCAGAGAACAAAGTTAGAGTATGCACAGTTTGCAGGCTGAACCATAAAACTCGATTGTGCCTACAACTACCCAATAATCAGGAGGATGCTGAAAGCGTGGATGCCTATTTCATAGGCAATCAAAAGAGTTGGCCACAACCCCTTGTGGGGAATATGCCAACCAAAATGTCATCATATGGGGGAGGACCATACATGCCCCAAGGCCCACCTCAACCACCTAACATGGGGTGGTGGGGGCCATCACCCTGGTCCAACGCACCCCCAACAGCATTCCCGAACCAGCAGCCATGGATGCCATATCCATATCCTAGGCAGCAGTGGAGAGGCCACACTACGTGGAATCAGGCTCCATAGAATGTAGCACCAGCTCACCCCCAATAGAATTTATCGGTGTTGCCAGCAGTGAGACCTACGCAGCTACCCACACAACCGATGGCAAATCCTAATAACAGGGTGAACCAGCCAGCATACAACATGGAGGGTGAGATGTATTCGATGTACCATATTTAGCTTAGGTCTGGTAGACAGCTAGGAGTAGGAACGCCTCCACTGGTAGAAGAGGAGGAAGAGGTAGGAGAAACACCTCTTGTAGAAGAGGTGATAGAAGAAATGCATGAGAGAGCAAAGGCTCCATTTCCCAACCGATTGCAAGAACAGAGGAAAGTAACGCAACTGGAGTTTGATATCTTGTCTAGCTTGAAGAACCTCACCGTGACAATTCCATTATTTCAAGCCATTCGAGATGTTTTGATATATACCAAGGTGATAAGAGAGATGTGTCTAAGGAAGCCAGGATGAAGAGCAACCCAGACTATCAATGTCATGGGTAAACTAGCAGATTTGATGATGGGCAAAATGTGCCATCCTAAGTATGCAGACCCGGGCAGCCCGATGCTGACTATAAAAATCAAGGGACATTCCTTGTCCAATACGTTGGTCGATCTTGGAGCAGCCATCAACGTAATGCCTCAGGAGACCATGCAGAGGCTATAGCTCATGAACCTAAAACCCACTATGATAGTGCTACAGTTGGTCGATCGATCGACCGTGGCATCGAAAGGAATGTTGGAAGACGTAATAGTGACAGTCAGTGCATGGGAATACCCAGCCGACTTTTTAGTCTTGCAATCTAAAACTAGGTTGGGCGGTTACCCGCTCATCTTGGGAAGGCCATGGCTGGCAATAGCTAACGCTTACATCAGCTGTCGGGATGGGCTGATGACCATATTCGATGGATGAAATGTTAAAAGGTTGACTATTTCACCCCCAGCACGTAGTCCATCGACTCATTAGGAGAACCCATGTTGACCGAGCATGAAAATCCTGAGCTATCCATGATCCAGTCGGTGATGACATTGGATGAGTTGGCAGAAGAAGACGAAGATGGTGCTATTGTGGAGTTCCTCCATGGGGAGTCCTCCATCTCCACACCTGGATCACCGTTGGTTGGTGCCCAAGATCACCATGTTCAGCAGATACACGTCGGGCTAGGAAGAACGTTGAATGTCAGCAGTGGGTTGACTCCCACACAATTGATGAAAGTAGAAGAGCTCTTGGTTAGACACCAATAGGCATTTGCATGGGATTACTTAGATATGAAGGGTATCAGCCCAAATATCTGTACCCATCGTATATACCTCGATGATCAAGCAACTCCAAGCAGGCAACCACAGAGAAGAATGAATCTGACAATGAAAGACATTATCAAGGAAGAATTGCAAAAACTCTTGACTATCGAATTCATCTATCCAATTTTTGACAGCGAGTGGGTATCACCGTTAGTGGTAGTCCCTAAAAAGAATGGGAAGTGGTGAATCTGTGTGGACTATAGAGCGTTAAACAAAGCGACCAAGAAGGACCACTTCTCGCTCCCATTCATTGATCAAGTCTTGGATACACTCTCTAGGAGGAAGTATTTCTCCTTCCTGGATGGATTCAGTGGATACAACCAGATCCAGATAGGAGAAGAGGATCAGGATAAGACAATGTTCACCTACCCATGGGGAATGTTTGCCTATCGGGTATTACCTTTCGGATTATGCAACGCACCTGCCACCTTTCAAAGGGCGGTGCTTAGCATATTTTTAGACATGATGGGAGACGCGGTCGAAGTATACATGGATGACTTCACCATCTATGGAGAAACCTTTGATGAAGCAATGACGAACTTGGAAAGAGTGCTCGAAAGAAGCAAGGAAAACAATTTGTCCCTGAGCAACGAGAAATGCTTTATGATGATGCAAGAAGGCATCGTATTTGGGACACCACCTCTCCGTAGAAGGAATAAAGGTTGATAAAAGAAAAATTGAGGTCATCAGAGACCTACCCAGCCCCAAAATGCAGAGAGAGGTGAGGAGTTTTCTTGGATCAGTCGGGTACTACCGATGATTTATCGTCAAATTCAGAAAAATTGCAAAACCACTACACACTCTATTATCTAAAGATGTGGAGTTCAATTGGATAGAAGACTACGAAGAAGCGTTTTAGTTGCTTAAAGAGAAACTGATATCCGCACCAATTTTAAGAGGACCAAATTGGGCCATACCATTCCATATCTATTGTGATGCATCCAACAATGCGATTGGAGCAGTCCTCGGATAGAAGGATGGCGAAGAATTTTATGCCATCTACTATGTCAGCAAAAACTTGGTAGGAGCCGAGCTCAACTACATGGTGACAAAGAAGGAGTTCCTTGTAGTTGTGCATGCCATAAACAAATTCTACCATTATATCACCGGGTATAAGGTATTTGTCCACACGGACCATGCGGCCATCAGATACTTGATGAGCAAGCCGGCCATTGGCGGAAGAATTATCAGGTGGCTCTTGTTACTACAGGAATTCGACATCACAATAGTCGACAAACCAGGCAAAGACAATATCGTAGCAGATTTTCTATCCAGATTGATATCGGTAGACCATACAGTAGTGGAAGACCAATTTTTGGATGAACATTTGTTCACCATTAGTGAGCAAATCCCATGGTATGCAGATATAGCCAATTACTTGGCCATCGGAAGAACCTCACCTACTCTCTCTTTTCGAGAAAAGTAGGTGGTCATAGAGAAAAGTGCATCGTTCCTATGGATTGATGGCCTCCTATTCAAAATAGGATGTGACCAGATTATAAGGAGATGCATAGCAGAATAGGAGTTCTCAGAAGTACTCAAAGCATGTCACGATGAACCATGTGGAGGACACTTTGCAGGGAAATGAACTGCCTACAAAATCCTACAGGTTGGGTACTTTTGGCCCACTCTGTTCAAGGATGCGGTTGCATACGCCAGCAAGTGCGATGAATGCCAAAGAATGGGCAGACCAACCCATCGAGACGAAATGCCCCTCCAACCTCAGGTACACCTAGAACCCTTCGATAAGTGGGGCATGGACTTCGTGGGACCAATTAATCCACCTTCAATAGGGAGGAGGTTTATTTTGGTCTATACAGATTACGTCACCAAATGGGTTGAAGTTCAAGCGTTGAGAGATTCAAAAGAAATAACAGTCATCGATTTCTTATTTGCCCATATTTTTACATGATTTGGGGTCCCTAGAGAGATAACAACAGACCAAGGGCCTCAATTTACCTCCAAGTTGATCAAGGAGCTGATGGAGCAATACAGAGTTCGGCACAATAAAACTACACCCTACCATCCGCAGGAAAATGGGCAAGTGGAAGTGACGAACAGAGAAATAGAGAACATCCTGATGAAGACCGTGCAGCAACATAGAAAATATTGGGCTACATGGTTGTCGGAGGTAGTCTGGGCATATAATACCACGTGGAAATCCACCACAGGCTTCACACCCTTCCAACTGGTCTATGGGAAGAGTGCGATGATGCCCATTGAATTTGAAATCAAGACATTGAGGACGACTTTAGAATTGAACTTGAGCTTGGATGACGCTCAAAAAGAAAGGATTCGATAGCTAGATCAGCTGGACGAAATCCGAATGGACGCTTTGCAGAGAACGAAAATCATACAAAAGCAAAGAAAGCGGTGGCATGATCGCCACATTAAACTAAAGTAGTTCCAAGAAGGAGAATGGGTGTTATTGTATGATTCTCGATTCCAGGAAAGAAAAGGTAAATTAATGCAAATATGGATGGGACCGTATGAGGTGGTAGAGCTCATCAAGAATGGGGCAGTGCGCATTAGAACAATTGATGACAGCAACACCATGTTAACGATCAATGGCCATCGACTGTGCCCCTATAACACATCCGAAACCTTATAGGTGGAATCCAGAATAGACATGGGGGAGACCCCATCTTGTTAGATCCGGACCAAACTCTTAACAGGCGAAACGGTGGGCATGGAGGTGCTCACCAAAATCAGTTAATTTAGTTTTTTTCTTACAGTGTGTTTTGCAGGGACGACGCCCGCATGCAAGCTACAGGCATCCTAATCCAGGGCCTAACAGGCACGAAATGCGTCTAACTGCCTTTATTTTTCTTTCTTTTCATTTGCTTTTTGTAGGTGGAGGACCTGACAGCATGAGGAATAGGTATCTGGGAAACCAGGCCTAATTCGGCTCAGCATTTCGACATCGGCACTCGTAGGTAGAAGCTGAGGTAGCATGAAGCGAGACTGAGAAGGCTTGATCACCCTTTCCCAGTCAATCGCAACATGATTGCCAAGAATAAAGTGCCTTCCACATCGAGAAGGCGCAGAAGAAGGCACCTTCCTTATAAAGAAGGCACCCAGCTAGAAGAAGGTGCCTTCCTTATAAATAATGTGCCCAGCTAGAAGAAGGCACCTTCCTTATAAAGAAGGCACCCAGCCAGAAGAAGGCACCTTCCTTATGAAGAAGGCACCTTGCCAGAAGAAGGCGCCTTCCTTATGAAGAAGGCACCCCGCCAGAAGAAGGCGCCTTCCTTATAAAGAAGGCGCACACAAATAAAAAAAAAAGAGAAAAAATAGGTGCCTTCCACATCGAGAAGGTGCCACACAAAAAAAAAAATCCGAGGCACCTTCCACATCGGGAAGGCGCATACAGATCGAGGCACCTTCCACCCTAGGAAGGTGTAGGTATACAGCAGTGCCTTCCACCCCAAGAAGGCACAGGTATATAGTGGCGCCTTCCACCCCAGGAAGGCACAGGTATTCAATAGTGCCTTCCACATCAGGAAGGTGCACCCATTCAAAAGCACCTTCCGTAGTAGGAAGGTGCCATCATCAAAAAGGTGCCTTCCACCACCAGAAGGTACATCCAATCAGAGATGCCTTCCACCACCGAAAGGCGCATCCATTCAAAGAGCATCGACAACATCAAGAAGGCACCATATAAGCACCTTCCACATCGGGAAGGTACCACATAAGTGCCTTCCACATCGAGAAGGCACCACATAAGCACCTTCCACATTGGGAAGGTACCAAAGAGTGCCTTCCACGTACAGCCAGCACTTAAGTCTCACGGATGCCTCGATCGGAATGAAATCACCACACGAACGAGCGACATCAGATTACCATACCCCTCCCCCATGTCACAAATCAACGAATCAACACTCTTCACGATGCATGAAACACCAAATAAGGTACGCGCATACTAACTCAAATCTTTATATAATTATTCATAAATTATGCAGTACCAAAAAAATATTGTCGTCATAAAAAAATCATATACCCCCATGGCCGAAACCACGTGCCAATGATATGGCTCGAAAGGTGTACCCTAGAATTAAATGCTAAGGTTAGGCACCTTCCCTATAAGAAGGCACCTTCCTAAAGAAGTGTTGTGGGTGATCCACAACACACCCCAAAATTGGGGACCCACCTTTTCGTTTTGATATCCGGGTGTTGGCATTTCATTTTAGTGTCTAATCCTTCGTTTGTCTTAGGTTTTGCAATCGTTGTCGGTTCTTGTTGGCTGTATTTGCTTGTCGACGGTATTTTATTGTTGACAACTTTTTCTTGTTCATTTTTTGTTGACAAAATGTCATCGTCATTGTTGTTGTTGATTTTTATGTGTTAGCTTTTATGTGAAAGTATAAATAAAAAAGTAAAAAATAAATAAAAAAACAATAAAATATAAATAAAATAAAATTTTAAAGTTTAAATTTACCACACCACGTGTTAGTTTTAAATATAGTTTAAATTTAAAGTTGTTTTGTAGTTTAAATTTATATTAGAATTTATTTTGTTTTAAAGTTTGGTTGTTTTTAAAAGTTAATTTACCTGTTGTGTATGCAGGTGGAAACAGCATGGTCACGGCGAAGGTCAGCTGCCGTGGACGCGAATCACATGTGAAGACGGTAATGTCACAGCAGGTTACCCGGTAGAAGGTGACATGTAGCATGAAGAATGCAGATGACAGTGAGAAGGCCACAGTAGAGTGGGTTACCGGACATGTGCTCGGGCCAATTGCAAACCCTAGACACGGAGTGACCTGGATAGGATGGACGATGATTTCAGGTTGTACTGACGATAATGCAATGTGTAAACACCAAAGACGCTGGCAGAAAGAAAACAACGAGCAGTCAACCATTGTTTAGAACAGCGACGACGCCGGTCGGACCGACGAGTGGAGATCATGGCAGCGACGGCGTTGGAAAAACGAGTGAGGTCTACAGCAATTGGTAACGATCAGAGACGGTTGTCATTATATGCAGGTTCTAAATGTGATAGTGGCCCATTTAGAATGTCATTATGGCCTTAATTAAGGGTGGGCTAGTATAGTCTTGATTAAGTGCCATGTTATAACGGAGGTTTGTTATCACGACGCGGGCCCGGTAGAAGACTAAGATGGCCCTGTAAAAAAAAAAAAAGATTTTTAAAAGCCGTTCGGAGATACACAGTGGGCGACGCGACGCTGCCCACTTGTTCGAGAATAAAAAAAGGGGTGGATACTTCTACACATTGGGATTTCAGAGGCTATGATTTGGTTGTGGCACTGTAAATGGCAAAGCAGCATGATTAAACGGTGATTTCAAACATACACCAAAATTCTATGGATGATTTGGCATCCAGTGAGACAGCCGAGAAACGGTTTCAACGAAGTACGATGTAGCCATTTCACGTTTAGAAGACTTAATGGATATAGATGTGATGAATGAAGCAATATTCTAGTGGGAAATTTTGACGAATGTTGATGTTAGACACAAACGGTTCCGAGTGTTGAAGGTAGACGACATCACGGTAAATTCATATATGGAAATGATAATGCGGGTATATAATGTATGGCCCAGTCAAATAATATGGTAGCATTAATGTCAATGAAACATATGCAAGAACGTAGCTGAAAGAGTATGAAGGCCATACGGTTACGAAGAGAATCTTAAACAGTTGGCAGCCATGTAGGGTCTTCATTACCTGGCAGGCGGGAGTTATACTTTTCGCCAGCCCAAATTAGTATGAGACGAAGGGATTTAATTAAAGAAAGGCTTTAATAAAATGAAAGGAGGCCTGACTATAGAGTTTTCAGCAAACGAAAACAGACAGGAAGTTGAAATCGAAAGAAAACGAAAAGATATGAATGCCAAACGAAGGGCTATGAAGAGGCGCTTATGGAAACCAAACGGAGTGTGATGAGGGAAATTAGAAATACCCCATTGAGAGAGGCAGATGAAGGGGGAACGGAAATGGTGGCGTGGCCAAATGGGAACTTTGGGCATGGCCACATTTGTAAAACAGGGATTTTAATTTGAATGTGAAAACTTTTCTTCAAAAATTTCAGGCCTTGTTAGCAAGAAAGAATGAGAAATTTTCTGCATGCTTCATTTTAATTGTTCTATTTTTCTCTTTTCAGATTTCAGACTTGTATGTGAAATTGATGCCATTATTTTGGGTTATTTCATGTGAATGTTTGCAATCTGGAAATTATTTAAAACCCTAGGAACTAGCACCTAGTTTACTTTGATTGTGTTTATTTTGCAGGTCAAATGAGCTAGGTTGCATGTACGAAACTCTCACGTATTCGGTTTTGCAGGACGGGGTGCTATCAAACTGAAGGAGCTTTTGCATTGCTGTGTTTTCAGCAATTATTTTGATGCAAACTTTAATTTTCTGTTTCCAAAAATTTTAATTTCAGAATTTTTTTTCCTATTTTCAGACATTAAAATAAACATTAAAATAATTTCAAAATCTAAAAATGATTTCACCATTGCGGAGATTATAATTCAGACTTCAAATACGCACTTTGAAATTTCATTTTCGGACTTGTTTAGTATTTTTAAAAATTCATCGAAGTTGCTGTTTTGCTATAGATTTTAAAATTCCGAAAATAGAAATTTTCCATTTTAAAGTCAAATTTCATTTTTCCAGTTTTGTTTTGCATTCATGAGCCTATGATGACATTCCCTTCATGGAAATTCCAATTTCATTGAAGGGGTTATGTTTTACGGCACTTTCGCAAATTTCCATTTTGGGCCTAAAATTACCCTTTCTTCATAAAAATTCCAATTTTACGAAAGAGGGATAATTTGAGTACTACATTGAGGGTCTTTTCCTTAAAGCACTTAATTGTTCATCTTGATGAAAATCTATTTTCATTTAAGAGGGATAAGTTAAAGTGACATTTTGAAGTTACATTTGGAGATCCTATTCATCATTGAGGATTTAATGCAAGATAAAATCTATCTTAAAACCATCAAGATAAAAGGAATTAAAGCATTACATCATGGTCATATGAGGGCCAACTCACATTTACTTTATCAGGGTTCAATGAACAATCATTAAATTTTCATAGTAAAAATAAACCACAGTGCCCCTTGTTTTCAGTTACTTGCAATCACTAAGGTGTTCCAAGCATTTTAATTTAATATCTTTCATACACAGATGCAAAATGCTCACATAACAGGAACCTTGGAGAAGTTACATGTTTAATTTCTTTGCAAGCAGAGGATTTAGAACCCAAATCCTATCGGAGAGTGTGTTTTCACAATCGGGTGAAAATACCACTCAACAAGAAGTAAGTATAGAAAAAGAAGTGCAGCAGTAAGGGAAGGCGCCATGGGAGGAAGGTCGAAGAATCATGCGGTGAAAAATAATGAGCCGAGTGATACGAAAGGAATCAAGGGGATGGTAAAAACATAGTTCGAGGCCGAGGGATGGTTCAAATATTGTACCCTGGTCAGTAAAGGCTAGGATATGGAGGCAACCAAGGAATTCGCTGCCTCCTTGAGGGGTGACGTAGCTCAGGTGCGAGGGGTAGAAATTTTGGTCACCCCTAAATACATCTTGCAGGCGACTGGATTGCCCCTCACAGGTGAATGCATATACAAAGTCAGACTACTGAATCCATACGCCGAAGTGCTAATGCCAGGAGAAAATGTGTAAATAGATAAGGAAGGGCTACCCAAAAGTAGCCTTCCCATGAATCTGTGGAAGATATTCGAGCAGGTTGCTCGATTCTTTACATGCACCGGGAAGTATACCAATTTGCACACTAACCATGTGCAGTTTTTGAATCATCTAGTACATGGAAGGAAGTTGAACATGTCCTTCTACATGGAAAATGCCCTGAAGGAAGGAGTGTCGCTTATTAGCAGCGAGGCCGAGTTTCGGTCACTAGAACCAGTTCCCAGGAGGAAACGCCTGCGACAACTCCTCCTCTTGGCAGAATAATAAGAGAATGACATGAAAGTCGACATGGCAGCCCAAACCCTTCAAGAATTGATAAACCAAAGACCACAAGATGTAGGGACTTTCAGGAGAAATGATCAGGTTGATGCAGAGCCTTGGAGGAAGCGCTGGAGTGGCAGACCAATTGCTGGATGGCCTAACAAATTTTTGAGGATTACCAGAACAAGCATAGAGGGGAATTGAAATAATGAGAAAGACGAATCACCCAGCTAGAGCAGCTGGTCCAATAGTTGTGGGAGGAGAACCAGCAACTCCAGGATAGGGGAACAGAAATAAGGGACACATTGACCCAAACTAACTGGGCAAGAGAGGTCTCGATGAATTCTCTTGCATTTGCAGAACAAGTATTCTCTTCAGGAGAATTTTGATCATACGATCAATAAAGCAGCCTAGAGGCAGGGAAGAATTCCTCTATTTTTGGGAGTGAAGAGGAAATAAGTCCCATAACACCCCCTATCATCGACCTGAGTGATATAGAGTAGGACGAGGGCCAACAACAGCATACAGGATAGAGGGATAAGGAAGAACTCCCTGGACCTAAGGAAGAAAGAGAAGAACCTGAGGGGTCGGCACAATATAGATAGGGGGATGAAGAAGCACCCCTAGAGATGGCAACATAGGTCACCCAGAGTGAATAGAATGCTCCAGGGACCACAGAGCAGGCTCCTCAGAGTGAGAAGACGTCTGCTAGGGAGAAAAGGAAAACCCTTGTTCAAGCCATCACATTTTTTGCAGAGGCCAAAGGAAAAGGGCTCAGGACGGCTCAGAAGAAGGTGAAGGTGACCATCGCTAAACCAGAAGAAGATGAGTGGGATATGCAACCATTCGTAGAGAAGAAAAAATAGTTTAAACGGCTACTCAAAGAGATGACAGCAGCTAAGGAGACCAGGAAGGCAACCTCGAGGATGCAGGGGGACTCTAGTATCTATGTCAATCTGGCAGAGGACAGCCATTTTTGGGAGATTTACGGGTCATCCTGGGGATGGCCCTCCAAGATAAGAAGATATTTTGAATGATGGTGGGTATATGGCCTCGAATTGGAAGCCGTTGCCATTGTAAAGGAGAACACAAGGCTTACTCCTGAAGCAGCCTGATTGTACAAAGCGTAGTTCATCTCAAGAGGGATAATTCAGATATCCCTCTTGTAGTGGGCAGACCTCCAGACGCTGACCTATGGCAAGCTATAGAAGCTGCATTTCAGGCAGCAAAGATGGCGCTGGCTAGATCACCTCCGATAGCGACCAGGATGAGGAAAGCAAAGCCGATAGCAGCACCCGTAGCCCCGCGTAGAAAAAGAGGAGCCACACCTCCAGATGCCAGTGCATAGAAGAGGCAGACACAAATCGTAGGTATAGTCAAATCCACCAAGAAACAATAATTATGAGGGATCAACAGGGCTACCTGTAGTTTTTATGCCACGAGGGCGTGGCATATGTTAGGCGTGGGGGGATGATGAGCATCAAAAATGCTCATATTTTGTATATATTTTCTTGATTATTATGCGGCTATATAATAAGGATTGCATATGTTTATGAATGATTATATAATTATTTGATGAAATTATGCATGTTATCTAATCGTGTGTTTTCAGTGTGTTTTTATGGAATTATAGTTGATTTAGTCAGATTTGGATCATTTGAGGTCTTTTCATGGACCTGACACTTTGTTTCTTTCGGAATCAACACAGAGAAGGTAGGCACCTTCCTCTTCTAGGAAGGTGCCAAGCATAAGTAGGCACCTTCCTCTTCCAGGAAGGTGCCAAGCGTAAGTAGGTGCCTTCCTCTTCTAGGAAGGTACCAAGGAAAGACAAGCGCCTTCCTCTCCCAAGAAGGCACCAATAGAAGTCCAGCGCCTTCCTCTTCCAGGAAGGTGCCAAAATAAAATAAGTGCCTTCCTCTCATAATGAAGGCACCGATAGGAAGGTGCCACTAGAAGGCAAGCACCTTCCTCTCATAAGGAAGGCACCGATAGGAATGTGCCACTAGAAGGCAAGTGCCTTCCTCTGATAGGAAGGTGCCAACAAAAGATAAGCATCTTCCTCTTCTAGGAATGTGCCAATGGTAGTAAGGAACCTTCTGCATAGAGAAGGCGCCTGACATACTTAGGCACCTTCCTCTCATAGGGAAGGTGCCCCTGTTCTTTGCCCATTGACCAGACAAGCACAACATGGACAACAGAGACTAGTGCAGTTCCAACTCTACGTCATGTAGAGTTAAATTGGGGATCGCACCGACGTATGAGAATGTCCTACCAATGCCAGGCAAAGCACAAACCAATTAGTGAACATGCCACCATTAGAAATAAATGCCAGTTTTAGCAAATGTTGATCACATTTACCAGACTGTCTTAGTTTAGTCTGGAATGAATCAACTGTTATAACTTCTTTGTAACAGAAGATCTATGGGTGTGCTATATAAACACACGCAGACCTCTCTAAGGATATATAGAATATTTTGATAGTAAATGTAGAGATATATACAGAAGAAGCATTGTAATACTTTGATAATTATAATACAGTTTTAAGAGTTTCTAAGTGTGTATTCAACTGGGAGGAAGCTGCTGGAGCCTAGGCCCACTCCAAGCCAGTATCTCTTCCCCTATTTTTCCTGTGTTTTCTAGATTAGTTTATCGCTTTTATAAAAAAAATTATCGCATTGTTATTTCTAGTATTGCAATAGGTTTATTTCTAGGAATGCATGAATATTTCCTTTCTGTAGATTTGATTGTTTTTACGTAAATTATTGAGGAGTGTATGAATGATTGACGATTGTTGAAACACCCCCCAATAGTAGAACTAGCGGACTCATCTCAAGTGGTAGTGTAAGCAATCTTGTTCAAGACCCTTTGCAAGTTTACGAAGCTTCCTGGGTTGATAAATTAAATGCACGGGCATGTGACAAAAGTATGAAAGAAGTTAACCTTGTTTGGCCCACAACACTAATGTGGTTTGGTGAAGGAGGAGGGACATTGTTATGATTTGGTGAAGCCATGGACCAGTGGTGAGGGTTGAAACTATTAATTCTAAAAGGAGAGTTGTGTTGCATACCTTTATTTTATGGATGTCTTCTTGGTGAATTTAGTGATCCTTCATTTGGACTATTGGTGCTTTGTAATCATCCATTAGCTCCTCTACTCCACTTGTTAGCAATGTTTTGGTCACGCATGCACTTGATTTAAAAATTTGCAAAAAAATTGATCAAAATTGACCAAAAAAATTGTTGTTTTCAACTGTATTTTGCTCCAACGACTAGTTTTGATTTGAATACCACCAACGGCTACTTTGGCAAGCATAATACCAATGGCTAGTCTTCTGACGTAAGTTGTGACACTGACCACTAGATGACATATATGAAGTGGACTTTAGACACAAGATAGAAGACTAATGTACACCAATTTTGGACACGATGATACAAATTTTGGGATGACCAACTAACTACTAGACACACGATAGAAGATTGGATAGATGCAATAAAATTTGGATAGACACGAGGTGGAATTTGAACACGATGACACTAGTTTTGTGGGCCAAACATAGGTTAAATTTGATCCTATTTTGTCACTGCTTGTGCAATTAAATTTTCAGACCAGGGATCCTTATAATATCATTTACAATACCCATGTCTCAAACAAGATCATTTACAATACCCACTTTTGAGATGAGTCTGGCTAATTCTATCATTGGGGGTTTAAAATAACATCATTCATTCATCCACACCATAATAATTTACGTATGAATAATTAGATCCTTAGAAATTAAATATTCATATGTGCATAATTATATAGACATGAAAATAATTCTACTGCAGTAATGAAAATAACATTACAAAAAAGCAAACCTATTAAAGTAGGAAACTGATCTAGGAAAGCACAATTAAAAGGGAAGGAATACTAGCTTGGAGTGGGCCTAAGCTCCAGCAGCTCCCTTCCAGCTGAAAACGCGATTAGGAACTCTTAAAATTTATTATAATTGTAAGATAATTACAATACTTCTATCTCCTTAGAATAATCAATAAATTTTGGAAATCCATCAGAGAGGTCTATGTGTGTTTATATAGCACACACACAGATCTTCTGTTACAATAGTAGTTCAGTCCAGACTAAACTGGGACAATCTAGTATCCACATTTGGTATCTACTAAAAATAGTCATTGTTCCTAACGATAGCATTTTCATTGATTGGTTCGAGTTGCTTGAGCTGGATCATACTTTGCACGGCATAGGTAAGACATCCTCGTCCATTGGTGTAGCTCCCCAAGATTGTCTCATGTGATATGGAACTAGAACTACACCGATCAACACTGCCCACACTGCTCATTTGGTCAACTGGTGAAATATGGAGGTGCCTTCTCTATGAGGAAGGTGCCTTCCTCGAATGCTTTGGCATGCACCTTTTTTATGCAAAAGGCTCCTACTGGTGTTGAGCATCTTCTTCATTGGGAAGGCACCTACTGATGTTTGGCATCTTCTTTATATGGAATGCACCTTGCCTTGTATGGGGGTGCCTTCTTAATGAGGAAGACGCCTAGGTATGTCAGGTGCCTTCTTTATATGAAAGGCGCCTACTTCTCTTGGCACCTTCCTTGAATAGGAAGGTGCCTAACCACCATGCGTTGATCCTAGGAGAAACAGAGTGTCAGGTCCATGAAGGACCTCGACTGATCCAAATTTGTAAAAACCACCTAAATTCCACACAAACACACTAAAACACACAAATTAGATAACACACACAATTATATTAAATAATTACATAATAATTCATGAAAGTACACAATTCCTATTATATTACCACATAATAATCACTAAAACCCATACAAAATATGAGCATTTTCAAGGCTCATCATCCCCTCATGCCTAACATATGACATGCCCTCATGGCATCAAAACTGCAAGTAGCCCTTCATACTCCTCATCGTCATTGTTTTTCGATAGTCCTGGCTGTACTTGCGGCCTGTAATCACTTTTGTTGTGGACCGGCATCAAGAGGTGTGGTCTTTCTTTTTCGATATGGAACTGTGGTGTTGAGGCGGTTAGATTCTGTTGTCTACCTTTGCTCAATCTGTTGACTTCGCCTATTTGGGTTTCCCATATTGGCTGTCACTGGAGGTGGCATAGCTATTGTGGCTCCTACTGCCTGGAATGCAACTTTTGCAGCCTACCAGAGATCTGCATCTAGGGGTTTGATAATTGCAAGAGGGATGTCAAAATTTTCCCTCCTGTGATGAACCACCTGGGCCTTATGTAGTCGGGCTATCTCAAGGGTGAGCCCTGCATTTTCTTTTGTGATGGTAGCAGCCTCTAATTCAGGCACGAACACCCCCCACCTCTCCAAGTATTTTTGTATTTTAGAGGGGTGTTCTCGTGATGATCCACAAATTTCCCAGAATTGATCGTCATCCACTGGATTGACGTAGATACCAGGTTCTCCCTTGACCTTCATAGTATATTTCCTGGCCTACTTTTTTGCTGCTATTTCTTCACTCAGATGTTTGAACCTCTTTTGCCTTTCTGTGAATGGATACATATCTTCATCCCATTCATCCTTGATCGGTTCGGCAAAGGTCACCTTAGCCTTCTTTTGAACTGTCTTGGGCCCTTTTGTCTTGGCCCCAATATAAAGTGTGATGGCTTGAATAGGGGGTTTCTCCTCCTTACTGGTGGGTGTCTTTTCATCACGAGGGGCTTGCTCTGCTGACCCTGGAGCTATCCCTCCTTTCTCTGGTTTCTCTGGTGTTGACCCAACAGGTCCCTCGACCCCTCCTTCCTTAGGTCTAGGGGATTCTTCCTTAATCCTTGATTCTAGTTGTGGCTACTGGTCCATACTTGGTTCTGTGTCACTTAGCTCGATAATAGGGGGCTCTATTGGGCTCCCTCTCCTGTCAATTTTGAAAACAAAGGAGTTCTCCCCTGCCTCTGGGATACCTTACCGAGCATCCGATCAAAATTTACTAGAAGAGAATACTCACTCTAATGAAGTGGGGGAATTCCTTGGAACCTCCATCATCCAGTCTGTTTCTATGGACACATGCCTCTTCTCTACTTCCTTGGCTTGAAATTATTATTGGCAATTTGAGTTATTTTGTGTTGTCATTGATGTCACATGGTTCACATTGAGTTTTGGTGGCAAAAGCACTTCATAAATAATCATTTATGATATTTTTGAGAGCATGGATATTTACAGGGTTTTGTGGCACAAGAGGCATATAATATTTAATTTTTTTTAAATATTATATTAATGGTTTTTATTAAAACCAATGGTAAAGGTTTTTATTAAAACCAATGGCAAGGGTTTTTATTAAAACCGACGGAAGGTTTTTTTATTAAAACCAACGAAAAGGGTTTTCATTAAAACCATTGGAAAGGGTTTTTCATTAAAACCACTATGCTAAGACTTCTCCAAATTATGATGGATGAAAAGGTTTTCCAATAAAACCTAGGTGCAAAAATTTTCATGACGAAATTCAAAAGAATGGAGATATCCCAATTCAAAGTTAAAAGGTGAATTATTAAATTTTTATTTAATAATTCTAAGGTCTAATGTTGTATTATATTATCCGTCAACGTGCAAAGGTTGGGGAGATAAATTAATATTCGTCGACGTCATTCGAAGACATGGAGGTGCATATAAATAAAAGGTTAAAACCTTTGTTTATAAAATACTTGACATAGCGTATGAGAGAGAGTCATCGAAAGGGGAGCAACGAAGAAAGAAGGATAAATAACTTTTTATTTGAGAGCAAGGTCAAGTAAACAGTGCAAGAAAGTGACGTCATGTAGAAGCCTATAGCATAGTTGGTAGCGCATGAACTTTGTACAAGGTAGGTTTGTTGTTTGAATCCCGCCAAGGGCAAAGTGTTTTGCTAAGAAAGTAAAATCAAGTTTCATATTTGAGCGCAAGTTAAAGTTGGATGTTTGGGATTAAAATTCCAATGTGGGATAGCGCTCATGTGGTAAGCGCCTCACAGCACTAGGCAAGAGGAATAGAGTTCGACTCCCGTAAATATGTGAAGGCGCATTGATTTTTGGCAATGCATTGATGATTTCGAAGGTGTGAAAGCGCATTGATTTTTGGCAAAGCATTAACGATTTCGAAGGTGGTGAAGGTGCATTAATTTGGCAAAGGAATTAATGATTTTGAAGGTTGCGAAGGCTACAAATTTTGTAAAAAGGTATTTATCTCCAGTGCATGGTAATATTTGTTATTACCAAAGTTTTGGTGCATTAAAATCATTTCTGCCATAACTAGGGAGTCATAAGGTATTTGTTGGAAATAAATGATTGATGTGTGTGCTTAGGGAGATATAAGGTGTTGAGATATTATTTGTGATTGATGTGTGTACTTAGGGAGTTATAAGGTGTTGAATTAAATAATTGAAATTTTTGTGTGTACATGTGGAATTATAAGGTGTGAAATTAAATAAATAAAAGTATAGGTGCTTGTTGTTTATGTTAATGAAATTAGGGAGTCATAAGGTTGTAAAGTGTTGAACCTGTATATGTCCTAGTGCATGATTTGATTATGAAGTTAAACTAGGAACTTGAGACCTAGTTAATTGCTATCTTGAGTTAGAAGACATGCACATGAGTTAGGGTTTGAAGTTGAAGATAAATTGCTTCATTATGTGCCTTGGCTATTGAGAGGAAGTGGATGGATTAGAAAATTAATTTTATGGATAAAATTGATACTTGAGTTCCATGATTGCTTTAGTGGAGTTCATTGAGAGTATTGCCATTATTGAGGAGGTTTTTCCTATTGCCTTGAGGAGATTATTGTTGATTACTTGTTGATTACATTGCCACTATTTGAGACCATTAAGGAGATCATTTTCTAGTCACGTGTGGATACACTTGCCTTTCATTTGAGGAGATCATTGTTGGTTATTTGAGAGCTCTTTGCTTGAGGGAGTTGTGCTTGTTTCTCGAGAGCTTATTGACATTGCATGAGGAAGATATTATTGAGAACATATTGCTATCACTTGTGGAGATTGTCCTTGGTTGGTTGAAGTCCTCATTGTTATTGCTTGGAGAGGTTTCCATTTGAGAGATCATTTGTCATCCATTTGAGAGTACCTTGTTGAGCATTGTTGTCATCCATTTGAGATATCATTTGTCATACATTGTTGAGATCATTGTAGATCATTGTTGTCATCCATTTAAGAGTACATTGTCATTCATTGTTGAGCACATTGTTGAGTATTGTCATCATTCATTTGTTATCCATTGTTGAGTTCATCATTGAGCCTTGCCTTCGTTGATTTGTGGTTGATATTTGAGTGCTACTTGAGAGTCATTGGTTGAGCCTTTAGGAAGGCTTTTGGGACAGAATTTCTAAACATATTTGAGATAACTTTTGTGCATGATTGGTTGAGCCTTTGGGAAGGCTTTTGGGACAAAATTTTTGGATAGATTTGAGACAACTTTTGTGCATGATTGGTTGAGCCTTTGAGAAGGATTTTGGGACAGAATTTCTGGACAGATTTGAGATAGCTTTTGTGCATGATTGGTTGAGCCTTTGAGAAGACTTTTGGGATAGATTTGTGGTTAGATTTGGGACAGCATTTGAGCAGGATTGTTTGAGCCTTTTGTGAAGGTTTTGAGGATATATTTGGGACAGTATTTAAGCAAGATTTTTTGAGCCTTTTGTGAAGGCTTTGAGGACATATTTGGGATAACATTTGATCGGGATTGTTTGAGCCTTTTGTGAAGGCTTTGAGGACAGATTTGGGATAGCATTTGAGCAATATTTTTTGAGCCTTTTGTGAAGGCTTTGAGGATAAATTTGGGACAACATATGAGCAGGATTGTGTGAGCCTTGTGAGAAGGCATTGAGGCAGATTTGTGAGCAGTGACAGAGATAATATAGAAACAAAAAACACATCAACACCAGTTACCTAGCTGAGTAGATCAATGGATAGCCTAGTTGAGCATATCAACAGATAGCCAAGCTGAGCAGATTAGTGGATAGTCTAGCTGAGTAGATCAGTGGAGAGCATAACTGATCAAATCAATGGATAGCCTAGCTGAGTAGATCAGTGGAGCCCACCTGAGCATATCAGGACAACATAGCTTTGAGCAGATCAAAGTAATCATTTGTATTGGGATAAGGATCCCTATTTCTTTGTGAAATATTATAATGAGAATATTGATGTGGGATTATGCCCACCTCTGTACATTATATTATAGGGCTTAAATAGCCTTATTACAACTAACAATGTCAAAAATAATATATCAATATCTACCAACATGACTAAGTTGTAGACATTATCAAATTGTAAAAAAGAAACTTTAGGAAAAATTAAAAAAATTAAACCTAAAGTCTAAAATCAAACTTCATCACTCGTCCCATCAATAGAAGCATTGGACTCTAATGCTTTTAACAAAGAGGGAAAATCTTGGTACATAAGATGAGTAGAAATCCAGTGAGCCTGGTGTGGAAAATTGCCACATCGGATCACCAGATATGATGTAGAAGTACCCTGGCGAGTCTGTCGAGTCTTCGTATCAAAAAGTGTATTGGTGGCAAGCGAAAGTTGTGAATCAGGAACCACATCAACAGGATGACTGATAGTTGGAGCAGATTCCAAGGTGGAATCATAGTATGGCTTGAGGAGATCAACATTGATGACATCATGAATTCCAAGATGAGCCAAAAGATCCAACCGAAAGGTATTCTCTGAAATCTGTTGAATAATGGTATAAGTTCCATAGTGAAGTGACTTGATTTTTTGTGTACCTTATCCATGAAACATTGTCTATCAAGATAAAACCACACTTTGTCACCAACCTGAAAGTGATGAGGAGTACGATGTCAATCCATCTATTATCGTTTCTTCTATTGATTCTTCTAAAGTATCTAAACCACTTCGAACTAAAAGTTCTACAGATGTACAAAAGAGTTGGACTTTTCTTTCTCCTTCTGAATATGCATGGTAGCAGGTGAGGGCAAGGACAATGGCAACTCATAAGGATACAATGGCAACTCATAAGGAGACAATGGTAACTCATAAGGAGCCAATGGCTGAAAACCAAAACAAACCTCAAAAGGAGAGTGCCTAGTAGAACTGTGAATGGCCCTGTTGTATGCATGCTCAATGTGAGTGAGGCTTAAATCCCACCTGGCTTGAGTGGAATGATGGTATATCCTCAAAATTTATACAAGCATATGATTAACTACCTCTGTTTTCCCATAGAATTATGGATGATAAGTAGTAGAGAAGTGAAGTGAAACTCCTAAGATCTTCCAAAGTAATCTCCAAAAGTGGCCCACAAATCATGAGTCTTGATTAGATATTATGCTGGTGGAAAGACAAAATGAGCGCCACACCATCTCAAAGAAAAGTTGAGCCAAGTCATGAGAAGTATCATCTTACGACATGGAATGAATTTGGCCATTTTTTTGAATCTATCCACAATGATGAAGACACAATCATGCTGCCTTACTGTCATTGGTAAACTGCTTAAAATTTCCATGGAAATACTCTCCCAAGTACAAGAAGGAATGATAAAAGGCATGCTTAAACCCAATATCTTTTTTGTATATTTGGAACAGTTGTAGATGGTACACTATCGCAAGAAATGAAGGACATCTCTCTACATGTGGGGCCAAAAGAAGAATCTCTGAAGATGATGTAGAGTTTTCTGCTTGCCAAAGTATCCTCCGTACAATGTGGAATGAGCCTCCTTCAAGAGAGACTCCCTTTCCTCATGGGGAACACAAAGCCTATCCAATTTATACAACATTCCATCCTCAATGTGAAAGTCTTGAAGACTTCTTAAGTTAGAAGAAGAAGGATGAGAAAGTTGTTGAAAAACTTTGGCAAAATTAGGATCCACTGGATACTGTGAAGGCCAAGTATGAAAACCAACATGAGACATAGTCACAACAGTTAAGGCACGGGTTTATGGAGGTCATCTCAAACAATCTGCCACTGTATTATTTTACCCTTTCCTATACTTGATCACCAAATGGAACTGCTGCAAATAGGATGCCCACTTCATGTGTCGAGCTTCTTCAATTTTGGACTGAGATTGAAGAAACTTAATGGGCATGTGATCAATGTGAACTACTATCTCTTTACCCAAAAAGTAATGTCTCCAGTATTTGATGGCTTGCACCAATGCATACAACTCCTTATCATAAGTGGATTAATTATTCTTGGCCTTTGGAAAAGTTTCAGAATGATAGGCCACTAGATGGTCATTCTACTTAAGCATGGCTCCAAGTGCATATTATGAAGCATCTGTCTCAATCTCAAAAGGTTGTGCAAGATCTGGCAATACAAGGATAGGTGCACTACACAATTTTTGTTTCAAAGTGTCAAAGGCCTCCTATTGTTCCTTTGTCCACTAAAATTGAATCTTGATCTTTGTTACATGATGAAGAGGAGGAGCTATAGTGGAATAACCTACAATGGATTTGCAATAGAAATTAGCAAGTCCAATAAAACTCCTCAACTCCATGACAGAAGTAGGAGTAGGCCATTTGAGAATGACTTCAATTTTGGTAGGATCCACTTGAACTCCTTTTTCGTTGATCATAAATCCCAGATAAGAAATGGAAGTTTTCCCAAAAGAACACTTGCAGAAATTGGCATACAATTGGTTCTTCTGAAGAGTTTGAAGAACATTTTCCAAGTGCTCAAGATGACTACTCCAAGTTGAAGAAAATACAAGGATGTCATCTAAATAAATGATTACAAATTTGTCCAAACAATCACGAAACACTTCTTTCATTAACCTCATAAATGTGGTTGGAGCATTTGTAAGACCAAAGGGCATGACAAGCCACTCAAAAAGCCCCATCTTAGTCTTGAATGTTGTCTTCCATGTATCCTCTACCTCAATCCTGACTTGATAGTATCCACTTTTGAGATCAATCTTAGAAAATAATTTAGCTCCTTGGAACTGATCCAAGAGATCGTCAATTCGGGAAAGTGGATATCGATTTTTGATGGTGATCTTATTTAATGCTCTAAAATAAATGCATAGTCTCCAAGTGCCATATTTATTCAATACAAGCAAAATAGGTGAAGCACAAGGAGAGGTGCTAGGTTTAATGAAACCTTTAGACAATAGATCCTGAATTCATCTTTTAACTTCTTCCATTTGCACTATTGATTGCCTATACATTGGAGCATTAGGAAGTGAAGCAGCAGGTACAATTTAAATGCTATGATTAATCATTCTTTGAGGAGGAAGACGTGTAGGTTCTTGAAACACACCTGAATATGATTGTAGCAAAGAATTAACTAAAGCATGCATATTTTGTGTTTTCTTGGGTGCTTGATTGCCTTCATTATGTGGTCTGATAAATATGAGTGCTAGTTCCCTTGCTTGATTAACATCCTTGCGTGCTTGTCTACAACTGAGCATTAGATTTTGTGGAGTTCACTGAGTGCTTCAGATTATGTAGGCCTTATTATCTTTGTGCAAGGTATATGTGTTTTTAAACCCATCATGAATAGACCTCCTATCATATTGATAGGGTCTTCCAAGCAATAAACCATAGTAGTCCATTGGAGTGACATCACACACAACTATGTTTGGGACTAAAATCAAAATTCATGATGCAAGTGTGTGTGATTTCCGATGAAATCCCATTATCCTTCCACCCTAAAGGATACGGATGAGGATGGGGTTTCATGGGCAACTTCAGTTTGTCGACAACGGACCTTGCAATTAGATTCTTCTGCGAGCTGCTATCAATGATACAATAAACTACAAATGATTCATCAAGGTGAACCGTGGTCACAAACAAGTTCTCATGATACCCTGTTGAAGTGTTCATGAGGGTTAATTTGTTCAACCCTGCCAATTCTTTGTAAGTTTTCCATTCCCCTGTAGCCTCAATGGGACCTTCTTGAGGTTCCTCATTTGAAGGCTTTACAACTAGGGACTTCTTTTTCAAAATTTTCAACTTAAAACATTGATGTTTTTGATGACCCTTCTTCTTACAATAAGTACATTCCACAAGAAATTTGAAAGATCCTTTTCCAATTTGGTGTATTCAAACCAACTGTCCATATCAAGAATCCAACTGTTGAGTACTTCAGGATCCCACGAACCATTGTAATTAGAAACATCGCACTGGGGTTGAATATATTGAGTGGTGACTTTATCGGCCAAAGCACTCACAAGTTGTGTGAGTTGGGCCATTTTGTCAGCCAAATCGGTAGCCATTTGAGCCCGAGTGCATGCTAGCAAGAGAGTACGAAATGAAAATACAAAAAGAGCAAGTTACAATAAATGCCAAAAATAATCTGCAATTTTACAATGGTGGCAATGTCAAATATTCTCAAAAATGAACAATGATTCGAAATCAATTGTTAAATTGCTTTCCTTCCTTCCTCTCTTTTTTTTTCTTTTTTTTTTTTTTTCGAATTATGAATATGAATTTTTGTTTTAATGGTAAGGAAACTTACCATGTAACAAAGTCTATAAAATAAAATATATGAGAGACAAACTGTTGTCGCGGTGAAAGAAAAAGAAGAAAAAAAACTATATAAAAATTATTACCAGCATGATTAAAAAGGAGGCACGTATGTCGCTCATCGACCTCAATGGACGACATCGATGCCAAAAACAGTGCTCAACTATCGCCATGAAGTGGTCAACGTGTCACGATAATTAGCAGCAAATGAAATGTTAACTACCTCGATAATGATCACGAACCCCACAAGATTCACCATGTGTATCGAAGAATGTGCGAAAGTTATCTCGGGCGGCAAGGCTAAGGTGGTTGCTTGATAAAAACCAACACACAAATTGCAATCTGATCTCTACAACAATTTCATGGTGATGAAAGAATATTGTCGAGAAGCTGGCAATCACAAGTGACAGAACATGGAATAAATCTCGTAAAGCAACATGTGCCAAACGATGTTGGATGCGTCGAGGCCTTCATGCACATAGATTTGGTTAGCCTTCACTTGCAGAGAGTTGTCACCAAGAACAAATCTCAATCGGCATGGATAGCAAAGGTTTCTAAAACTGAGATACAACCACATATAGAGCGCTGAATTGTAGAGAAGGGCTCTGAATATTTGCGATGACAGAAACAAAACATGCATAGCCAGCATAAATGAATTACACCAATCCTTAGAAGGCACAATACCAGGAGCAAGACTACGTGGCTAGATAATCTGCAGGTGACGGCAATAGACACCAATTTGTCAATTTCCAAAATTAACAATCACCAAATTGGGTAGATTGTTCAAGCACTATTATTTATTATGCCAAACCTATGTCGAACAGAGGGTGACACAATACATTCATTGTCATTCTCTAGAGGAAACACACACAGTGATCGAGTGGTCTTGTATGCTCCAGTTCTAATTTTTAACGATGTGGTAAGGTCTTTATTGTACAACCTTCCATCATCATAGCAGACTGTGCTATGATAACCCTTCGACACAAGTGACACAGTAGGGACTTAACAAAATTCCAAGCAACCCAATCGTAGCGGGGTAGACCCCCGACTAGCAATCACTATCGTGTTTGCAACACGAATAGCCTCAATGAATTTATATGAACTGGTGACTGTCGATTCGACAAACATAGTAGATCGGGCATAAATTCTTCAGATGCATCCTTGGCAAGAAAATGTACAATTACAATGGCCAATTAAGCTCTCCAAGATAGTAAGAATTGCTACCACTATACTACAACAATTGCTGAACAGATCAACAATTTACGCAGCAAAAAATTTTACAAGCTTCACACAGAATAATGTGGTCGAAACTGACCCAAAACCACACTAATGCCTTCGCTCTGATACCAAAACTGATGTGTAATTATGCCCACATTTGTACATTATATTATAGGGCTTAAATAGCCTTATTACAACTAACAATATCAGCAAGAATAGATCAATATCTACCGACATGACTAAGCTGCCGACATTATCAAATCGTAAAATATCGGCAAAAAAAACTTTAGGAAAAATTAAAAAAATTAAACCTAAAGTCTAAAATAAAACCTCATCAAATATCTTGTTGACTACCCCACATTGGGGGAACCACGTTAAATATTGTGTGTGATGATTTGTGCACTTGCTTACTATTGCTATCTATGTTATTAATGTACATTGCTATATTTGGTTATTGCAATTGAGGACACTAATTGATATTGATTTGGAAATAAAGTAAAAAGTGGGTGTTATACTGTTCACCCCCCTCTCAATATAAGCTTGTGTTCTTTAATTGGTATCAGAGCGGGTTCCTTCGAAAAGGCTAACAGCTTGAGGGCATATTCTACAAGAACACAAATGGCTTCACAGAATGGATCATCTACAAGTAAGGATTCATTATTTTATGGTAACAATTATGTTTTTTGGAGCATGATAATGAAGAACTATTTGATATCACAAGGATATGAGGTATGGTAGATGGTTGCAAAATATTATAAGGTTGAAGGTAATCCTGAGATAGATAAGACTATCAGGAAATTGGTTGAGATCAATGCAAAGGCAATGAATTGTATTCTGATTGGGCTTCATGAGATAGATTTTACAAAGGTCATGGTATGTAATTCAGCTAATGAAATGTGGACCAAGTTGTAGAATACCTATGAAGGAGATTCCAAGGTAAAGTTGGCAAAACTACAAACTCATAGAAAAATATTTGAATAATTGAAAATGGAAGATTCTGAAGATATTACAAAGTTCTTGCTTTGATTTGATGAGATTGCTAACACCATGAGAGGTCTAGGATTTGAGATGAAATAATCAGATGTTACTCAAAAGGTTTTGAGATCACTTCCCATGAAGTATGATGCAAATGTTTCAGGGATAGAAGAAACAATGAATATCGACAAGCTAACAATGGAAGAACTACAAGGAACTCTCACAACTTATGAGATGAGGATAGATAAGCATAAAGCTCCAAAGAAATAAATTGCATTCAAAGCTTTAGAGAAAAATAAAGGAAAATATCCAAAGATATATAAAGATTCAGATAATTATGAGGAAGCTAACTTCATCAAAAGGAAAAAGGACTCAAGGAATTACAAGGATATGAAGAAATTCAAATGCTACAAGTGTGGTGATTATGGTCACTATGCAAACAAGTGTCCACATGAAGAAAATAGTGATGATGAAAAATAGGGTCATAGAAGAAAAGAAGAAGGAAAGCATAAGCATGAAAAATATGATAGGTACAAGAAAAGCATGCATGAGAAGAAGAAAAGTTCTCATAAGACTAAGAAAACTTTCTACATTGAAGAAGCAAATGATAGCTCAGATCACAGCGATAGAGATGAGTTAGATGATGAAAATGAAGAACATATATTCTTAGGAATAGAAGGTGAAAGAGAAAAATGCTTTGTGTGTGGTCAAATATATCATAGATCAAGATATTACAATGGCTTCAGTGATAGTGAAGATGAAATGACACATCAAGGAAACAGGCATGGTCAAAGAATTCATGAGAGTTTGTTTGCTATAGAATATGATAATGATCTCAGTATTAGTAAATATGAATAAATCTCACTTTTGGTAAAATAAAAAGAAGAATATGAGCTAAGAAAACAAAAATCAAAAGTCAAAAGGCTAAAATAAGAAATCAAGAATCTTGAAAACAAGATTCGAACAGATGTCAAAATCAGAGAAGAATTACTTCAGACAATCAATGATCTAAGAGATGAGCTTCAAGATGCAAAAAAGATAGAGGAAAGGATGAATTAAGAACTAATGGTAATGATGACAAGACATGACACATTAGATGAAAAGGTTCAAAAAGGAGTGAAAACATATTTTAAGGTTGTATCTCATTTCCAAGAAAAGTCACACTCAAAAGAAAAGGAAGTTCTAAAATATGAAAGCAAGGAAGCACCTAATATTCATGAAGAAAGTTCCAAAGCTCCTATGGCTCCAAATATCCAGTTTGGATCTTGTTTTGAGATAGGTGAATCAAGTTCAAGAGGCAAAGAAATTCTTGAAGAAGAAAGCAAGGAAGAAGTTAAGGAAGAATATTTGGATACCACAAAAAATGATCAAGGATACAATGCACAAGTCAAAGATAATCACAAGGATAAATTTCAAGAAAGGTATGAGGAACCAAGGCATGAACAAAGGGCTTTTCAAGGACATGGTTTTTCTTGTAATGGATTTGTACATAGGTCTATACACTGCAGGGTCTATGGATCAAAGAAATTTGATTTTTCTAGAAGGAACTTCAAAGGAAGAAGGTATGGTTTTTAGGGACATTGCTTCTTATGCAACATGATTGGTCATAGAGCTTCTCAGTGCAAAGGAAATGAGAAATATGGTTTTGATTATAGAGTTGCAAAATTCAGAGGTCATGGTCAAAATGATTATGGAAATAGAGCTTCACAATACAGGGTTCAGGAAATGAATGGATATGGAAATGATTTCAAGAAAGAATTTAGGATATGGGCACCATCCAAAGGCTACAATATCAAGTGTGCAATAACTTTGTATATATTGCAATATGGTATAGGACTCAATTCCAAACAAGTTCAAGGCAAGAATGTCAAGCAATTTCAAGGCAAGAAGGTCAAATAGGTTCAAGACAAGAAGATCAAGTAACTCATCAAGAAAAGGATATCAGACAAATATGAAAGAAAGTTGACAAAGGAAAGGAATAATGTAATATGGGAGTAAATGTACTCCCACCCCAAAATTAATCACCTCAAGAGATAAGGTGGTAGTGGGGCTAAGCTTAAGAGTCATATCGTTTAGCCCCATAGGTGTCCCTTTTGCCATTGATGTCAAAGGAGGAGATATTTGAGTAAGGGGAAGAGTATTGAGTTAGGGGGAGCAGCCTCCAAAGAGAGTATTGATATAGGGGGAGAAGCCTCTAAAGAGAACATTGAGATATGGGTAGCAACCTCCATAGAGAGTATTGAGTCATTGGGAGCAGCTTTGATTTTTAGAAATGGCTTTTGCAGTGATTGTGGTGATTTGCACTAGAGGTGTTGCCATCAATGACAAAGGGGGATATTGTTGTCAATTTGAGTTATTTTGTGTTTTCATTGATGTCACATGGATCACGTTGAGTTTTGGTGGCAAAAGCACTTCATAAATAATCATTTATGATATTTTAGAGAGCATGGATATTTACAGGGTTTTGTGGTACAAGAGGCATATAATATTTAATTTTTTTTAATATTATATTAATGGTTTTTATTAAAACCAATGGTAAAGGTTTTTATTAAAACCAATGGCAAGGGTTTTTATTAAAACCGATAGAAGGTTTTTTTTATTAAAAACAATGGAAAGGGTTTTCATTAAAACCATTGGAAAAGTTTTTTCATTAAAACCACTATGCTAAGACTTCTCCAAATTATGATGTATGAAAAGGTTTTCCAATAAAACCTAGGTGCTAAAAGTTCCATGATGAAATTCAAAAGAATGAAGGAGATATCCCAATTCAAAATTAAAAGGTGAATTATTAAATTTTTATTTAATAATTCTAAGGTCTAAGGTTGTATTATATTATCCACCGACGTGCAAATGTTGGGGAGATAAATAAAGATTCGCCGACATCATTCGAAGGCATGGAGGTGCATATAAATAAAAGGTTAAAACCTTTGTTTATAAAAGACTTGACATAGCGCATGAGAGAGTCGTCGAAAGGGAGCAGCGAAGAAAGAAGGATAAATAACTTTCAATTTGAGAGCAAGGTCAAGTAAACAACATGGGAAAGTGATGTCATGCATGAGCCTATAGCGCAGTTGGTAGTGCACGAACTTTGCACAAGGCAGGTTCATTGTTCCAATCCTAACAAGGGCAAAGTGTTTTGCTAAGAAAGTAAAATCGAGTTTCAGATTTGAGCACAGGTTAAAGTTGGGTGTTTGGGATTAAAATCCCAATGTGGGCTAGTGCCCATGTGGTAAGCGCCTCACAGCGCTAGGTGAGAGGAACAGAGTTCGACTCCCACGAAGGTGTGAAGGTGCATTAATTTTTGGCAAGGCATTGATGATTTCGGAGGAGTGAAGGCGCATTGATTTTTGGCAAAGCATTAACGATTTAGAAGGTGGTGAAGGCACATTAATTTTGGCAAAGGAATTAATGATTTTGAAGGTTGTGAAGGCTACGAATTTCATAAAAAGGTATTCATCTCCAGCACATGGTAATATTTGTTTTTACCAAATTTTTGGTCCATTAAAATCATTTTTGCCATAACTAGGGAGTCATAAGGTATTTGTTGGAAATAAATGATTGATGTGTGTGCTTAGGGAGATATAAGGTGTTGAGATATTATTTGTGATTGATGTGTGTACTTAGGGAGTTATAAGGTGTTGAATTAAATAATTAAAAATTTTGTGTGTACATGTGGAGTTATAAGGTGTGAAATTAAATAAATAAAAGTATAGGTGCTTTTTGTTTTATGTTAATGAAATTAGGGAGTCATAAGGTTGTAAAGTGTTGAACCTGTATATGTCCTAGTGCATGATTTGATTATGAAGTTAAACTAGGAACTTGAGACCTAGTTAATTGCTATCTTGAGTTAGAAGACATGCACATGAGTTAGGGTTTGAATTTGAAGATAAATTGTTTAATTATGTGCCTTGGCTATTGAGAGGAAGTGGATGGATTAGAAAATTAATTTTATGGATAAAATTGATACTTGAGTTCCATGATTGCTTTAGTGGAGTTCATTGAGAGTATTGTCATTATTGAGGAGGTTTTTCCTATTGCCTTGAGGAGATTATTGTTGATTACTTGTTGAGTACATTGCCACTATTTGAGACCATTAAGGAGATCATTTGCTAGTCACTTGTGGATACACTTGCCTTTCATTTGAGGAGATCATTGTTGGCTATTTGAGAGATCTTTGCTTGAGGGAGTTGTGCTTGTTTCTTGAGAGCTTATTGATATTGCATGAGGAAGATATTATTGAGAACATATTGCTATTACTTGTGGAGATTGTCCTTGGTTGGTTGAAGTCCTCATTGTTATTACTTGGAGAGGTTTCCATTTGAGAGATCATTTGTCATTCATTTGAGAGTACCTTGTTGAGCATTGTTGTCATCCATTTGAGAGATCATTTTTCATACATTGTTGAGATCATTGTGGATCATTTTTGTCATCCATTTAAGAGTACATTGTCATTCATTGTTGAGCACATTGTTGAGTATTGTCATCATTTATTTGTTATCCATTATTGAGTTCATCATTGAGCCTTGACTTTGTTGATTTGTGGTTGATATTTGAGTGCTACTTGAGAGTCATTGGTTGAGACTTTGGGAAGGCTTTTGGGACAGAATTTCTAAACATATTTGAGATAGCTTTTGTGTATGATTGGTTGAGCCTTTGGGAAGGCTTTTGGGACAAAATTTTTGGATAGATTTGAGACAGCTTTTGTGCATGATTGGTTGAGCCTTTGAGAAGGCTTTTGGGACAGAATTTCTAGACAGATTTGAGACAACTTTTGTGCATGATTGGTTGAGCCTTTGAGAAGGATTTTGGGACAGATTTGTGGATAGATTTGGGACAGCATTTGAGCAGGATTGTTTGAGCCTTTTGTGAAGGTTTTGAGGATATATTTGGGACAATATTTGAGCAGGATTGTTTGAGCCTTTTGTGAAGGCTTTGAGGACAAATTTGGGACAGCATTTGATCAGGATTGTTTGAGCCTTTTGTGAAGGCTTTGAGGACAAATTTGGGATACCATTTGAGCATGATTTTTTGAGCCTTTTGTGAAGGCTTTTAGGACATATTTAGGACAGCATATAAGTAGGATTTTGTGAGCCTTGTGAGAAGGCATTGAGGTAGATTTGTGAGCAGCGATAGAGATAGGACAAAAATAGAAAACACATCAACACCATTTGCCTAGCTGAGTAGATCAGTGGATAGCCTAGCTGAGCAGATCAATGGATAGCCTAGCTAATCAGATTAGTGGATAGCCTAGCTAAGCATATAAATGGATATCCTAGTTGAGCAGATCAGTGGATAGCCTAGTTGAGTAGATCAGTGGAGAGCCTAGTTGAGCAGATCAATGGATAGCCTAGTTGAGCATATCAATGGAGCCCACCTAAGAATATCAGGACAGCCTAGCTTTGAGAAGATCAGAGTAATCATTTGTATTGGTATAAGGATCTTTATTTATTTTTGAAATATTATAAGGATAATATCTTATGGACTATCCCACATTGGGGGAACCAGGTTAAATCTTGTGTCTCAATTATGTGTGATGATTTGTGCATTTGCTTGCTATTGCTATCTATATTATTAATGCACACTGCTATATTTGGTTATTGTAATTGAGGACACTAAATGATATTGGTTTGGAAAGAAAGTAAAAGGTGGGTGCTATATTGTTCACCCTCCTCTCAGTATAAGCTTGTGTTCTTCAATAGCTAATTTTCGTCTTGCAACTGCTGGACCAGTTTTTTCAGCTGAGCGATCATTTTTGCTTGTTGCTCCAATTCTTCCCTATGCGTAGCCTGGCAATCCTCAAAAAAATTTTGGGCCATCCAACAATCAGTTTGCCATTCTAGGGCTTCTTCTAGGGTGACATCAACATGTTGGTTAATGCCCTCAGAGGTCCCTACACCTTGTGGGCTTTGGCATGTTAATTCCTGGAGGGTCTAGGCTATGAGACCAACCTCCAGGTCTTCCTCTTCCTCCTCTGATGATAGGAGCAGACATCATAGGTGCCTCCTCCTAGGAACTAGTTTAGTCTACCATAATTTGGTTTCACCGCTAGCAAACTGCACCCCTTCCTCCACAAAATTGGGCAATGGTGATTGCCCTCTCTCTTCAACCTCCTTCGTGTGGTCTTCACCACATTGCCCTAACTCGATGGTAGAATCTACTCTTTCTCCCTAGCTGCCATCTCCCTCTGCACTCGAGCCTCCCTCTTGTGCTTCTGCATGGCGAACCAGTGTTGTTATCAACCCATGGTGGGCCAAAGTGGAAGGTGCACCCCTTTGATATCGAGCCGCTTCATCCTTTAGGGCACTCACTAGGTAGAAGGGCACATTAATTTTCCTCCCATGCACCAGGTGGTCTAAAAACTACACATGATTAGCGTGCAGGTGGGAATATTTCCTTGTGCATGTGAAGAATCGAGCAATCTGCTCGAACATCTTCTGCAAATTCATTGGAAGTCCACTTTTTTGCAGCCCTTCCTTCTCTATCTGCACATTGTTCCCCTCCAGCAGTAGTTCGGTACACTATTTCAACATGCCACCCTTGTATGTGCTCTTTCCCATGAGAGGTAGGTCGATCACCTGGGAGATGTATTCTGGTGTGATCGAAATCTCTCTTTCGTGCACTTGGGTTGTGTCACCTCTCAA
Source organism: Wollemia nobilis (assembly GCA_028583015.1). Classification (NCBI taxonomy): domain Eukaryota; kingdom Viridiplantae; phylum Streptophyta; class Pinopsida; order Araucariales; family Araucariaceae; genus Wollemia; species Wollemia nobilis. The sequence continues at coordinate 1,232,921 of JAQPPZ010000910.1, forward strand.
GGAGGCGACAAATTCCTTAGCTGCCTCCATATCCTAGTTTTGGCTGACCAGGGTGCAGTACTCAAGCCACCCTTCAGCTTCGAACTGGGTTCTGACCGCCCCCTGATCCCTTCCATGTCACCTAGCTCATTCTTCTTGATGACATGGTTCTTCGAGCGTCCTCCCATGGCGCCTACCGCAACTGCGTCCACTATTTTTTTGCCCTAGTTTTCTCAAGAAGGCGCCTTCTTATACAGAAGGTGCCTACCCCTAGCATTTAATCTTGGGGGTTGATAGGGTATGCCTCTCGAGTCATAACATTGGCATGATGTTTTGGTCATGGGGGGTCATGATTTTATGGTGGCATTATTTTTTAGAACTGCATAGTTTATGAAAAATTATATAAAAATTTAATTTGAATTATGCGCGTACCTGATTGGATGCTTCATGCATCACAGAAAATGGTGATTCATCGGTCTATGACATGGAGGATGCGCATTTTTGCATGTGCTAATTATGTTGGACTTGTTGCTGCATTGTTCGAGGTTTGATGTCGAAGATAGAGTTGTGGATTGGTGCAAAGAATGTTGGCCCATCATCCTTGGGGTGTGTGAGAAGATCCTGCCCCGTAACTCCACAAGATTTTTGGTTGGGGTGGATTTCCATCACGTGGGATGATGGTGGTAATCTGGTGTTGCCCCCTCATGTGTTGATCTCACTTGAATCGAGGTGCACGTTATACCAAAGAACCAGTTGTATGTAGAAGGCACTTTCAATTAATGGTGCCTTCCTATTGTGGAAGGTGCTTTGAATGAATGATGCCTTCCTGATGCAAAAGGTGCTTTAAATGAATGCATTCCCGATGCCTTATGGTTTTATATAAGCCTTGAATGAATGGTGCCTTCCTGATGTGAAAGGTGCTTTGAATGAAAAATGCCTTCCTGATGTGGAAGGCGCTTCGAATGGATGGCGCCTTCCTGATGCGAAAGGTGCCTTCTTTTTTTATGGTGCCTTCTTGATGCGGAAGGCACCTCTTTTTTTTTTTTAGGAAGAACAATGGGTGCCTTCTTTATGAGGAAGGTGCTTACTTTCATTGGGTGCCTTCTTCATAAGGAAGGTGCCTCCTTTTTGCTTGGGTGCCTTATTTTGGTTGGGCACCTTCTTTATAAGGAAGGCGCCTTATTTCATCTGGGCACCTTCTTCATGTGGAAGGTGCCTTGCCTCTGCTTGGTACCTTCTTCATGATGGAAAACGTCCACCTTAGTTAGGCACCTTCTTCGAGGAGGGAGGCACCGTTCCTTAAGTGGAGAGTCTTCTTTGAAGAGGAAGGCATTTTGCAAGGCATTTTTTTTAGCAGCCACATCGTGATCATCCATGCAAGGGTGATCAAGCCTCCTCAGACTTACTTCATGCTGCCCCAGCATCTTCCTGTCAGGCCTGGCACATGATTTTTTCCTAGAGGAGAGTTTGTTGCCTTCATCTGAGCTTGGATAGATGTTGCTTCTAAACTATGTGCGTAGGTGTCAGGATGTTGAGCCGGTTCAGGCTTGGTTTCCTAGATACCTATTTTTTGTGCTATCAGGCCCTTCACCTACAAAAAGCAAACAAAAAGAAAAGAAAATACAGGCAGTTAGATGCAATCCATGCCTGTTAGGCCCTAGCCTCAAGATGCTTGCAGCTTGCATGCGGGTGTCATCCCTGCAAAACACACCGTAAGAAATAAATAAACCTAAACTAACTAATTTTGGTGGACACCTCCATGTCCACCGTATTATTGCTGAGAGTTTTGTCTAGACTTACAGGGATGGGGTCTCCCCCATGCCTGCTCTAGATTCCACCAGTAAATTCTTGGATGTGTTGTAGGGCCGCAGTCGGTGGCCATTAACTGTCAACATAATGTTGCTACCATCAATGGTCCTGACGTGCACAACACCATTTTTGATAAGTTCTACCACCTCATACGGTCCCATCCATATCTGCATTAATTTTCCCTTCCATTCCTGGAACCTAGAATCGTACAACAACACCCATTCTCCCTCCTAGAACTGCTTCAGCTTAATGTGATGATCATGCCATTACTTTCTTTGCTTTTGTATGATCTCTATTCTTTGTAAAGCATCCATTCAGATTTCGTCCAACTGATTCAACTACCAAACTCTTTCTTTTTGGGCTTCTTCCAAGCTCAGATTTAATTCTAAAGCAGTTCTCAACGTCTTGATTTCAAACTCGATGGGCATCATTGCATTCTTCCCATAGACCAGCTGGAAGGGTGTGAAGCCTGTGGTTGATTTCCACATGGTGTTATACGCCCATACTACCTTCGGTAATCATGCAGCCCAATATTTTCTATGTTGCTGCATGGTTTTTGTCAGGATGTTCTCAATCTCTCTGTTCATCACTTCCACTTGCCCATTTGCCTATGGATGGTAGGGTGTAGTCTTATTGTGCCAAATTCTATATTGCTTCATCAGTTCTTCGATCAACTTGGAGGTGAATTGAGGTCCCTGGTCTATTGTAATCTCTCTAGGGACCCCAAATCATGTAAAAATATGAGCAAATAAGAATTTAGTGACTGTTCCCTCCTTCGAATCTCTCAATGCTTGAACTTCAACCCACTTGGTGACGTAGTCTGTATAGACTAAAATGAATCTTCTCCCTACTGAAGGTGGATTGATTGGCCCCACAAAATCCATGCCCCACTTATTGAAGGGCTCTAGGTGCACTTGAGGTTGAAGGGGTATTTTGTCCCTATGGGTCGGTCTGCCCATTATTTGGCATTCGTCACACTTTTTGGTGTAGGTGGTTGCATATTTAAATAGAGTGGGCCAAAAGTACCCAACCTGTAGGATTTTATAGGCAGTCCTTTTCCCTGCAAAGTGTCCTCCACATGGTTCATCGTGACAAGCTTTGAGTATCTCTAAAAACTCCTATTCTGCAATGCACCTCCTCATAATCTGATCACGTCCCATTTTAAATAGGAGGTCATCAACCCATAGAAAGGAGGTGCTCTTCTCTATCACCACCTACTTTTCTCATGAAGAAAGAGCAGGCAAAGTTCTTCTAGTGGCTAAATAGTTGGCTATGTCTACATACCATGGTGTTTGTTCACTGATGGTGAACAAATGTTCATCCAAAAACTGGTCTTCCACTACCGCATGATCTACTGGTACCAATATGGATAGAAAATCTGCTACTACGTTGTCTTTGCCAGGTTTTTCAACTATTGTTATATCGAATTCCTGCAGTAGTAGAAGCCATCTGATAACTCTTCCACCAATAGCTGGTTTGCTCATTAAATACCTGATGGTTGCGTGGTCCGTATGGATGAACACCTAGTATCCGGTGATATAATGGCAGAATTTATTGATGGCATGCACAACCGCAAGGAATTATTTCTTCGTCACTGTATAGTTGAGCTTGGCCCCTGCTAAGTTTTTGTTGACGTAGTAGATGGCATAAAATTCCTTGCCATCCTTCTACCTGAGGACTGCTCCAATCGCATTGTTGGATGCATCACAATAGATATGGAATGGTATGGCCCAATTTGGTCCCCTTAAAATAGGTGCAGATATCAGCTTTTCTTTGAGTGACTGAAATGCTCTTTCGTAGTCTTCCATCCAGTTAAACTCCACATCTTTAGACAATAGAGTGTGCAGTGGCTTTGCAATCTTACTGAAGTCGATGATAAATCATCGGTAATACCCAATAGATCCGAGAAAACTTCTCACCTCTCACTACGTTCTAGGGCTGGGTAGGTCCTTGATGACCTCGATATTTCTTTTGTCAACTTTTATTCCTTTCACGGAGAGATGGTGTCCCAATACGATGCCTTCTCGCATCATCATAAAGCACTTTTTGTTACTGAGGGACAAATTATTTTCCTCACTTCTTTCGAGCACTCTTTCCAAGTTCATCATTGCTTCATCAAAGGTTTCTCCATAAACGGTGAAGTCATCCATGTACACTTCGACCGCTTCCCCTATCATGTCTAAAAATATGCTAAGCACCACCCTCTGAAAGGTGGCTGGTGCATTGCATAACCCGAAAGGCAACACCCGATAAGCAAACGTCCCCCATGGGTAGGTGAACATTGTTTTATCCTGATCTTCTTCTCCGATCTGGATCTGGTTGTATCCACTGAATCCATCCAGGAAGGAGAAGTACTTTCACCCAAAAAGCATATCCAAGACCTGATCGATGAATGGGAGTGGGAAGTGATCCTTTTTGGTCGCTTTGTTCAATGCCCTATAGTCCACACAAATCTGCCACTTCCCATTCTTCTTGGGGACCACCACAAGCAGTGACACCCATTCACTGTCAAAAATTGGATAGATGAATCCGATAGACAAGAGTTTTTGTAGCTCCGCCTTGACAATGTCTTTCATTTCTGAATTCATTCTTCTCTGTGGCTGCCTACTTGGAGTCACCTATTCTTCGAGGTATATTCGATGGGTACAAATTTTTGGGCTGATACCTTTCATATCCGAGTAGTCCCATGCAAATGCCCATTGGTGTTTTACCAGGAGCTCTTTTACTTTTGTTAGTTGTGTGGGGGTCAACCCACTGCTGACGTTTAGCATCCTTCCAGGCCCAACGTTTATCTGTTGAACGTGGTGGTCTTGGGCATCGACCAATGGTGACTCAGGCATTGTGATGGAAGATTCTCCTTGGAGGAATCCTATGATAGCACCATCTTCATCCTCATCCTCTACCAATTCATCTAATGCCATCATCGGTTGGATTATGGATAACTCATTATCTCCATGCTTGGTCAACGTGGGCTCTCCCAATGAATCCACAGACTACGTGAGGGGTGAAATCATCAATATTTTGATATTTTGTCCATTGGAGATAGTCATTAGCCCATCATGATAGCTGATGTAAGCATCGGCTATCACCAGCCATGGCCTCCCCAAGATAAGCGGGTAGCCACCCAACCTTGTTTTGGACTATAAAACTAGGAAGTCGATCGGATATTCCCATGCATCAACCATCACTATTATATCTTCGAGCATTCCTTTCGGTGCTATGGTTGATCGATCGACCAGTTGTAGCACCATTGTGGTGGGTCTCAGGTCTGTGAGCTGTAGCTTCTGCATGGTCTCCTACGACATCACATTGATGGCTGCATCGAGATCGACTAACGTGTTGGCCAAGGAATGTCCCTCAATTTTTATAGTCAACACCGGGCTACCTGGGTCTACGTATTTAGGATGACATGCCTTCCCCATCATTAAATCTACCAACTTACCCATGACATTGATAGTCTGGGTTACTTTCCATCCTGGATTTCTTAAGCACATCTCCTTTATCACCTTGGTATATATTGGGACGTCTCGGATAGCTTGAAAGAGTGGAATTGTTACTGTAAGATTTTTCAAGCTGGAAAGAATATCAAACTCTAGTTGCGTTAGTTTCTTCTATTCTTGCATCCGGTTAGGAAATGGAGCCTTTGTTCTCTTAGCCACTTCTTCTTCCACCTCTTCTATAAGAGGTGTTTCTCCTACATCTACCTCCTCTTCTATCAGTGGAGGTGTCCCTACTCCTAGCTGCCTACCTGATCTAAGCTGAATAGGATTGCAACTAATATGGTACATCGGATACATCTCACCTTCTACATTGTATGTCGATTGGTTTACTTTATTATTGGGATTTGTCGTCGGTTGTGTAGGTAACTACGTAGGTCTCACAGTAGGCAAGGCTCGGTAGGTTTTGTTGGGGGTGAGCTGGTGCTACATTCTATGGAGCTAGATTCCATGGAGTATGGCTCCTCCACTACTGCCCAGAATATTGATATGGCATCCAGGGTTGCTGGTTTGGGAATGTTGCTCCTGGGGGTGCGTTGGACCAAGGTGATGGCCCCCACCACCCCATGTTAGGTGGTTGAGGCTGGCCTTGTGGCATGTATGGTCCTCCCCATATGATGGCATTCCTATTGGCATATTCCCCATAGGGGGTTGTGGCCAATTCCTCTGATTGCCTACAAAATAGGCTTCAGTGACATCAACATCCTCTTTGATACTGGGCAATTGTGGGCACAATCGAGTCTTATGATTTAGTTTGCAGACCATGCATACTCTAACTTTGTTTTCTGGGCATGCATTCTTTGCATGCTTCCCTCTGCATTTCGGGTAGAAATAGGCCAATGCTGCTTCATTTTCTTACTTTTTTTTCTCCAACAACAGCGTGTCCATTTGCAATGCCAGAGATGAAAGCATCTCACTTTTCAAATCTTCTAGCATGTTGCCTATCTCTATTTTTGTGACCGAAGTAGTTGCTTTCATGGTTCTAGAAGTGGTCTTGCCTCTCCTTCTTGAGTAGTTCCGACATAATTATCGGATATCTTCCATAGCGTGTTGGTAGACGTCACCTCCAGAAATCATATTGAGAGCCTCTAATGATTCATTGTTAAGTCCTCTCAAAAATATGCTTTTAAGAGACTTGTCAGCTAGCTTCGCGTGAGGAGATCATTGAAGATTGAAATTGAATCTCTCCTAGTATTCCTCCAGAGATTCATCTTCCTTCTGCATCATGTTTAGGACCTCTTCTCTGGAGTCTCTTGCTCTCCCGAAGTCTTGATATTGCTCTAAAAAGAGCCTCTTCATTTGATCCCATGTAGCAATGTGTTTATCTCCTAGACCGATGAACCATCATAGAGCTGCATCATCTAATGTGGAAGGAAAGAGCTTCAGCTTCTATGTATCAAATTTGTAATCCATAGACCTACACAGAATGTCAAACTTGAATAGAAATAGGTCAGGGTCTTCGGTTGGGTATCCTCTAAAGGTAGGAAGGTGAGCAGGGGATATGTTCTTCATTTTGGTTTCTCCTACTCCTTCCTCTATCAGGAAACTAAAGCCATATGAAGTCTCTTCTTCGGCCATTCTTTCATGATATGTGGTCTCTAATGCAGTTTCTATGGCCTCACGATCATTCAAAACTTTTTGGGTCAGGGCTTTGAAGTCGGTTGGCGTTATCGTCCGATCCTCTATAGCTTTCCATAGTAGGGCTTCCTCTGAGGGTGTCCTCTTAAACAATGGGTTTACAATGGTTTGTTCTTCCCCAGGTTGGTGGGATGAGGAGGCACTTTGCACAAGGTGAGGATTCTCACTCCAGTGGACTGCTGGCGATGAGTCGGGTGAATCTAATTCAAATTCGGAGTGTTCGACTGACTCAGATTTCTATGGACTTTGTTTTATGAAATGACCATCAGGTCCTCTCTTCCTCAAGGGACTCATACAAAGTTAGATGGAATTTTTTTGGGTATTGCAATTAATCTAGTAGAGGCGCTTCCCCGAAAATGTGCCAAAATGTTGCGGGCCAAACACAGGTTAAATTTGATCCTATTTTGTCACTGCCCATGCATTTAAATTGTCAGACCAGGGAGCACGTAAACTTTAGAAGTGTCTCAAACAAGATCATTTACAATACCCACTTCTGAGATGAGTCCGACTAATTCTATCATTGGGGGGTTTAAAAGAACAACATTCATTCATCCACACCACAATAGTTTACGTATGAATAATTAGATCCTTGGAAATTAAATATTCATACGTGCATAATTAAATAGACATGAAAATAATTCTACTACAACAATGAAAATAATAGTACAAAAAGCAAACCTATTAAAGTAGGAAACTGATCTAGGAAAGCACAAGTAAAAGGGAAGGAATACTAGCTTGGAGTGGGCCCAAGCTCCAGCAGCTCCCTTCCAGCTGAACACGCGATTAGGAACTCTCGAACTTTATTATAATTGCAAGATAATTACAATACTTCTATCTCCTCAGAATAATCAATAAATTTTGGATATCTATCAGAGAGGTCTGTGTGTGTTTATATAGCACACACACAGATCTTCTATTACAATGAGGTTACAACAGTAGTTCAGTCCAGACTAAACTGGGATAGTCTGGTAACCGCATTCGACATCTGCTAAAAATAGTCATCGTTCCTAACGGTGGCGCGTTCGCTGATTGGTTCGAGTTGCTTGAGCTGGATCATGCTTCACCCGGTGTAGGTAAGACATCCTCATCCATTGGTGCAGCTCCCCAAGATTGTCTCGTGTGACGTGGAACTAGAACTGCACCGGTCAACACTGCCCACACCGCTCATTTGGTCAACTGGTGAAATATGGAGGCACCTTCTCTATGAGGAAGGTGCCTTCCTCGAATGCTTTGGCAGGTGCCTTATTTATGCGAAAGGCACCTACTGGTGTTGAGTGCCTTCTTCATGCGGAAGGTGCCTACTGATGTTGGGCACCTTCTTTATGCGGAAGGCGCCTTGCCTTGTATGGGGGTGCCTTCCTTATGAGGAAGGCGCCTAGGTATGTCGGGCGCCTTCTTTATACGGAAGGTGCCTACCTTCTCTTGGCGCCTTCCTTGAAGAGGAAGGCGCCTAACCACCATGCCTTGATCCTGGGAGAAACAGAGTGCCAGGTCCATGAAGGACCTCGACTGATCCAAATATGTCAAAACCAACTAAATTCCACACAAACACACTAAAACACACAAATTAGATAACACACACAATTCTATTAAATAATTACATAATAATTCATGAAAGTACATAGTTCCTATTATATTGCCGCATAATAATCGATAAAACCCATACAAAATATGAGCATTTTTGGGGCTCATCAACTAGGACACCTAAATCTTAGATACAACAGAGGGGAAGGATGGACACGTAGACTTAGAAGGAGGATAATGCGGCAAGGGATGGATGGTCAATAGTGGCCAATGTGTTAATTTCTTGATACGCCTTATAAACCATCACAATGAGGGTGCACCCACAATATGGGATTAATAATTTGTAAAATTTGGATTGTCGTTATACTTCTTCGTGCGGGTTTAATAGACCAACTAAACCACGAACATATTTTCCAAGTGGTTTAGGAAAAATGGGAGTTTATATTAGGGTTTGAAATTTTGATTTATTATATTTCAACCTTTGTTGTCTTCTTAACCTTTGTCACCGAGTAGATGAAAATTCAGGAGAATAAATTAATCACCGATTGAACTGTAGTAACTTGTTCTTCTTATACGTTTAAAACTGAAGTCATTTGATGAATCAATTGGATTGTGATTTTTTGATGGATGTATTATTATACATTCAAAACTAAAGCTTATTCTTATTTCCTCAATAGTTAAATTTGGGTTCACTAATAATTATTATGTCTCCATAGAATTGCCTACTTAGGACGTAAGAAAGTTGTGTGCACGGTGATGAATGAAGGTAAGCTAAAAAAAATATTAATCGTGTGATATGACTAGATGAACTGACAATTATGATGCCACGTATTACAATTTGGTTGGGCAGAAGTTAGGGTAACAGATTAATTTATCATGACTTTAGGAATAGAGAATTGTTTTTAAAAAAAAGTCTGCAAGCATCTGTATTTTATTTTAACAAAGTCTACGATAAGTTGATTTGAACTAGGCTAGAGATAAATGTTTCTTGGATTAGGAATAAAAATGTACCCTACATCGCAAGTGTATAACTCATCCTACAATTTAACTCAACCTTTTGATCCTTTGTTGTTATTGAACAACAATTGTTTGTACACAAAAAAAAATATGAGAGGAACTTAGAAGTGTTTATG